>JALIGW010000102.1:723653-808653 GCA_023053685.1 Diadophis punctatus similis
CCTGATGTAACCACACATAGCTATACCGTGTTTAAATGTTGTTGTGGAAGAGAAACCAATTTTGGCTGACAACTTGGTGACCAATTTACAAGTGAATTTAAAAATGATTGACTATAAGATGCCCCAAAGATGCTTTTTCAAAAAACAACAACTGGACTTCGTTTTTCCTTGAAGATGTTTCACCTGTTATCCAAGAAGCTTCTTCTGAAAAACTGAACTGAAGAAGCTTCTTGGGTGAGAAGTGAAAAACCAAGGAAAAATATCAAGGAAAAAACAAGAAAGTCCAGTTCCCTCTTGAAAAAGCACCTTTGGAACAACCATGACCTGGATGACTGAGAAACTCCATAGATGAGAGGCTGTAAGAATGACATGGAAAAAGATTTTACATTGGACATCCAAAGGAAACCAACTGATGTCTTCATGATTGAAAGGGATATGCAAATTACAAACCAAGAGAGTGATCTGGATCATTTTCCTATATTGAATTTAAATCTTTGAACAATTTTGCAAGAAGGGACCCAAAATATGAAAAAGAGGGGACATTATTTGAAGAGACTAAAGATCAAGATTGTAACAGCCAAGAGAAAGGAATAGAAAATTGGTTTATTTGTTCAAGCTTAAATTGATCATAATAATAATAACATTATTATTAATTATTATTAAGATTATAAAGTATAGCTTTGTTATCTTTGGTAAACTGTAGTGGTCTTTTGCTGAGATCAGGACTAAAATGACAGAGAGATAATTATAGATAAGAGATGTGTCGGATAGGAATTTTCCTATCAAGAGGTGATATAGGATCTTGCTTCCCTGAAGTCATTCGTACTTAGAAAATAAAACCGAGATTCAATTCTAATTCACAAAATATTTATTTCAGTACAAAAGTAACAAAAAATATAAACCTTTAATAAGCTACATTTTCTCAGCTAAGAATTCACGTCTGCCTCGGGCGAGGCTTCGAAAGAGAAGAAAGGTAGGAGGAGACAAAACTCCTGGAATGCACGCATGCGTAGTAAAACATATCACATGTCTGCTTGATTAGGAAATATAGTAAATCTAGAAATAGTAGAGATGCACAACTGGCAATTATTCACATCGTGACAAGATGGAATATGAGAAGAGATCATTTGTTGCATTTAAAGAAAAGGTGATAAGTTAATGAAAATGGTTTTACTTGTGATAAAGGGAAGAGTTACTTCTTTCTTTTTCTTTAATATATCCTTTTTCTTCTTCACTATTTCCTTTTTATTTATTTATTTTATTTATTTATTGTTTGTTTGTTCTTCTATGCCGCCCTACTCCATTATTTTTCTCTTTTATTTTTTTAAAAAAGTGTATTAGTTTTCATTGCTGTAAATTGAAATCCTTAATAAAATTATTATAAAAAATTGTTCTGTTTTTCTTTAAAACATCTTGGATTTCTTTCTCTCTTTTTTG
Organism: Diadophis punctatus similis; assembly: GCA_023053685.1. Taxonomy (NCBI): domain Eukaryota; kingdom Metazoa; phylum Chordata; class Lepidosauria; order Squamata; family Dipsadidae; genus Diadophis; species Diadophis punctatus. Next base: position 725,091 of record JALIGW010000102.1, read on the forward strand.
GATTTGCCACTTGACTTGACTTTTGCTGGCCATTTGCCCATTCTTCAATATTGCCTATGGACTTTAGAAGATTTTCCAGACTATTTACAGGTGAAGATACTACACCAAAAAATATTATAGGGATTCTTTTGAAATGGCAGCTGAGAGAACAGATTATCACCTTAGCATTTTGGATGTAGCCTGAGGATTAAAAATAAAAATAAAAATAGAGGATTGTCCAAGGTGTTCAAGATTTAACAAGATTTCATGTGGCCATTTCACAGCTGTCATTCTTAGATTAGACCAGCCTTCCTTCTTTAAATGTCACTATCCCTGACTCTTGAACTTTCTGACTGATAGGGAATAGAATCCAATCCATTTGGAAGGTAGATTAGAAAAAGGAAATTTCTGCACAATGCACAGAACTAGATATCAACTAGGATAAAATATGAAGCAGCTGTGTGTCTTTTTTTCTTCCCGGTGATAGGACAAGCGATACGGCAGATGTATAGCACAGTAATGTAGCAAAATACCAGATTTCCTTCCCAATTACATGTGTATAACAAAAAAAGCAAAAGGGGAAATGGAAAACAAAACAAAACACAGAGCTAGAATTGAAATGGATCCTCAAACTGCGGCATTTATTCCAGAATCGCAGAGGCACTTTTTAAATGTTGTTCAAGGAAATGTGAATGACAAGCTAATTACTTTTGAAGAGAAAATATGTCTTGTGATAATGAGTCATTTCTTTTGTTTTCAATGAAAATGCAAGTTTCTCCAATAATTTCTACAAGGGTTTCCCCCTCCCTATTCCTGTGACAATTATTTTAATTGTCATGGTAATTATTTGCCCCCAATGCATCCCAACAAAAGTTGGTGTACTGTAGACGGTTCTTTGCTGATGTTTGGTGAAAGAATTGACAGTCATGTTCTCCATTACAACCTAAAGGCTCTCACTTGGATAGAGAATGGAGGCACTTGAAATGCAGAATATTGAGGTCTACCAGTGGTGAAATCCAAATTTTTTGTACTACCGGTTCTGTGGGCGTGGCTTGGTGGGCGTGGTGTGGCTTGGTTGGCGTGGCTTGGTGAGCATGCCAGGAGAAGGATACTCAAAATCTCCATTCCCACCCCACTCATGGCGGAAAGATATTGCAAAATCTCCATTCCCACCCCACTCTGGGGCCAGCCAGATGTGGTATTTGCCGGTTCTCTGAACTACTCAAAATTTCTGCTACCGGTTCTCCAGAGCCGAGGTGGTGCAGTGGTTAAAATGCAGCACTGCAGTTCAGCAGTTCAGCTGTTCAAATCTCACCGGCTCAAGGTTGATTCAGCCTTCCATCCTTCCAAGGTGGGTAAAATGAGGACCCAGATTGTTGGGGGCAATATGCTGAACTCTGTAAACCGCTTAGAGAGGGCTGTAAAGCACTATGAAGCGGTATATAAGTCTAAGTGCTATTGCTATTGCTATTGCTATTGCTAACCTGCTGGATTTCACCCCCTGAGTCTACCCTGACTCGCAGTTACTGAATATTCATGGCATAAGGTAAAGGTAAAGGTTCCCCTCGTACATATGTGCTAGTCATTCCCGACTCTAGGGGGCGGTGCTCATCTCCGTTTCTAAGCCGAAGAGCCAGCGCTGTCCCAAGACGTCTCCATGGTTATGTGGCCGGCATGACTAAATGCCGAAGGCGCACGGAACGCTGTTACCTTCCCACCAAAGGTGGTCACTATTTTTCTACTTGCATTTTTACATGCTTTCGACCTGCTAGGTTGGCAGAAGATTCATGGCATAGTTTCCCACCATTTTGAGATAAGAAATACTCAAAGACAGTGGGAGAAACCCCAAAATAAGCTTAACATTGTTGAAAGTGTAAACCTATAAAGATAGAAACATTTTCCCAGGATGATGAAACTCCCCAAATCAGAGTTCCATGAACTGAAACAACCTATTGATGGTAAGATAGGCCATCAAATATAGTCCATCCTTGCTATAGAGATAGAAATAGGCAAAAATAATCAGAGTTTCTAAGATAGAGTGACAGCAATGGGGTGTATAGGGAATGCCAGAAAAGCTCACATTTTCAGACAACTCACAAGATTTTAAAATTAAAACCTTGAATAATTATAATCAATGTTCCATATAGTTATTCCCCAACGTCAGGAGGTCTATGGATCCCATCATTTGGGCTGTAGAAATTACATATCATCAGTCAGATATTTGTGGCTGTTGGTTTTCATTTCAGTTGTGACCATAGAATTTAGCAGACAGGTTATTTCTTCCGTGAGCACTTTCATTCAAATCCGGATTTATGGTTTTTGTTTTCTTCCCTGTAGTTTAAGCCTCCCTTCAGGAAAGCTCAGTCTTCCATTTGAATGTCTGGGATGGAGAAAGAGTCATGTTTATTCAGTTAGCATTGAGCACTGTTTTCTGTATCTCTTTGCTCTACTATGAACATGTTTTAAATGTTTCAAGATTATCCTTCCTTCCTTCCTTCCTTCCTTCCTTCCTTCCTTCCTCCCTCCCTCCCCTCCCTCCCTCCCTCCCTCCCTGAAAAAGGCAGAAATAGGGAGAAATAGAATAGGAAAAGAAAGAAGAATGGATGAATTTATTTTATTTATTTTTATTTTATTTATTTATTTTTGTCAAGTACGTGTTGGTAATATACATAGATATAACATTGTTTATATACATAAGATGAGTACTGATAAGAGGGAACATTAGGACAGGGACGGTAGGCACGCTGGTGCACTTATGCACACCCCTTACTGACCTCTTAGGAATCGGGTGAGGTCAACAGTGGACAGTCCAAGGGTAAAGTTTTGGGGGTTTGGTGACGAAACCACAATATCAGGTAGTGAGTTCCAGGCATTTACCACTCTGTTGCTAAAGTCGTATTTTCTACAGTCAAGTTTGGAGCAGTTCGCTTTGAGTTTGTATCTGTTGTGTGCTCGTGTATTGTTGTGGTTGAAGCTGAAGTAGTCGTTGACAGGAAGGACGTTGTAGCAGATAATTTTATGAGCTATGCTTAGGTCGTGCCGAAGGCGACGTAGTTCTAAGCTTTCTAAGCCCAGGATTTCAAGTCTGGTTGTGTAAGGTATTCTGTTGCGATTAGAGGAGTGGGAGGACTCTTCTTGTAAAGTATTTTGCCTTTCTTTTTGGTTAAAGCTGTGCCAAAATGGGAGAACATTTACTCTGGCCATTCCTTTCCTTATAACAGTCAAGAAATAGAATAAATCATTTCAGTGATGTTTTAAATTACAACGTGAAAATGTATCCTGGTCCCAAGGAAAATTCTCTTCCAGGCTCTCTTGTCATCTTGGCTTGAGCTCCCTTTGTTTACAACACCTCTTCAACTCCTGGCAGCTATTACACTTAGTATAGAGACTAAAAGAAGCCATCTGAACTTTCTGGAACAGAAGAAAGAAGTAAACAACCTGCTGGCAGAAACCTTATTTGAGCTGTTTAATTCACTTTTTGACAAATGGAGAGACGACATTGAGGGCTCTACAAAGAACAGAGGTTATATATCCAGTATGGATGGTGAAAACTTACTGTAATTCAATCATTAGGTGAAAGAGTCCATGTAAAGCAGGAACATTCCAAGATCAAACTTGGCAGCTAACAGCCAAGAAAGGAAATAAGCTTTGCTATGTTGCATTCTTGTGATTGAAGAATTAACTTCTGGATTTTTTGGGGGGGAATGCCACAATCTGGATGGCTGGGGAATTTTTAAATGTGTGTGACCCGGGACCTAAGATGTAGAAATGGTGACATATTATGCAAAACTGTCTTTTCCATGAAGAAGAAGAAGGAGCAAAAGACTGCTCACCAAAGAAAGCTGTCAAGATATAATTTCTTCCATGGAGCTTCCTAAAATCAGGAATTATTCAATAGGAGACAACCAACAAAATCTCAGTGTACAGCCAGTGGCGGGTTGCTGTCTTACCGGTGCCGGTGCACTGCGCGCACATCTCCAAGTTTTTTTGGGGGGGTGCGCTCACTACACATGCGCCCCCCTCGCACGATTTTGCTTCTGCGCATGCGCGGAAGCAAAATCGCACCAAAATCTCGCAAGGGGATGCGCGCCTGTATGAGATTTCGTGAGATTTTGCTTCCGCGCATGCGTGGAGGCAAAATCTTGCCGAAATCTCTCACACACACGCGGCCCCCTCGTGAGATTTTGGCGCGATTTTGCTTCCGCGCATGCGCAGAAGCAACATTGCCCAAAAATTAATGAAAAAAATGGCAAACGCGCACGGTGGACCGGCAGAGATGGCTCTGGAGCGGTTGCGCGCAAATTGCGCAATGGGCCGCTCCCTACCGGAACTGCGTACTGGGCAGCTCCGGCAGGAACCCACCTCTGGTACAGGCTAGGCTGGCAAGTCAATTAACTAACTCAACCTATTTTTCAAAGCACCAGAAGAAGAGATAGGAAACAATGGATGGAAACTAAACAAGAAGAGAAGCAACCTAGAACCAAGGATGAATTTCCTGACACTCGAGAACAATTAACCAGTGGAACGGCTTGCCTTCAGAAGTTATGGGTGCTCCATCAATGGAGGCTTTTATGAAGAGATTGGACCACTATTTGATATAGGGTTTCCTGTTTGTGCATGGGGTTGGACTATAAGGCCTCCAAGGTTCCTTCCAACTCGGTTATTGTGTTATTCTGTTATCCCATTCATATGGGTGCCATGAAACCTGATAATTGTATATATTCACCAAGATTGAGTTAGTAAATCTAACTAAGATTGACTTAGTATCTAAATCAGACTGGCTTAATATTTGGATGGGAAACCAGAAAAACCCAGGATTGTAGATTAAGAAATGGTGAGTGGGCCATCCTAGAAGAATCAACATTAAAGCATTTCTGTAGAAAATTATTTGGATATGTCCATCATGTTTGAAGAGGACCTTGACATCTAACAGGTTGTGGGCTGTCCACAATCTGTCCCCAGGTGGCTGGTAAGGCCTATACGGGCACGAAATGTTCTGCCACATATTGGGCAGACATGAGTGGGCACCATTGTTGCAGCATTTGCAGCTCTGGCTTTGCGGAGTGCTCGCTTGTCTTGTGCTATGGTTCTTCTTCTGTCCTCAGATGTCTGGCAGCCTTGGTGGATCAGCGTGCACCATGTTGATCGATCTTGTGCCAGGGTTTCCCAGGAGGTGGTGTTGATTTCCAGGGACTTGAAGGAGGCTTTCAATGTGTTTTTGTATCGCTTCCTTTGTCCCCCGTGCGATCGCTTTCCTTGAGACAGCTCACCATAGAGGAGCTGTTTTGGGATGCGATTGTCTGGCATCCTTACAACATGGCCTGTCCAGCGTGTCTGGGCTTACATCAGCAGGGTGAGAACTAGAGAAAGTGCAGAAGAGAGCAACCAGGATGATAAAAGGTCTGGAAAATAAAACATACAAAGAGCGGTTGCAGGAACTGAGCTTGGCCAGTCTGGCGAAGAGAAGGACCAGGGGTGACATGATAGCAGTGTTCCAATACTTGAGGGGATGCCACAGAGAGGAGGGCGGTCAGGCTGTTCTCTATGGCACCAGAAAGCCAGACAAGGAATAATGGATGGAAGCTGACCAAGGAGAGAGTCAACCTGGAAGTGAGGAGAAACTTTCTGACGGTGAGAGCGATCAACCAGTGGAACAGCTTGCCAGCGGAGGTTGTGAGAGCCCCAACACTTGTGACCTTCAAGGCGAGACTGGACTGCCATCTGTCTCAAATGGTGTAGGAACTCCTGCTTGAGCAGGGGGTTGGACTAGATGACCTACAAGGTCCCTTCCAACTCTAATAATAAATCTAAAATCTGATGGCAGGCCTGCTCTGGAGAGGACTTCTGTGCCTGGCACCTTTTCCTGCCACTGGATCCTCAGAATTCTACAGAGGCAGATTGTGTGGAATTGGTTCAATTGCCTAGTGTGCCTCCTGTATACAGTCCAAGTACTATGCCCAGGTACTATGAGGAACTTAAAGGAAACTACTCTTTGGGGTCAGAAGCATTTGACACGGGGCTACATTTTCTTTTAGTATCTTAATTCTGAATTGAAAGACAGTTGTTACCCTCAGTCAATTATTCTCAATTATCCAACCCATTTATGTCTCAAAGACCTTGATGAGAACTATTTGAAATCTGAATCAGTTCTCTTCTTCCAGAATCTAACTCTCTTCTTCTTGTCCTGAATTTCCCTCCCAAGATTCAATTTCTATTTTGTTGCAAAGCAAAATACTTAGACATGTGTATGTAATTGCAACTAGGAAGCTGAGCTACACTCGGAACATATTTTTTTTTTAAATTATAACAGCCCTGGGATGAGCAGTTTAAATGGAAACAATTGCATTATGGAGGATATAAACTCTTTTTGCACCCTGACAAATGAAAATTCCATTTTCCCATAATGAGATCTTGTTTGTTTGCTTTCTGTTTGGGCTCCTTTGCTCTCGGAATTGATTTTAAGAAAATGGGTTTGGCCTTTTGCATTAGCAGAGGGCTCTGAGGCCCCTTGCAAGCTCAGCATCAACCCTTGTAACTTAGCAGGGGCTACCAGATTCAAATAAATGTCATCTTGACAGGCTTATTGTTAGGTGACACTCATCCAGAAAGCATGGGATAAAGGTTTTGATACAATTTTTCTTACTGAAAATCAATAATCTGCTCACTTATTGTAGACACAGTACTCAGTATGGCAGGAAGAGAGAAGGGGGCGGGAGAGAGAGAGGGAGGGAGGCAGTGGGAGAGGGACAGGGAATGGGAAAGAGGGAGAGGGAGAAGAAGGAGAGAGGGGAGAGGGGGAGAGGGGGAGGGAGAGAGGGAGGGAGGGAAGAGTAGGGGAGAGGGAGGGAGAGGGAGAGAGAGGAGGGAGAGGGGGAGGGAGGGAGGGAGACAGTGGGAGAAGGACAGGGAGGGGAAAAGAGGGAGAGGGAGAAGAAGGAGAGAGGGGGAGGGAGAGAGGGAGGGAGAGGGAGAGAGGAAGGGAGGGGGAGTGAGTGGAGGGAGGGAGGGGAGAGTAGGGGAGAGGGAGGGAGAGGGAGAGAGGAAAGGAGAGGGAGACAGAGGGAGAGGGAAGGCAGGGGAAAAGAGGGAGAGGGAGAAGAAATAGAGAGGGGAGAGGGAGAGAGGGGGAGGGGGAGAGGGAGGGAGGGGGAGAGAGGGGAGGGAGGGAGGGGAGAGTAGGGGAGAGGGAGAGAGAGGGAGAGAGGAAAGGAGGGGGAGAGAGGGGGAGGGAGAGAAGGGAGGGAGAGAAGGGAGGGAGAGATGGAGGGAGGGAGAGGGAGAGAGGGAGGGAGAGGGGAGGGAGAGAGGGAGGGAGGGAGAGAGAGGGAGGGAGACAGTGGGAGAGGGACAGGGAGAGGAAAAGAGGGAGAGGGAAAAGAAGGAGAGCGGGGGGAGGGAGAGAGGGGGAGGGAGAGAGGGAGGGAAGGGAGAGAGTGGAGGGAGGGAGGGGAGAATAGGGGAGAGGTAGAGGTAGAGGGAGGGAGGAAGATGGAGAGCATAACATTTGCATTTCATTTTCTTCAAAACAGAAAGAACCACACACAGTGTCAGCCAACATATTCCCCCCACACCCAATCTTTTATAAAATTCTGGAAATGCTTAAGCCTGTTAAAACCATTTGTATAACATTTTCCATTTATCCCTATTGTGGCTCTGAAAGGGACAGCATGTTATGGACAATGATACTGTGTGAATAAGTAAGTAAACAGGAGGTCTGTAGCCAGAGAGATTAAACTGTAATTGCTATGTTTACTTTTTCTTCCCTTAATACAGTATTTTGGATTCTTTCTCAATGCTCTACAAAAGGGGGTTATATAGGATTATTGTCAGCTTACGAAAGGTCCATTTAAATCCTGAAATGTAGAAGAAGCTGAGAGCTCCTCACAAAAGCTTGCCTTTTCTTTGGCTTTCGAATTGGTGGGATTAGGGTTAACCTTTTTGAATACTGGCTGGTATTTTTAATGGTACACCCTCCGTGGTGCACTGCCTAATTAAATTTGGAAGAGTTTAATTGAAAAGTTTGAGAGCTTTCTAAGCTTACAAAATTGTTTACAGTGTTGCGGTATTGACGCTTCATGAATGGAGTCTTGGTTATTCTCTTGCCTTTCCCTTTCTGGGCTCTGCCTTAGAGTCTCTCCCAGTTTTCTCCATGTTGAAGTTGAGCCAAAAAGAGAACATGGAGCTTTCTGTAGCCACAGGGGGAGGGGAGTTGCTTATGGTCAATCAATTCAATTCAATTTGATTTGATTTGATTCGATTCAATTCAAACCTTTATTGTCAGAGTACAACATGTGTACAATGAGATTGGCTGAGCCTCCCTTCATGCACCCCAACCCCCCAAACACAATACAACTCACAGTGAAAGACAGAAAATCCCTAACCCAGTGAATCCTGCTAACAAACACCCAATCCTATTACATCATGTGAACTTATTGCATCTCGCGCCGGTACCCACAAGTCAATCGTACTATGTTGTTATAGAGTTATTTTCCATTCAGGTGTCTGACAGCCCACAGATAAAAACTGTTCTTCAGCCTGCCTATGCTTCTATATCTCCTTCCGGATGGTAGGAGAATAAAGAAGTACTGACCAGGGTGTGAGTCAGTACTGAGGATTTTCCTCACTCTTCTAAGGCAGTGAGCCCTAGCAATGTCATCTAGTGGTATCAGGGGACAGCCCATGATGCTGTGCTCACCATCCTCTGTAATGTCTTTCTACCCGCGGCTGTCAAGCCAGCATATCACACTGTAATGCAATGAGTGAGGACGCTTTCTATTCTATAACCCTGATGTTGGGCATTCATTAATCTTGTGGGAAAAACAGGTTGGGGGATCAATAGAATCCCAGGGATTTGCATGATGGCAATATCTCAGGAGTTGCCATAAAGAAGAGGGAGTGAAGCTATTCTCCAAAGCACCTGAAGGCAGGACAAGAAGCAATGGATGGAAACTAATCAAGGAGAGAAGCAACTTAGAACTAAGGAGAAATTTCCTGACAGAACAATTAAGCAGTGGAACCACTTGCCTCCAGAAGTTGTGAATGCTCCAACACTGGAAGTTTTTAAGAAGATGTTGGATAACCATTTGTCTGAAATGGTATAGGGTTTCCTGCCTGAGCAGGGGGTTGGACTAGAAGACCTCCAAGGTCCCTTCCAACTCTGTTATTCTAAATTCTAAACCAACTTATCAGTGAAGCACCTTCTTGTGAACTCAACATCTCTGTATCTGGCATTACTTCAGCATGCTGTGCTGTAAATTTACTAATTTCTATTCTGAAGTTCTTGCAGCAGTTACACATGGTCTTAGCTTGGTTTGGTAAATGCAGTCAGGATTTTGTTACGATAGCTATACAATAATAGTAGTACTGACCTAGCTGGTACTGGTTTCCTAGTCTAATCTGCCTTGAAAGGTTGACACATTGCCATAAAGGCTTTTTAGCACAGACACAAAGCAGGTTGCAGAGTAATGGAGAAATGCATAGATCAGAAAATGCTTACCATCAGCATTTTTATTCTTCCTCCCTGTTGTAACATAAAGTAAGCTGTGAGGCACTAACCCAAAGATATTTCAAAGAAATCCACAAAGGTACCCTGAAAATGCGATAAAAAAGCAGAAACTGTTTTTATGGGGCAAGAAAATTTCAGGGAATTAAGAGGTAAATTTTGCAAGAGGTGTTGGAGAGGAAGACCAGCAACCTCCTCTGTAGCATTGCAACGAATGTGATGAAGTCAAATAAATAGTGGTCAAAACAGAAGTGTTTCTTTAAAAAAAAGAGATAGTGAGAAAGTAATCAAGGAGAGAAGCAACCTAGAACTAAGAAATTTCCTGACAGTTAGAACAATTAATCAGTGGAACAACTTGCCTCCAGAAGTTGTGAATGCTCCAACACTGGAAGTTTTTAAGAAGAGATTGGACAACCGTTTGTCTGAAATGGTATAGGGTTTCCTGCCTGGGTGGGGGGTTGGACTAGAAGACCTCCAAGGACTCTTCCAACTCTGTTATTCTATTCTAACAGATTCAATGGAAGAGACCAAGGTATAATAAATATTTCTTAGCCATCTCAGCCAATGGTCAAATTGTTCCTGATAAGAAGAAGCAAGAGATTTTGTTAACAACAAAGATAAAACACCATCTGTTCATATCTGGAAATATTTAGCTCTTTTTACACAGGATCTGAATATTTGAATCTTTTGAAAATTAAGGTAACACTTAAACAGTGTTCCCAAAGGACCTTTGGATTCAGTCTTATTATTTGTTTGCTTGCTTGCTCAGAGGTGGTATTCGCTTACCTTTCCTACCGGTTCGCAAATGTGAGCGTGTTCATGCAAGTGCACAGCCTCTCGCGCATGTGCTTTACTCACACGCGCACCTTCCACGCATGTGCCCAGTCTCGAAAATGTGGCTAAATAGGACGGCATTAAGTCCGTGCGGGTGGGTGGGCAAAACCCGATGTCACCGCTACCGGTTCGCCACCTCTGTACTTGCTTTAGTTCAAGATTGGTTGAAGCAATCTAGACAGGTTAGAGATACATAGAGACCAGGGGTGGGTTCTAACTTACCTCGCTGCCGGTTTACTTTCTCCCGTGCCGCGTGGGCGTGCCTCGTGGGTGCACGCACACATGCGCAGTGCCAAAAAATCTGCAAATTAAAAAAAAAGGTGGAAACAAGATGGCAACCACATGCACAGTGCCAGAAACTCGGCTCCTGCGCATGCTCAGAAGAATTTTTTTTTAAAGTTTAAAAAAATTTAAAAAAGATGGTGGCACCCACGGACCGGCACCTACTGAACCGGGTTGGTGATGTCATTGTGACATCACCAGCAGGTCGCTACCGGTTCAGGCGAACTGGTCCGAACCGGGAGGAATCCACCCCTGATAGAGACAGACAGACAAAAAACCAACAACAACCACAACAGCTATTGGTCAGTGGGAGAGTATAGGGGCTATGGTGATAGACTGAAGATCCAGGTTCCATTAACCATGAAAACCTTGAACTAATGACTGAATTCCTAGAGGGAAGAAGAAAAGTTGATTCCTCCTGGGTTCATGGAGATGTTCATATAGTTTTCTTGATAGTATGGAAATGATTTATCATAGTCTTCTTCCTAGAGTGTTTTTGAATGTCCAATCCATGCCAAATCCCTGGGATTCTCTTCTCTAATAGTTTCCCATCCAAATACTAACCAGCCTAATCCTGTTTAGCTTCAAGCTCTTATGAAGTGGCCCAGATACTTCCCCTTGTAGACAGGAAGGTAACAAGATGGAATATAAATCTAACCAATGAATACATTCTAAAATGTTCCATATAACCACAAAAATTCATCTATGATTATAGCAGGATATAAATAAAAAGAAAGAGAAATATTTGAATCTGATGAAATCATCATCTAAGGTAGTCAGAACAAAGGAGGATTAAAAATCATCCTCAGCCAATGTATTTTGTAGATAGCCCCCAAAATCTTTACTTTCTCTGTATAGCAAAAGCTTTTTATCTAGAATTTCACCTAATGTATATACCTATCATGCTATCCTCAAAACATCATCATTGTTGAAATGGTCCCTTTCAATACCTTTGGGACAACCATCACCTGGATGATTGAGAATCTCCACAGACATCATGAAATAGGTTACTGTTGTGGGCCGCCAGCAGCCAGTGGAGCTGGAGGCAGACTCGGACAGTGAGGAGGTTGGGGAGGAACATGGGCCAGTCCTCGAGTCTGGGAAAGGCTCTGATGAGTGCTCTGCATTGGAGGCAGAGATGGGGCCTGTGATGACCCGGGGTGTGGCACAAAGGCAACACAGCCAGAGAATAAGTAGGAGTCCATTTATTAGTTCCCACTTTGCCCCCAACATCCCTTTTACTCTCTGGTATGGAGAAAAACTCTCCCACAAACTTGTAACAGCCTTTGGCTGAAAATACTCCAGTCCAAATGTTATAAGCAGAAAATTTCCAACTATAAATCCAACAAGGCAAGATAATTAATCTGGCAGGGCAAGCAAGATAAGGAGTTCCTGAAGTGAAGTAGCATGGCAGTAAATCAAACCAATTGGGAGGATGTGAAGATCTCAGATAAAGCAGTTAACACGAGATGAACTCAGTGTTTGTTCCCGACCACTGCCCCTCCCATTTGCCTCTCCTTTAAACTCCATCCCCAGGTGTGCCTTGTGAAGGGAATTGGGGCCCTTGTAAGCCACGCAACCCATGTTGCTCTCTTCTCCGTTCTTCCCTGCATGCCCTAGGATGAGTAGGTGGTGGGACTTGGTCTTCATCTGAACCTCCTCTTCCTGGTTCTACCTCTCCCCTGCTCTGCCCAGCCTGACTTTGCCCTTCCCCAGTTTCCTCCACTTCCAACGGAGACACACTCCCACTCTCTGTCAGCTGTTCATCTTCCCCCTCGGATTGAGACTCCAACGGGGGCAGGACAGGACAGGGCCATCCGACAATTATCAGCTACCTTCAGAGTCGGAGATAAATGCGGCTGAAGAACAGCTGGAGCCTGTTCCCATTGTGTGCATGTGCAGAGCTGTCAGGATAAGGGAACAATTAAGGAACAGAGGTCAACTCGGGAGTAAAAGAATAAGGGGATGCTGAATGGCCCCTCCTATAGGGAAAAAATAGGCGCTAAAGGGGAGTGGTGTTTGCAGGAGACAATTAGTTCATTATTTGTGTGAAGATTGGCTCATCTGAGTTGTGCCTCACAGAGACTCCTTGCCAAGTATTTCCTTGTACAGCATTGTACAAGGTGGCGCAGAGGTTAAAAGCAGCACTGCAACCTACTTCAGTGACTGCTAGTTCAGCAGTTCAGCTGTTCAAATCTCACCGGCTCAAGGTTGACTCAGCCTTCCATCCTTCTGAGGTCGGTAAAATGAGGACCCAGATTGTTGGGGGCAATATGCTGAACCCTGTAAACTGCTTAGAGAGGGCTGTAAAGCACTATGAAGCGGTATATAAGTCTAAGTGCTATTGCTATTGCCACAAGAAGCTATCGGCCTGGCAACTATCCAAGGACTGATAAGGTCTGTGTTTGCAATTCACCCTTGAAAGACTGTTTGCTGGGACTTTTCTGTATGTGAATGCTAGGAATTCACATTAGCCAAATAAAAAGGTTTTTCGGGATAAGGAATCTTTTTGGTGGTTTGGTGAAGCCTAGGTCAGAACAGTTACATTCAGAGAGAGTGATTGGACAAAAATCACCTAGTGAGTTTCCATGGCAGAAGACAGTAAATTTACAAGGTTCCCAGAACCTATCCCAAGACTACTGCACCATATTGGCCTCTGTTTATGTATGAGATGAAGAATGTGTTCAAAGTAAAGTGAATGAAAGATTGATTGAAAGGTGATTTTCTTTTGAAATCCCATTTCTAACTGGGAAATTCTTCTTTTGGTGAACCAATGAAATACGATACATCAGCTCTGCTTTGTCTCAAGGCTGAACCTCTGGCAGAAATATGTGTTCAGACTCAGCTCATAACACTTTGTAGTCATTCTACACTTTGTAGAATGACTACAAAGAAAGCGGACATAAATTTGGAACAGTGGATAAACTACACTGTGGGATGGGCACCTCAACCCACATAAAGGGGGAAATAATATGCATTTTCTTATTAAGCAGCTTATCAGATTATGGCACCTACCTTACTTTCTTCTTCTTCTTCTTTTTTTACAGAACTGTAAATTCATTTATTAACAGGCAGTCTAAACAGATAATTCTAATTTTATTTAAAAACCATGAATGCCACATTGAATATACAGCTCATGAATAACTTAAAACCATATCCCATATTAAGAGGCAACGCACGCAGCATACAAAAAGTATACTAAACAAACCTCTAGGGACACATGATTGAAATTTCTAAAATTATATATACAGTACACAACGTTAATTATGTGTTCATTTCAGACCCCGATACTCCTCATGCCTCACTTTCACCAGAAACGGAATTCTGCACTCCCTCTTCTAAAATTGGTACGATCAGGTTATCTTTGGACATCAAGTTATATTTCATCACAAATTTGGTACTTACCTTACTTTCTTGCATGGGAAGCTAAGTGGGATCGTGGCAGAGATGGGATTCACATAAGTTCCCTACCGGTTCACCCAGCACCGACAATGTGAGCATGTATGCACACTCGCTTCGGTCGCGTGCGCTCCTTCCGTGCATACACGCAGACTTTCACGCATGAGCTTTGCTCTCATGCGTGGCTTGCATGCATCTGCGCAGCTTGAAAATGTGGCTAAATAGGACGGCATAGAGCCGAGGCGGGGAGAGGTATATGTATATGTATATGTAGTAGCAGGTCGCTACTACCAGTTTGCCCGAACTGGTCCGAACCGGCTGAATACCACTTCTGATCATGTGAGAAAAATATTTAGATGAGCGATCACCAGAGCATTCAAGTGCTGTTGAAAAGCACATTGGGAGAAAACAATGGCAATGGATAAGACACACACGACCTGAAGGTATTTTTCTTTCTTTCAGTGCACTAACAAAACAATAAAGAGATGAATAAATAAAAGATAAAACCACAGGTAAGCACGCATCCTGCAAAATTTAGCAATAGCACTTAGACTTATATACCGCTTCATAGTGCTTTACAGCCCTCTCTAAGCGGTTTACAGAGTTCAGCCTATTGCCCCCAACAATCTGGGTCCTCATTTTACCCACCTCGGAAGGATGGAAGGCTGAGTCAACCTTGAGCCTGCTGAGATTTGAACTGCTGAACAGCAGCTAGCAGTCAGCTGAAGTAGGTTGCAGTGCTGCTTTTAACCACTGCGCCACCTTGGCTCCCAATTTGGTATAAGTTGAAGAAGGTCCAGCTCTCCAAGATAATTAGGGTTGATTTCTGAATCAGTTCATTAGTAACACCCCATTTCTGATCTGATCGGCAAGTATAAAGGAATACCATTCACGGAAAGACTTTGCCACTGCGGCTCAGGAGAGGTGGAGACTGTGGGACATATGCTCCTTAGATGCTCCTTTTATACGGAGATTAGGAAAAAACATATTCTGCCAATAATTGCAAGGTATCCTGGCCGCTCCGACACTACCTATCTCCAGTGGCTGCTTAAGGATGAAAGGGTCATAACTACAGCACAGGTGGCCAGATTCTGCGCAGCAGTAGTGGGGATTCGTCGCAAATATGTGTCTTCTTCACCATAGCAATTTATATACCAACTGTGGCTAATCTTTAAGTGTCTAATCCACCACAGCTAATTTATTCGACAAATGTGGCAAACCCTGTTTATTCCTTTCCCTATTAGTATTAAACTGACTATAGGCCTCACAGCTTATGGATTGTAATTTTAGTGGTGTAGACCATGTCTAATTGGCAGACTGGTTTTTATCATGGATTTTATCTGTTATTTATTATTTTATTTTATAACTTTTAATTGTATTTTTACTGAGTGTTTTTGTTTGTTCTCTGGTCTATGACTGCAATAAATTGAATTGAAATTGATTGATCTGATCTCTGTTGTCTGCATTCATCCATAACTCTATTTCACCTTCCTGATAGAAGTTTGGTTCTTTGTTCTTCTTCCAAGTGTTTGCATATAAAAGTTGGTTTTGAAGAACGATGTTCTGGTTTACAAAATAATAAAGGCATATTAATATCTTAAAATCTGATCTGAAAGTAAAGCAGAAGACAAGAAGGTTGCAATTTAAGAAAGAAAAGTTGGAAAGAAAAATCTGGACCGGAATATAGATTAAAAAATGATGGAAGTATTTATTTTTATTTTTATTTTTATTTTTATTTTTATTTTTATTTTTATTTTTATTTTTATTTTTATTTTTATTTTTATTATTTTTATTTTTATTTTTATTTTTATTTTTATTTTTATTTATTTATTTATTTATTTATTTATTTTGTCAAGCATATATAAGATTACAGAAAAAGTATGAACATGATTGTGAATACGTAAAATGTATGAATTTGGTTATGAATACATGAGATGGTTACGAATACATGGAGACATTTGGACAGGGACAGTAGGCACGTTGGTGCACTTATGCACGCCACTTACAGACCTCTTAGAAATGGGGTGAGGTCAACAGTAGACAGTCTAAGGTTAAAATTTTGGGGGTTTGGTGAAGAAACCACAGAGTCAGGTAGTGAATTCCAGGCATTGATCACTCTGTTGCTGAAGTCGTATTTTCTGCAGTTGAGTTTGAAGCGGTTTATATTAAGTTTGAATCTATTGTGTGCTCGTGTATTGTTGTGGTTGAAGCTGAAGTATTCATTGACAGGTAGGACATTGTAGTAGATGATTTTATGTACTACACTTAGGTCAGATCAGGCGGCGTAATTCTAAGTTTTCTAAGCCCAAGATTTCAAGTCTGGTTGCATAAGGTATTCTGTTGCGAACAGAGGAGTGGAGGATTCTTCTCATGAAATATCTCTGGACATTCTCAATTGTATTAATGTCCAATATGTAGTGCGGGTACAATTAGGAACGCAAATAGGATGTGTTATAAGTGCACACACAAACATACACACACATACTAATCCTTACTGAACAACTCAAAGGACTTTTTTTGTTAATGGGATTCTTTTAAAAACTGCAAATAACTAGATATTGTGGTCATATGTTCTGAATGCAAGCATCTTGGGAAAAGCAATGGCTAAGTTGGCCACACTTGGAATACTGCATTCAGTTTTGGTTGCTACGATGTAAAAAAGATGTTGAGACTCTAGAAAAAGTGCAGAGAAGAGCAACAAAAATGATTAGGGGACTGGAGGCTAAAACATATGAAAAACGGTTGCAGGAATTGGGTATGTCTAGTTTAATGGAAAGAAGGACCAGGGGAGACATGATAGCAGTGTTCCAATATCTCAGGGGTTGCCCCAAAGAAGAGGGAGTCAAACTATTCTCCAAAGCACCTGAGGGTAGAACAAGAAGCAATGGGTGGAAACTAATCAAGGAGAACTAAGGAGAAATTTCCTGACAGTTAGAACAATTAATCCGTGGAACAACTTGCCTCCAGAAGTTATGAATGCTCCAACACTGGAACTTTTTAAGAAGATGTTGGATAACCATTTGTCTGAAGTGATGTAGGGTTTCTTGCCTAAGCAGGGGGTTGGACTAGAAGACCTCCAAGGTCCCTTCCAACTCTGCTATTCTATTCTATTCTATTCTATTCTATTCTATTCTATTCTATTCTATTCTATTCTATTCTATTCTATTCTATTCTAAGTCCACATCACATTTGTGCTACAGTCTGCTTCAACAGGCCTAAGATTAATATTATGTTCAGTCACGCTGTTCCACATCCATCAATTACTTCAGACATCTTTTTAATGTTACTTATTTATTTATTTGATTTATAGGTAGTCCTCAAGTTACAACAGTTTCGTTTAGTCACCATCTGAAGGTACAATGGCAGTGGAAAAAGTGACATGGCCGTTTTTCACATGACCGTTGCAGCATCTGCATGGTCACGTGACCAAGATTTGAACGCTTGGCAACGGACTCATATTTATGACGGTTGCAGTGCCTCAAGGGTGATGTGATCGCTTTTTGTGACCTGCCCGACAAGCAAAGTCGTTGGGAAGCCAAATTCGCTTAACAACCATGTTACTAACTTAACGGTAGTGAATCGCTTCACAACTATGTCAAGGAAGGAAATAAATTAGGGCAAAATTCACTTAATAGCTGTCTTGCTTAGCAACATAAATTTTGGGCTTCCTTATGGTCATGGGCCGAGGACTACTTATATATTATGACGTATTTTCTGCACACCTCAAAGCAGAGTACGCAAAGCTCCCCTTTCCTATTTTTTCCACACTAATGGTCTCAACTAAAAAAATAAAAAATGGAGAAATTCATCACTCCTAATTTATCCAATTAGTTCTCATATATCGCACTGTGCAGTGAAATTTGTTTACGTTGAACTCAATTACCTAACTTCAGAAAAGAAAACAAATCCCCAACGTCTTAATCCTTAGGAAGATTAAACATACTTAATTGCACACGAAGACCACATTTCTAAATTGTTTAATAACTGAAACTTCTGACGATCAACAGTTGCTCATGGAGGGGAAGGGATGGTCTTGTGCATCAAACACGAAATGAATTTGTCCTTCCCTTCCTTTTCCTCAGTTTTTCAGTCTGCAGCACAATAGGCAGGGATTATCTGCACACTTCTTACAGAGCTCAACAGGGGTCGGATTCAGATCATTTGCCTACCGGTTCACCCAGCAGCACCAAAAATGTGAGCGTGAGCATGCACACCAGTGGCGGGTTGCTGTCTTACCAGTGCCGGTGCGCTGCGTGTGCATTTCCAAGTTTCTTGGGCGCTTGCACTCACTACGCACGCGTGCCCCCTCATGCGATTTTGCTTCTGTGCATGCGCGGAAGCAAAATCTCTCCAAAATCTCACGAGGGGACGCGCGCACGAGAGAGATTTTGGCACGATTTTGCTTCCGCACATGTGCAGAAGCAAAATCGCCCAAAAATTAACAAAAAAAAAATAGCGATGTGCACGGTGGACCGGCAGAGAGCGCTCCGGAGTGACCGCATGCAAATTGCGCAATTGGCCACTCCCTACCAGAGCTGTGCACTGGGCAGCACCTCTGGTGCACATGCTACGCTTGCACGTGCCTCATCCGCGCATGTGCACAACCATCCACGGCTTATACCCAAGTGTGCGGCTTGAAAACATGCCAGCACTCAAAGACCACCCTCAATGTCAGAGTTGTTGTTTAACTCAGCTGAGGCGCAGCACTCCGCTCTGCTACGTGAATCAGCTGAGCTAAAAAATAGGGAATATAGGAGAGGAAACAGCGGGGGCAGGGCCAACCAGAGGTAGTATTTGCCAGTTCTCCAAACTGCTCAAAATTGCTGCTACCAGTTCACCCGAACCGGACATAACCGGCTAAATACCACCTTTGAGCTCAACATGTGAAATATTGTATAAGAAGCATATTTGATAGTATATTCCTATATTTTAAACCACATCAGATCATCTCTAAAATCACTTTTAATATATGGTCAGGAGAGATGGGGAGCACATTCATTTAGATCACCTCTGAATGCAAGTTTATGAATTTCATATTTTTGGCCTAACGCAAGAACGGAAATTGATTTAACGTTTCATTTTTTTACCATTTTATGAATGAAACCTGGTGTTCTGACCCAGCTCCCCAAACACGACAAACCCTCTGAAGTGAACTCAAAGATTCCTTTATTAGGAGTGCCAGAAGCCCCCGCAAAAAGTTTTTCTCTCAACGCAGGCTAACAAGTCCGGCCGGCCGGAAGATGAATAGTTGTCTACCACATCTATTCATCTCTGCTCCCTGCCTTTTATCCCCATAGCTAGGGTGGGGCTTTGCTAGCAGCAGTGGCTCTTCCGTCCCAAGGACTGGCCCATAGATTTCCACTGCTCTCCTCTCCTCGGCCTTCTGCGCATCCGTACAAAAGGCACTGGGCCTAGCTGTTCCTCCTCTTCTTCATCAGCCATCTCCAGACATGGGGGATGTTGACTCTCCATCTGAGGGCTGACGGACACAGGTTCCGCCTCTGTGTCTCTCTCTGCCAGCTCCATTCCCTCTTTCCCCTTGGAACTCTCAGGTTGCCTGGCTCCCTCTGATTTGGCTGCTGGAGAGGCCAGCGGCTGACAGGCCACACCACCTGGCGGTTTGCTAACAATAACAACAATAACTACTTGTATGTTAGGGACATATTAGTTCGAACATGTAGATACAAGTAGTCCTCAACTCGCAATAGTTCATTTAGTGACTGTTTGGAGTTAAAACAGCTAAAAAGTGACTTATGACCGTTTTTCACACTTATGACCATTGCACCATCTCCGGGGTCACATGATCAAAATTCAGGTGATTGGCAACTGGAATATATTTACTAGGATTGCAATGTTCTGGAGTCACGTGATCAGCTTTTGTGACCACCTGACAAGGAAAGTCAATGGGGAAGCCAGATTCACTTAACAATGGCATTACTAACTTAACTTCAATGATTCACTTAACAATGTGAAAGGTCATACAATGGGGCAAAACTCACTTAACAACTGTCTTGCTTAGCAGGATAAATTTTGGGCTCAACTGTGGTTGCATGTCAAGTATTACATACTGAAAAAGTGAGAATAAATCTCACAGAGGCGAAATAGATCGTTCTCCCGGAATTCAGACATTAGAAATAAAGCCGCAGTTTAAAAGTCTAAGTAAAATATTTACTTCAGTACAAAAACAATAAAATCTCATTTGTTTACATCTCCGCTATAAAATGCGACTTCCTCAATCGGAAGCCAGAAGAAGAAGGAAAGAATGGAGATTTAGGAATGCACACATGCATACAAGAACATATCAATCACATGCTCAGGAATGAACCATTATATTAGATAGGGATGCATCTCCCTGCATATACATACAACAGACAATAAATCACACCGTGACACATACATTTAAGAACCTAATATAAAATTAATTATGTTGGAGGGGAAAACATTTAGAAAAAAATAGAATATATTGGAGACAATTTACAAGCACAAACAGATATTGGAGGGGGGGATGTATGCCAAATGACATATTTGTGGATGTGCATGAAATTCTTTAAAGAAACTTCCCCTATTCCACAAAGCGAAGTTGACAGATTTGCAAAAGTTAAAAACGGTGAGTTGGCAATTCAACTACTCTTAAAGGTCAGTCAAATTTTTAGGGAGAAATTAAATTTCCAGGATCAATTCTAATCATCATGAAATATTTGGAAGGGGGTAAAAAACCCAAAAGAAATCTTTAATGCATCATTAATCATACATACCTCCCATGCAATTCATTATGCTTCCTAGTTCGGGATGGAAAAGAAAAAAAAACCTGAATTTCAAAGCTTTTATGAAGATAAAAGTAAACCTCTTCCATTTTTAACAAAGGCCTTCATGTTATATTTGACACAGACAGAAGGAAAGGCATTGAGTAAGAAAGAGAAGGAGTAAACTATCATTGAATGGCAAAAGTAAGTCCTTTCTTAATGATCCTGATGACTGGAGTACTTTCAAAGTAATTTAAAATTATAAATACATGAATTGTTTCATCTTAGTTCTATCATAAGCTGTGCATCCAGTTTTGGTCACCACGATATATTAAAAAAAATGTTGAGACTCTAGAAAGAGTGCAGAGAAGAGCAACAAAGATGATTAGGGGACTGGAGGCTAAAAATCGTTATTAGATTTATAATCTTACTTGGGTTTCCAGAAACCTACAGTCAGTTGCAGAATGATTTAAAACACAAAATACGGAATCAAACTTTTTAAAAAGAGAGTTATTGCTGTAAATGAGAAATAAATTGGAAGTACTTAATAAAAATCATATCCTTATTTCATCCCAGGGAGTTTCCTTTTTCTGAGATTCCATTTATGATCAATCTTAAATAGAAATTAGAAGCAAAACTTCTCACAAAACTGTCAATATCCCAAAAGCGCTGTTTCAAGAGCACGCGACCCCCCCGTGCATATGCATGCATCTCCCGTATGCATCCCATCCCCTGTGCATGCGTGGCAGAGACCCGAAAACTAGCCAGCCGGCGGGAGGTTGGATTAATAAAAATGCAAGGAACAACTCTGCATAAAAACGATGATCAGATATATACTGCAGCATTCCCCCTCCCAAATAAAATTCAATATACAATATAGCATCTACAACTTTCAGTTTTTAAAAATACCTTATCTCAAAGATGTGTCTGTCTGTGAGTTTCCAAACGCATCTTATTTGCACTTCAAATGTTCATTTTAATGGCACTTTAATACATCTGTCAGGTGAGAACTAGATCATCCAAATCAGAACTACAGGAGAATTACTTTTTGAGTTGTATATCCTTCTGGAAGGTATTGCTAAGGATGTTTCATTTCAGAATGTTGGTTTTTTTTTTTTTTTAAAGAAAATCAGATGCCACATTAAAAAAAAACACCCTCACTGTTATTAATTCTTCTCACGTGACAAAGAGATATCCCTTCTGGAACACAGGATATGAAACTGCACGTTAATGATACCAGTAAATTGAAGTTTGAATAGAATAGAATATTTGACTAGAAGCCATTTCTTCTTAATTAGAATTGAGCAGTTTTGCCAAAATGCAAATACCGGTACATCTATTTTCATTTTTAAAAAAATACGTAAAACACCATTTATAACTTTCCTAATTTAGAGAAGGGGAGCATGTTTGCTCCATCTCCTTTATATCCCTCTTACCTACTTCCACTGAAATGCTCATTTCTCCTCTCCGCATCATAATAGGGTTCAGTCATGCTAAGAAGGCACACTGAACTTAATTAGGCATGCCTTAACTTTTCTTTAGGTCTGCTTTCAGCTTGACTAATTCTGGCTCCAAGTGTGTTTATTTTCACTGAGGCTGAAATACCATCCATTTTTCTTGATTTCTTTTAACGAGGATGAAAACTTCCTTGCTGGAAGAGATCCAGATTCCTTCTCATTTAGGTTTCTTTAGAGAGCCAATCCCAACCCCAATCACATTCAGGCTTCACACCAGGTGCTTGTTGAAGGCTACATGCTGGGTGAAAGAGATTTTCTGTTTTTTTTTTTCTTCTGAGCATGTGCAGAAGCCAAGTTTCCGGCACTGTGTATGCGTCGCCATCTTGTTTTTGGCTTTTGGGGGGGGATTTTTTTTAATTTTTTGCCACTGCGCATGCATGCTCGAAGTGTGCACGCGCCCATGAGGCACAACCACGCAGCACGGGAGGAAGTGAACCGGCAGTGAGGTAAATTAGAACCCACCCCTGGGCCCCTGGTGCTCTCTGAGCTTGGTTGTTTTCTTGCAGACGTTTCATTACCTAGCACTGATGATGCTACCTAGTTTGGTCATTGTCACGAGGTGATTTTTGATTGTCAGCTGTACTCATATGTCAGACTTTATGACCCAGAGGTTCTTAACAAAGTAAAGCAGTCACGTGAAGAGTGAACTGCGCAGATGTTACATTCCATTTTCATTCTCCATTATTCTTTGCCGCTATCCTCCCTGGAAGGAGGATCTCTTAGATTGTAAAGATGTAGTCCTTAGGTTTTTATATTGTTTTGTACCGAAATAAATATTTTATTATTTAGACTTTTACTCGCATTTTATTTTATCAATGATTGGTTTCCAAAGGAAAAGATTCATCACCTCTGAGATTTATTTTCTCATTGCGTCAGTCATGAAAGGTCTGCAAGAAAACAACCAAACTCAGAGAGCACCAAAGACCCCTCATTTCAACCCTGAGCTACAAATATTCTCCTTTATTGGGATCACATTCCTTCCAGTGATATCCTACCATCAACAGACAGCCTCTTGTAACACTTGGACAGGTTTGTAGATTAAAAAAGAGGTTTTATCTCCTAAAGATTACAAGTTTCCGCCATAGTGTTATATTAATATTTCACAAGTCTTTTAAGGGCAATAGAAACAAAGGTAGCTTGTCTCGTCTCACTACACCCACGGCAGATGCCACCAATTCATATGTTTATTTATCGTGTTGAATACATTTTTTTAAAAAAAGAGGGCTGTTTAATAACCTGACCATGGATTTCTCCAAAGGTTACACTGGTTTGCTGCAAAAAGGAATAGCGGGTGGTTGTTGTTGTTGTTGTTTCTTGAGATATGTTAGAAAAGAGATGGAGTAGAGGAGGAGGTGCAGAATTGGGATTCAGCCGGTTCAGACCGGTTCGGGTAAACTGGTAGTAGTGACCTGCGGGTGGGCTCACCTGGGCGCAATCCCATCCAATATTGCTATGTTTTTGATGCTGACGCATACGTGGATGGTGCATGTGAGCAAATTGCCGTGTTATGTGATGCCGCACGCATGCGTAGATGGGGCACACTCACATTTCTGGTGCTGGGCAAACTGGTTGCTACAGTATGTGAAGCTCACCTCTGAGGAGGTGGGAATGAGAGTGAGTCTCGTTTGAAGACCTTCAGTTATTTTTGCCAAGGTCTCACATCTCTGTAATCAAAATCTTTTGGAGGCTCTCAAACTGGGGAGGGCAATAAAGATCATCGATTAGATATCCAGCTGAGACAGAAAGGAAAGTGGTGTGAGAAGACAACTGTGTGACAACCACAAAGAGATCCAAGGTTGCCAACAAGATTTGATGAAAAGAAGGACTAGGGGTGACATGATAGCAGTGTTTCAATATCTCAGGGGCTGCCACAAAGAAGAGGGAGTCAAGCTATTATCCAAAGCACCTGAAGGCAGGACAAGAAGCAACGGGTGGAAACTAATCAAGGAGAGAAGCAACCTAGAAGTAAAGAGGAATTTCCTGACAGTGAGAACAATTAATCAGTGGAACAACTTGCCTCCAGAAGTTCTGAATGCTCCAAAAACTGCTTAAAACTGGACATTTTTAAGAAGAGATTTGATAACCATCTTTCTGAAATGGCGTAGGGTTTCCTGCCTAAGCAAGGGGTTGGACTAGAAGACCTCCAAGGTCCCTTCCAACTCTGCTATTCTATTCTATTCTGTTCTGTTCTGTTCTGTTCTGTTCTGTTCCGTTCCGTTCCGTTCCGTTCCGTTCTGCTCCGCTCCGCTCCGTTCTGCTCCGCTCCGCTCCGCTCCGCTCCGCTCTGCTCTATTGAGTTTCTCAATCATCCAAGTTGTCCCAAAGGTGCTTTTCCAAAAGGCAACTTGGACAAAACCAAGAAAGGTCAGTTGCCTTTTGGAAAAGCACCTTTGGGACAGGATCCAACGCAAGCCACGGGGGAAGAGGGATAGTGAGATCCTATTCCTAAATTGGTTTACAGCCAAGCAGCTGATGAAAGGGAGGAAGGAGGGTGATCAGTAAAACAGTAAAACAAAATACAAAAGCAAGCAAGCAGTCCTAGGAGAGAAACTGCCTTTATTGTTGATTGCTAGAAAAACTGCTGAGTGGTGAGGAAAAGCCTCTGTTGGGAAGCACTGGATCAGAATAAGACAATGAGGTTATAGGAAAGTCAGGTGGAAAGCTTTCTCTTTCTTCTATGCACACGGAAACACAAAAATATAGACACAGAGAGGGCAGATTCTGTACTGAGAGTCCTTGACTTAGGAGCACAATTGAGGCCAAAATCTGGGAATTCAGCTAGGACAAGCCATAAAAGAACTAAGACAAACTTCCTCAAAAGAAAAATCTAAGAAGTAGTAAGCAAAGGGAGAGTCTAGGTTCTGTCTCAAAGAGTCTAAACCAAATATTAATTTTGAAATCTGTAATTTCTTATGGGGTGAAGGACAGGTGAAGGAAGGAAGGGGGAGGGGAGAGGAGAAAGAATGGAGGATTAAAGGAGGGAGGGAGGGGAGGGAGGAATGATTGAAGGAAGGAGGGACAAGATAGGAAGGGGAGGGAAGAAAGAAGGAAGGATTGAGGGAAGGAGGGAGGGAAGGAGGGAGGGAAGGAAGGATTGGATGAGGGAGGGAGGGAGGAAGGGGAGGGGAGGGGAGAAAGAAGGAAGGATTGAGGGAGGGGAGGGAGGGAGGGAGGAAAGATTGAAGGAAGGAGGGAAGGAGGAAGGATTGAAGTAGGGAGGGAAGGAAGGAAGGATTGAAGGAAGGAAGGAGGGAGGGAAGGATTGAAGGGAGGAATGGAGGGAGGGAAGGAGGGAGGGAAGAAAAGAAGGAAGGATTGAAGGAGGGAGGGAGGGAGGAAGGAAGGAAGGGGGAGGGGAGGGGAGAAAGAAGGAAGGATTGAAGGAGGGGAGGGAGGGAGGAAAGGTTGAAGGAAGGAGGGACGAGGTAGGAAGGGGAGGGAGGAAAGAAGGAAGGTTTGAAGGAAGGAGGGAGAGAGGAAGGGGGAGGGGAGGGGAGAAAGAAGGAAGGATTGAAGGAGGGAGGGAGGGGAGGGAGGGAGGAAAGATTGAAGAAGGAGGGAAGGAGGAAGGATTGAAGTAGGGAGGGAAAGAAGGAAGGATTGAAGTAAGGAAGGAGGGAGGGAGGGAAGGATTGAAGGAAGGAGGAATGGAGGGAGGGAAGGACGGAGGGAAGGAAAGAAGGAAGGATTGAAGGAGGGAGGGAGGGAGGGAGGGAGGAAGGAAGGAAGGAAGGAAGGAAGGAAACACCCAGATGTAGGAACTTGGCATGGCTATCAAGTCTTTTTTTCTTTCCCTCTCCGCTTCATCAGTGAGATCAAGTTTACTCCTCTAACTTCCCGAGGGATGACCAAATATTGAGGCTGTTGTGTAAATCTGAGAAGAGTTGATAACATCTATCCATTTGGCATCTCGGATATTAGCTAGCAAGCAAGAGAAGGCATTTTCGCAAGGCTCCCAGTTCAAAGCACCGAGGAGAACATTTAAGAGGACTTTGTGAATTCCAAGTGGCTTATCACCTAAGCTTGGAGTTTCTCCATGTTCCTCTCGGTGTAATAATATTGCCTTGTGATCTGGGCCAACAAGACTGCCAATGTGAAGGGTGATTTTGAAATCCAA
Organism: Diadophis punctatus similis; assembly: GCA_023053685.1. Lineage (NCBI taxonomy): Eukaryota > Metazoa > Chordata > Lepidosauria > Squamata > Dipsadidae > Diadophis > Diadophis punctatus. The sequence continues at coordinate 751,464 of JALIGW010000102.1, forward strand.
AGAGTAAATCCTGGAGGCATGTGTATCTTTTTCCCTCCTCCGCGTGGGTGGATGATAAGAGGAAAAAGAATTGGCGACAACTTCACAGATGTATGTCTGGGTGCTTGACAGAGGCTGCCTCTGAAATTTATCACTTTTAATTTGTTATTTTTACAGAGGAAGGAAGAGACGGAGAGAAAGCTTTGTCGTTTGTTTAGGATACAGATTTAGAGTCTTCAAGAGGACTACTAATAATCTGTCTGCGAGGATGTGACACTTCAGATTTGAAAAGGTTTTGAAAGATAATTAATAGAACATTCTTTTTTTTAAATAAGATGCCAGCAAAATATGTCAAGCAAAATATAATATAAATGAAAGCGGCCTTAAGCTCCATGATTGGTTGAGGGAATCCTTCATTTTGCAGGAAACAGAGATAAGTTTCATATCCTGTTTTCATTTTTCATCAGCAGCTTACGAGGAGTGGCAGTTCTATAGCAGGGTTTTTTCCCCCCCTATCTGAAATGTGTACATTATTCCATGTGGAGGTAAAATATGTATTGCTTTGTATGCTGCTGGAGAAGAGAAGCCCCTTGAATCATACTGCTTGCAACATACAGTAAATGTAGTTGATTCGCATTTACCTGATTTACAGAAGTATTTTTTTTTTAGAATTTAGAATAACAGAGTTGGAAGGGACCTTGGAGGTCTTCTAGTCGAACCATTAACAAATGGTTATCCAATATCTTCTTAAAAACTTCCAGTGTTATAATGCAGGTAGTCCTTGACTTATGGCCACAATGGAGCCCAAAGTTTCTGTTGCTAAGTGAGACATTTTGATGGATAGGAAATTATTCCTATCAAAGAGGTGATATAGGATCTTGCTTCCTTGAAGTCATTCTTACTTAGAAAATAAAACCGAGATTCAATTCTAATTAACAAAATATTTATTTTAGTACAAAAGTAACAAAAGAATATAAACGTTATTAAGCTACATTGTCTCAGCTAAGAAATCACGTCTGCCTCGGGCGAGGCTCACAGGAGAAGAAGGAAGGAGGAGACCCCTGGAATGCACACATGCGCAGTAAAACATATCACATGTCTGTTTGATTAGAAAATACAGTAAACCTAGAAATATTGCAGAGGTGCTCAACTGGCAATATTCACATCGTGACACATTTGTTAAGTGGATGTTGCTTGCCACATTTGTTAAGTGAACCCTTGCAGTTGCTAAGTTAGTAACTTGGCTGTTAAGTGAATCTGGATATCTCTACTGACTTTGTGTTGGAAGAAATATCTATCTGGTTCAGTTCCAAGCCAGGAGAAAGACACTGGAAACATAGAGGCTGATTAGAAAGCTGGTTTAATGATGAAGCAGAACCACGTGGGTTCTGGGCAGCTGACCACATGGTATTGAGAGTGGGGGGTATTTATACCTTCTCTTGGGTTTTGAACTTCAGCTTCCTGTTCCTGTGCAAGAACCTGTATTCTATTGGCTATTGTCAGACTCCCATGGTGCCGTGTACAAATCATAGGAGTTTGTCTGAGCTAGGTTTGGTTGAAGTTTGGGCTGATGCAATGAAGGGGCTTGTTGGCCAATTCCTATTGTGGCTGAGGGCTAACCCTACCTTTGTTCAGACCTTGCTGAAGGCAGTACCAAATCTGCATTTCTAAAAGCTGACCTCAGCTTAGTATCTGCTTGGGAGCAGGGGGCTGGGGCTCTGAGTTTCTGTCTCCCTTAAGATTTTTATTTCTCTTTTAGGGGAAATATTTTATCCTGCCTTTTTAAAACATTCCTCAAAATATTTCATTCTTCTAGGAGAGGGGGTGGGTGCTAACTTTCTACAATTGCTTGTCAGAAGGTCACAAAAGAGGATCACGTGACCATGGGTCTCTGCAACTCTCATAAATATGAGTCAGTTGCCAAGCACTTGAATTTTGATCACATGACCATGGGGATGCTGCCATGGTCATTGAATATGAAAAATGGTCATATGTCACTTTTTTCAGGGCCGTTGTAACTTTGAACCATCACTAAACGAACTGTTGTAAGCTGAGAACTACCTATATTGCCAAAGGCACTGATAAGATTCTACTGATAAGATTCCACTATGGTCCCATCAATCAGCAGCTTTTCTCCTTCATCCTTCCCTGTCCTCTCACATTGTCCTACATTGAGCTAAGTACTACATATCTAGCCTGTTGAAGAGAAGGATTAGCGGGGGGGGGGGGGTGACACATAATAACTGCCTTCCAGGAGAGTTCTGGAGAAGAAGCAACTCTCTTATACAGTATATACCACTACAGAGCAAACAAATAGTACAATCACCATGTGCTTTACTGCTCAACTGTAACAGGAAAAAGGAAACTCTACTTAGAACAAAGGAGCATAGAGTATATACCATAGACCCAAACTTGTAAACACTGCCATCTACTGGCTGAATACTACTGTAGTTGTTGCATAGAAATATCTTCCAACAATGAATTCCAACAGAATTGACATATTCTCCAAAGCGACAGAGAGCAGGTCAGGCAGTGGAAGCTTGTGAAAGAGAGATTCACCCTAGAACTGTGGCCTAGAGGTAGAGCTCTTGCCTCATAATCAGGATCATTGTGAGTTTGATCCTAGGTAAAGGCAGATGTAGGGTGTCCTGCTTGGGCAGAGGATTGGACTAGATGACTTGCAAGGTCCCTTCCAACTCTGTTAATCTGTTAAACTAAGGAGAAATTTCCTGACAGTGAGAATAAAGTGATATTTGCAATTTACTCTGCTAATGCAAATTATAACATGTATTTGCAAAGAGAGCAGTTTCAGGAGCTATTTTGGAGTAAGGACATTAAGGATGTTGAGAAATAGGGAACTGAAAGTAGGAGATGGTAGGAGATTTCACATGTACACACAAGTATGTGCTAACTGACGGTCAGTATGAGAGTACAAGGAAGTAAGTTGTGAAATGCATGCAGAAGAGTATAAAAAGAATGTCTTGGAATTAGTTCGGGGCCACTGGCCATAGCTATTCCTTGCAGGACCTAGCTATCGTCTCTGGACCTCATTGCAATGGGTTATTGATGTAAGTAATGTTATGATGGCTGTCATGTTCCAAATTCCTCATGAAATAAACCTCTGAATCTCAAAGTAAGAATTATTGTTTTGTGTTGCTGTCTCCTGTTTTTTATTGGGATATTTTAATGACACCCCTTAATAACTATCAAAAATACGAGGGTTTCAATTTTGGTTCTACGTTTATTAATTATTGAATTTGTCAGAATTGGAAATGGTTTCTTCACCTCCACCAGCCATATGTGATTTGCATCTACTTTTATTCATTGGGTGGGGGGGCATTTATAAGATTTAGGTCATTTATCCCAAAATGACTAACTTCATGTATTGTTAGGCCAGCAGAACACTTGAGTGAGTGAAGGCTATGGTTTTCCCAGTTGCAATGTATGGCTGTGAAAGGCTGAACACCAAATAATTGAGGACTTTGAACTATGATGCTGGAGAAGACTCCTGCGAGTCCCTTGGACTGCAAGGCGATCAAATCGGTCAGTCCTAGAGGAGATCAACCCTGACTCTTTAGAAGGCCAGATGCTGAAGATGAAACTCAAATACTTTGGCCACCTAATGAGAAGGAAGGACTCAATGGAGAAGAGCCTAATGCTGGGAAAGATTGAGGGCAAAAGAAGAAGGGGACGACAGAGAATGAGGTGGCTGGCTGGAATCACTGAAGCAGTCCGTGTGAGCTTAAATGCGGATGGTAGAGGACAGGAAGGCCTGGAGGAACATTGTCCATGGGGTTGCGATGGGTCGGACATGACTTCGCCACTAACAACAACAACACTTCAGTGCTTAACCATCTGCAGATCTATTTATAGAAGCTAAACAATGGGGCTGTGTTTGAGAAAAAAGGATGGATGTTTAATTGCTGTAGTCTGAGGGGAAAACCCCAGTGTTTCCTCCTTCATTCCAGATACATCATTTCATTGTTCCTTTGTGGAGGTCATCCTGAGGACGCTATACATCCTGAAGGAAAAAACATGATAAGGTAAGCAGACCAGAGGATATTTGCCTGCTTACTAAAAATAATGATTCAAGAAGGATATATTCTGGGTATTGAAGTATCTAAAAAAAACCCCACCCTTATCCTTCTCGTCACTCTTTTTCTCCTTTTGATAGGGTTATTATATTGCATTTATGGATTTTTTGAAGCTACTCTATATCAATCTCTATAGCTACCGATAGATCAACTCAGATTTTAATTATAGATTCTGAGAGGGAGGGAGAATATCCATAAATCCAAAGACATCAATTAGACCTCTTTCTTTTGAAGAACTGCTCCTCCATTTGGTGTGTTTAAAATAATACCTTTAAAAGGTACATTCCCAAAGGTGCTTTTTCAAAAGGGGAATGAATGGACTTTGTTTTTTCCTTGAAGATGTTTGGCTTGTCATCCAAGAAGCTTCTTCAGTTCTGACTGAAAAAGAAACACCTTTGGGACAACCATGACCTGGATGACTGAAAATCTCCATCGGCATCTAAAAAAAGTATATTTATTATTTATTTTAATTGAGTTGTTTTTATTACCGTATTTTTCAGAGTATAAGACGCACCTTTTTCCCCGTAAAAGAGGGTGAAAATCTGGGTGCGTCTTATACACCGAATGTAGCCTCGCCCAGCTTCTCAAACGGAGCTTTGCAAGGCTAAAAACAGCCTCTGAATTGGAGCTTTGCAAGGCTGAAAAAGCAGCCTCTGAAATGGAGCTTTGCAAGGCTAAAAACAGCCTCTGAAACGGAGCTTTGCAAGGCTAAAAACAGCCTCTGAAACGGAGCTTTGCAAGGCTAAAAACAGCCTCTGAAACGGAGCTTTGCAAGGCTAATATACCTGTTCCAGGCTGTTTGCTAAGGATGCTAGCCAGATGGATGCTGGTGGGCAGAATTTTTTTTCTTATTTTTCTCCCCAAAAACTAAGGTCCGTCTTATACTCCAGTGCGTCTTATAGTCCAAAAATACGGTATTTTTTTACAACTAACCCAAGATGGTGAACATATCCAATGTACCTTCCTCCTCCCATTTTTCCCCACAATAACCCTGTGAGATAAGTTGGCTTGGAGCAGAGGTGGTATTCAGCCAGTTCGGACCAGTTCGGGCGGATTGGTAGTAGTGACCTGCGGGTGGGTTGGGGCCTCCCACCTGACCCGGCGCTATGCCGTCCTATTTAGGCATGTTTTGAAGCTGCTTGCACATGTGTAAGCTGTGCGTGCAAGCAAAGTGCATGCACGGAAGGCCACATGCATGCACGGAAGGTGCACGTGCAACCGAAGCAAGCATGCACGCACGCGCTCACACATGCGAACCGGTAGGAAAGTAAGTAAATGCCACCCCTGGCTGAGAGAGTGAGCGGCCCAAAGTCACCCAGCTGGCTTTCATGGCTGAGACAGAACTAGAACTCACTTATCTCTTGGTGATTGGCCCCAAGTCACCCAGCAAGCTTTCATGGAGAAGGTGGGACTTGAACTCACAGCCTCCTGCTTTCTAGCATGGTGCCTTAACCACTAGACCAAACGGACTGACAAAAGAAGGAATTTCAGCCTTTAAATAATTTCTCTCCTTTACCCACTTGTTAACATTAGTTAAATTAGTTTCCGTTTGCTTTTGTTTTGTTATGCCAGCAAGAAACGAAACACCTAAACCAGTGGTGGCGAACCTTTTTCGGCTCGCGTGCCAAAAAAGGTGGGGGGGGCGAGCTCGCGCGCGCTCGCGTGCCCACACCCATTCCCTCCCCCCCCATGCATGCACACAACACCCCCCCCTGCTGCCCCCTGGGCATGCGCACCCCCCCCACCCCCGCACAAAGGCTTACCGGAGCCTGGAACGACAAAACCGGAAAACCGGAAGTGCGAAAAAAACGCACTTCCGGTTTGCCAGTATGCTGTTTTTTGCACTCCGGAGGGTTCAGGGAAGCTCCCTGAAGCTCCGGAATGCAAAAAACTACAAAACGGACAAACCGGAAGTGCGGAAAAGTGCACTTCCGGTTTGTCCGATTTGTAGTTTTTTGCATTCCGGAGCTTCAGGGAGCTTCCCTGAACCCTCCGGAGTGCAAAAAACAGCACACCGGCAAACCGGAAGTGCGTTTTTTTCGCACTTCCGGTTTGCCGGTGGGAACCCTCGCGTGCCGGCTCCTATGGCTCCGCGTGCCACCTCTGGCACGCGTGCCATAGGTTCACCACCACGGACCTAAACACTTCATAAAATGGGCACCTAGCTTTACTAATATAAACAATTGTGTTTGGGGTTTCTTTTTTCTTTACCAATTAAGAAATCACTGTGTCTTTCCCAACTGTACAAACAAATCTTCTAGAATTGATATTCCCAACACTCGAAACGATCCTCAACTATTCCTACTTTCTCCGCCAATTCTGCAGCTAATCCAAAAAGTTTAGTTTTAGTAGCATTTTAGCAGAGCCTACTCTATTGAAGCCCGTTACGCTTTGTCCCTCAGCTTCCCACGTAGATGCCAGAATTTTAACTCTGAGTCAGCCTTTCTATATCTTGCCCAGTTAAGAGGTTTAGTAGCATCAAAAGCTTCTCTATTGTGTGAGGTATTTCATTGATGTAATGAAAGCATTGTCTGACAGTGAATTTTGGTATTTTTCAGTGTCCTTTTTCCTCACAGACGACCAGAAGATATGATATGGTGAAGGTACAGAGCTTCCCTGAAAACTAAGTGACTGATATTAAATTGGGATCTTTTTCTCTTGCTCTAAAACATTGGTTTTAGAACCCATGTTTGCATTTTCAAACAGAAATATCCCATCTTGATCTCTAGCAGAATATTTTACAGATTAAAGTGAGTCCTTTTGGCTTTGCTATAATGAGTGGGGGAATGCAATCCTTGTAAATTGTACTTGTGCCCTAATGAATACATGGACAATTGAATATAACAAGGAGAGTGGTTTCCTGGAATTCTCTGGAACCAAGTACAGAGGTTTTTCCAGATGTCAAAACTTCTCAAGAAGAAAGCAGACGATTCTTCAAATTCTAAACTTGAATGGTTTGGTAGAAACCCTTATTATAATATATTCCTCACTCTTTTATTACTGTATTTTTCGGAGTATAAGACGCACCGGAGTATAAGACGCACCTTAGTTTTAGGGGAGGAAAACAAGGGGAAAAGGCCTCTGCCTCCCAGCAATTTGCCAAACAGCAAACAGCACAGATGATATACACTGTTTGCTGTGTATTTCTCTGCATGTGTGCCTGACCCATAGAAATAGCAAAGAATTGGAGAAATGTACATTACGGCAGCATATTAATGCCAGAAAGTTTTCTTAAATGTAGTCACACTAACTCCTCCCAATTATTTAAATAGATCTACTCCAAACATAACTACTAGTAAGTCAGGATTTAACTCAGCTGCTTTATCTTAATACTAAACAGGACACTGTTACATTTCAGACTATATTTGTACAGAGCCTTTAAAATCAATTAAATATTTCTGGAAGTACACATTATTCTCTATTATTTAAAAGAAGATACAATAGCACTGGGCCTCTTCAGATCAAGCATTTATTTTAAAAAGCTTCTTCATTTTGTTAAGTTGTCTAGAACAATAATAAAACATTCTACATTTATTTATTTATTTATTTATTTATTTATTTATTTATTTATTTATTTATTTATTTATTTATTTATTTATTTATTTATTTATTTATTTATTTATTTATTTATTTATTTATTTATTTATTTATTTATTTATTTATTTATTTATTTATTTATTTAAATGGATTTCTATGCCGCCCAACTCCCAGGGGACTCTGGGCGGCTCACAACATATTAGAATCCATTACAAAATATAAAAATACAATAATTAAAAAATACAAAAGTTAAAAAGAGTATCTCACATTCACAATCAAGGGGGGAGACCCATATCTAATCTAGTTGGTCTCACTTTCACCCCGCCTGCCAGAAGAGCCAAGTTTTTATTGCTTTCCGGAAGGGTGGGGATGGTCCTGATCTCCGGGGGAAGCTGGTTCCACAGGGAGGGAGCTCCCACAGAGAAGGCCCTCCCCCTCGCCCCCGCCAACCGACATTGTTTGGTCGATGGGACCTGGAGGAGGCCGACTCTGTGGGCCCTAACCTGTCGTAGGGAGGTATGCGGCAGGATGCGGTCCCGAAGGTAACCTGGCCCTGAGCCATGTAGGGCTTTAAAGGTTAAAACCAACACCTTAAATTGGATCCGGAGACTAATGGGCAGCCAATGCAGCTGGTGGAGGATCGGTGTTACATGGGTGTATCTAGGTACACCCACCACAGCTCGCACAGCTGCATTTTGCACCAATTGTAGTCGCCGGACACTCTTCAAGGATAGCCTCATGTAGAGCGCATTGCAGTAATTTATAGTTATTCACTTACCCCCTTGCATCCAGTTCAGCAGAAAATAAAAATATGCCTGTCTCTCCCAGCTATTTGCCTCTTTGCAGCTAGTTTCAGTTTCATTTTAGCACATGGCAAATCAGCTGAGGGTTGGGAAGCTGCTAATGACTTAACAGGCTCTTCCTTGTATGCTGCAAGGAGGTAAATTGCTTGAAGGCAGAGGCCAAAGGGTGGGGGTGGGGGTGTTGGTGGGTGGGTGTGGCTACATTCGGTGTATAAGACGCACCCAAGTTTTCACCCTCTTTTTGGGAGTAAAAAGGTGCATCTTATACTCCGAAAAATACAGTAAATAAGCTGCTCTAGTTATTTGCTTTCTCTTCCTCAAACAGTACTGGCCGACACATTAACACAATATGTGATGCTACAGAATTGTGAGCAAGTTGAAACGAATGTCTATGGAGATTCTTAGTCTTCCAGGTCATGGTTTTTTCCAAAGGTGCTTTTTCAAGAGGCAACTGGACTTTCTTTGTTTTTCCTTGAAGGTGTTTTGCTTCTCGCCCAAGAAGCTTCTAAAGAAGAACCGAAGAAGCTTTTTGGATGAGAAGGGAAACATCTTCAAGGAAAAACAAAGAAAGTCCAGTTGCCTCTTGAAATAGCACATTTGGGACAAGTCGAAACAGTCTTTAAACTTTATAAGCAATTGCCAATCAAGTTATAGTTTTAGTATTATTATCTTTTACTTTGTTTTAATTTCTGATTGATAATGATAATGATAATAATAATAATAATGAATGAATGAATGAATATCAAACACCCATGCTTTTCTACTTTATCCTATCATATTCTTTGTGTATGGATATATGTTTGCATCAGCGGTGGGTTCCACTTACCTTCACCACCGGTTCGCATCACGACGTTTTGCACGCATGCGCGAGCGTCCCCTTCTGCGATTTGGCTTCGGCGCATGCTCAGAAGCAGGAATTAGATTGAAACGCAGCTGATGAGCTCATCAGCTGTGCTTTGGGTGAAGAAATAAAGACCAGAATTCACCCGTGGGCGGGCGGGCGGGCGGGTGGGCCCTTTTTCAAGCCGCGGAAGGGGAAAAATTATTTATTTATTTATTTATTTATTTATTTATTTATTTATTTATTTATTTATTTATTTATTTATTTATTTATTTATTTATTTATTTATTTATTTATTTATTAGTGAGATTTATATACCGCCTCACAGTGCAAGCAATGTATATTTATATTGCCCCCAACAATCTGGGTCCTCATTTTACCTACCTCAGAAGGATGGAAGGCTGAGTCAACCTTGAGCCGGTGAGATTTGAACTGCTGACCTGCGGATCACAGTCAGCTAAAGTGGCCTGCAGTACTGTGCTCTAACCGCTGCACCACCTCGGCTCATAACTCAAATTCACACAAAATCCCCCCCCAAAAAAAGATGGCGGCACGCATGGAACGGCACTGACAGTGACGTCACCAGAGGGGTGCTACCGGTTTGGGCGATCCGGTCCGAACCGGGAGGAACCCACCCCTGGTTTGCATGTTTCCATGATATTAAAAAGGTGTTGAGACTCTAGAAAGAGTGCAGAGAAGAGCAATAAAGATGATTAGAGGGCTATAGGCTAAAAACATAAGAAGAATGATTGCAGGAACTGAGAATGTCTAATCTAATGAAAAGAAGGACTAGGGGAGACATGATAGCAGTGTTCCAATATCTCAGGGGCTGCCACAAAGAAGAGGGATGGAAACTAATCAAGGAGAGAAGCAACTTAGAACTAAGGAGAAATTTCCTGACAGTTAGAACAATTAACCAGTGGAACGACTTGCCTCCAGAAGTTGTGAATGCTCCAACACTGGAGGTTTTTAAGAAGAGATTGGACAGCCATTTCTCTGAAGTGATATAGGGTCTCCTGCTTGAGCAGGGGGTTGGATTAGAAGACCTCCAATGTCCCTTCCAACTTTGTTATATTGTGATTCTGTTATGCAGCTGTATTTCCTGCGTTTATGGAGCACATGTCTGCATTTTCCCATTCCTTCTAGATGGATAGGACTGATAAAACTGCAGCTGATATAATTGCTCCCTTCTATATAGTTCTGCCTTTACCACGGAACACTCCCAGACCTGGGATGTAAAAGTTCAGATACTACGTACGCTATAATCCACCTGGAGTTTTGCAGTCTTTCTCTCTTCTGTTGTTGTTCAGCAATTCAGAGTTTTCTGAGCCCATGGGTCCCAGTGGGCCTCATTTTGCCAAGATTGTCTGTCAGTAACTGCTTCCAGTTCCTGTAAGCTCATGCTTGTGTCATTATGGTAGGAGGAAAGATGTGGTGGGTTATAATGGCAAAGAATTCAGAACGAGGTTGGTAACGCCCATCATTAGTGATAGCATCAAGCCACCTTTGTCTTCTGTGCATCAGAATCTTCTCCAAGGACTCTAGCCGTCCTATGTTTTATCCAAAATAATTCAGTGTTACCTTTACTAATTAGTGTTTCTAGCGAGCACTGCACTTTTAGTTATTCCAGTACTGAATTATTTGTTCGTTTTACAATCAAAGGTACTCCCAAGTACTCCCAAGTACTCCCAAAAGGTACTCCCAAAGGTACACCTGGAGTACTGCATCCAGTTTTGGTCACCACACTACAAAAAAGGCACTGAAACTCTAGAGAAAGTGCAGAAGAAAGCAACCAGGATGATAAAGGGTCTGGAAAATAAAACATACAAAGAGCGGTTGCAGGAACTGAGCTTGGCCAGTCTAGCGAAGAGAAGGACCAGGGGTGACGTGATAGCAGTGTTCCAGTACTTGAGGGGCTGCAACAGAGAGGAGGGGGTCAGGCTGTTCTCTATGGCACCAGAAAGCCAAACAAGGAATAACGGATGGAAGCTGACCAAGGAGAGATTCAACCTGGAAGTGAGGAGAAACTTTCTGGCGGTGAGAGCGATCAACCAGTGGAACAGCTTGCCAGCGGAGGTTGTGAGAGCCACAACACTTGCGACCTTCAAGGGGAGACTGGACTGCCATCTGTCTCAAAGGGTGTAGGAACTCCTGCTTGAGCGGGGGGTTGGACTAGATGACCTACAAGGTCCCTTCCAACTCTAATAATAAATCTAAGTGTAAATCTAAATCAATTTTTTTCCCATGATATCATGGGATCAAATTTTATTGCTTAAGCTTTTCTGTTGGTCCAGTTTTTCACATCATATATCATAGAACTAGAAAGCCAGGGCCTTTAATTTAGAGTTAAATGACATGCCAGTAAAGATCCAGTAGTGAAATACCTTATAATTAAGCAGGATATAGCACTTTTTTTTCTTTTTCTTATCATTGACAAGGCTAGCAAAGATGTTTACAAACATGTCCGCCAAATGTTGGAAATGCAACCAGATATTGGGCTCATGTGTGGTGGACTTTCCCGAAGGCAAAATAAAATTGGACGAAAATATATACATCATTAGAGAAAATGATAACGGAACATATAAATTTAAAGCCAGAAATATTTTGTTAGGTATTTTGCCAGAAAAATATAATAAAGGTAATGTATAATTAATACTACATGTTTTGATGGCAGTGAGAATTGTATTTGCACAACACTGGAAAAATGAGGAAACTCCTACAGATGCAAAGATAATCAACAAAATATTAGATTGTATGGAAATGGATAGGTTAATGCTAAAGATAAAGGATAAAGAAAACACAGAATATGTTTTAACTTGGGATTTGTTTTATCAATGGTTAGATAATAAAGGTAGAAATTAGAAGTTGGAAGAACACTATTATATACAAGTAAAGAATATTATTGTTACCATTATTATGTATATGTAAAATGACCCATGTATATGTAAAGTGACTGTCTATTAAAACTCTGTTCCAACTGCCAGTTGCCTTACATTAACAAGCTCTGATGCTACCCCTTCGCTAAACCAGGCATGGGTGTGGCCAGTGCGTGACTCATCCGGCCTGTGGGCTGGGAGTTTAGACATTCTACTCCCCCTCCCCACCTGAAAAGAACTCTGTTCCAACTACCAATTGCCTTATATTAACACGCTTTAATGCTAAGGAGTTACACATTCTACATAAATTTTCAAGCTTTAAGTGTCAATGTATCAAGCCTGATAATAACTACACATTAATTTTCAAGCTTTAACTGTCAATTTATCAAGCCCGATCACATAGTTTCATAGTGAAGCACAGGTATGCAGCTGTGTGTGTGTGTGAGAGAGAGCGGGGGGGGGGGACCAGAGTATCCAATGAAATTAAAAATATTGTAGGATTTTGGGGGTGGGGAAGGTTGCATTGAGATTTCTGAAACTTGCTTCCATGCATGAGAAATTCCTTTCGCTGGAATAGAAACGAAACACACCAAGGTTTCCCAAATATAGCTTGATAGTACAAAATATACAATTGGAATCATATATTACTTACAAATGAAATCACGTCTCTCAAAAGATTCCTCTAAGGATTCCTTCTTTTTTATAGTATTTATATATAGTTTTGCAAAGACGGAGGCTGCAGGCTCCTCCTGACTTGCAAATGTAGTAAGATTTCCAATGGGAAAGGGAAGCCAAACATTCATACATTGTTCCATAATATTTGAAAGCCCTTTTAAATAACAATTGTTTTAGAGCTAATTTGGCGAAGGGAAAAATTTAGGGTGAAGGCAGAAAACCTACTGAGATATATTACACTAATGAGACTAAAAGGAAAGGATTGCAGGCAGTAACCCATGCCCTAATCGTCTTAATTGGGTTGCTCTTTCTTATTTCTGAATTTTCCTGGGTCTGCAGTAGCTCTCCACTAAAGGGGATCTGAATGCAAGTAGAATAGTTTGCAGGAGAACCAAAGCAGTGGATTCAAATGAATTTGGGAGGGATGGAAATGATGCGGACAAGACTTGGGTACCGAACTAGAGAAAATAGAATAGAATAGAATAGAATAGAATAGAATAGAATAGAATAGAATAGAATAGAATAGAATAGAATAGAATAGAATAGAATAGAATAGAATAATAGGATGGGATGGGATTGGGTGGCATCGGATGGAATGGAATGGAACAGAATGGAATGGAATGGAATGGAGTGGAAGAATAGGATCGGGTAGGGTAGGGTAGGGTAGGGTTGTGAGCGGGGGGAGATCCCCCGGAGGTCGATGGATCGTTGCTTCCCTTTTGAAAGTCATTTTTACTTAGAAAATAAAACCGAGATTCAAATCTAATTAACAAAATATTCATTTCAGTAGAAAATAATAAAAAGAATCCTTATTAAGCTACATTGTATCGGCTAATGAATAAATCACTTCTACCTTTGGCAGAAATGGCGAAGAGAAGGGGAAGGAGGAAACCTCTGGAATGCAGGCATGCGTAATAGAACATATCATACATTTGCTTGACCATAAATACAAGAAAACAGTAGAAAACATAGAGATGCACAAATTGACAATATTCACATCGTGACAAGGGTAGGATAGAATAGAATAGAATAGAATAGAATAGAATAGAATAGAATAGAATAGAATAGAATAGAATACCCAGTGTGATTGGACACACAAGGAATTTGTCTGCGATGTGTAAGTTCTCAGAGTACATACAAACAACAAAGTGATAATTCATAAGATACCAGTAGGAGACGGAAATAGGAAAGATGAAAAGGATAATACTATTACAGCATGGTTAAATATTCTTAGGCATAAGACAATGCTGTGGGAATTAGGTGTTTAGCAAAGTGATGGCATAGGGGGGAAAGTTGTCTTTGTGTCTCGTTGTTTTGGCATGCAATTGTCCTGTAGTGGCGTCTGAGGGGAGGAGTTGAAATAGTTCATGTTCAGGATTTGAGGGGTTTCTAGATATTTTCTTGGCTCTCTTTCCGGCTTGTGCAGTATACAGGTCCTTAATGAAAGGCAGGCTGCTTGCAATTATTATTTTTTCTGCAGTTCTAACTATCCATTGAAGTCTGTACCCGTTCTGTTTGGTTGCTGTACCAAATGAGACAGTTATAGAGTACATATTTTCCTCTCTCTTTTTTCCCCCTGTGGAGATCTGCAAACATGTACAGGTGTGTATTGGACCCATTCTTCTCCTGATGCCTGAATTTAGCTGAATGTGGCAAAGTGTGTTGGAACACACTTGGCTTGCAACGACAATGAAAACCTCCAAGCACAAATAATATTTGTGTTCAGAGCACAATGCTCATGCTTGAGAGAGGTGGATTTGAATCCCTGTCTGGAGAGGAAATCATTTGGCAATTCAACATATGCAGCCGCGATTCCCATTGTGGCTTCGCACAAAAGCAACCGGAAAAATAAATACTTTCTCTATTTCGCGATGCCTTTGCAAACCACTGCTGTCATCTCAGAAATAACACAAGGAAGGGGAGACAGTTCAGTCCCTAATCTGAAACACCCAGTCCAGCTACCTCCCTCCATTCTATAATATACCGCAAAACTCTCTCATTAAACAGAGATGCCTTCTTAACTAAATTTGAGTAACAGATTAACAGCATTGGAAGGGACCTTGTAGGTCAGGGGTGTCAAACTCGATTTCATTGAGGGCTGCATCATGGTTGTGTTTTACCTCAGGAGCCTGGAGGGGGGGCCTGGCCAGCTCGACGTCACTCATGTCGGTGCACCTGTGGTGGCCCCCTGTGCTCTACCAGTGAAAATGGGCTCCCGAGCTCCGTTCTCAGCTGTGACGGCCTTCTGCAACCCTCGACCAGCAGCCCTCCTGAGCTCCATTTTTGCTGACAGAGGCACCGTGGGCCGGTCTTTCGCTGTTTGGGTCAGATATAAGCACCCTGCAAACTGGATCCAGCCTGCAGGCCTTGAGTTTGACACCCCTTTTGTAGGTCATCTAGTCCAACCCTCCGCCCAAGCAGGAGACCCTACACCATTTCTGACAGATGACAGTCCAGTCTCTTCTTGAAAGCTTCCAGTGATGAAGCTCCCACAACTTCCGAAGGCAATTTCTGTTCCATTGGTAGATTGTTCTGACTGTCAGAAAATTTCTCCTTATTTCTAGGTTGTTCAGTTTCCTTGTTCAGTTTCCATCCATTATTCCTTGGAGAAGTTAACCTCCTTCAATTAAAATGAGCAGGCAAGAAGGAAACAGGGAAAGTTTTATTTTGTTTCTTCTTTTATGATCTTCTAGGCCTGTAAACTATTTGAAAGAGTGGTCTGACATCTCTTTAAGATAAACAAAGCACTTCCATTTATAGTGCTAAAATGCCCACATCTCTCTCTCTCTCTCTCTCTCTCTCTCTCTCTCTCTCTCTCTCTCTCTCTCTCTCTCTCTCTCTCTCTCTCTCTCCTTCCTCCCTCCCTCCCTCCCTCCCTCCCTCCCTGGGAATTGAGGGTAAGAAGACAGTAGCTTTTCTTGTCCCTTGTCCTCTCTTTTTAGTTTACTCTCCCATTCAAGCAGCTTGTTGACACCCAAGTCCTTTGTCCTTTCATGTCAGGTCCTCCCTCAGTGTTATGTGAGGGAGAAGGGATTGGCAGCCAGGAAGATCGTATCTGCACATGATCGTAGCGTGAGAAAATCAATGGAAATTATTTCCTCTGCTGGACGCAGGGCAAGAAGTGAAGGCACATTCCAGCCATGAAGAAATAATAGGCAGAGGGAGTCCCATTGATCACAGGGGGAGAATTCCACACCTATTTATCCATTGAAATCAATGAGGTCTTCAGGGTGCTAGCCAGGCCATGCTTTTCATGTTTACTGATAAAAAAAAACTGTTTCTAAAAGGTGGTATCCAAGTATGGACATGTGGTCTTCTTAAAGTCCAATTACACTGTTTCATTGTTTGTGCAAGTCTTTGAAATCCTAATTATTTCATTATTGCTGCATGATTTGGTTTTATCTGGACTCATTTGAATCTGTTTTTGAAAATCACTCTTGTCAATCTGCTTTCTTTCTTTCTTTCTTCCTTCCTTCCTTCCTTCCTTCCTTCCTTCCTTCCTTCCTTCCTTCCTTCCTTCCTTCCTTCCTTCCTTCTTTTTAGCACTATAGCACTTAGATTTATATACCACTTCATAGTGCTTTACAGCCCTCTCTAAGCAGTTTACAGAGTTCAGCATATTGCCCACAACAATTTGGGTCCTAATTTTACCGACCTCAGAAGGATGGAAGGCTGAGTCTACCTTGAGCCGGTGAGATTTGAACAGCTGAACTGCTGAACTAGCAGTAGCCTGCAGTGCTGCATTTAACCACTGCGCCACCTCGGCTCTTTTTCTTTCTTTCTTTTTTCTTTCCTCTCTCTCTTCCTCCCTCTCTCCATTTCCCTCCCTCCCTCCCTCCTTCCTTCCTTCCTTCCTTCCTAAAGTACAAGACTGTTGAAAAAGTCCAAAAGTCATTCTGGATTGTCTGTCTGTAGTGACATTCATGTTTGAAGACTTCTGTCTTGTCTTCCATTTTTTTTGTAACTCACATGAAACTAACCAGAGGGTTAGAGTGAGATGTCACTGAATTAAAGGATATCCAAACATATTGGAGGAAATTTTCTAGGAATAAAATGAAATAATAATAAACATCAAATAAGCATTAAAGCTAAAATCAGGGATAGTTATACCTTTTTTCCAGGAACGAGATTTATCAGCAAACACATAGCTCCCTCTTTTTCTAAAAAAACACCTTCCTTTTTAACTTTCCATAGAGACCAGAAAAATAAAACCTGCTGTTCCACTGAATTATTACACTAGCAGTGCAACACTTTTCAAGCCTATTTATGTCAATGAAAGAATTAAGCACAAACTCAAATCTCATGCGCTGAACTGGTGGGGTTTAGACATGAATATCTTTGGTTGAATTGTGTTTAAAATGAGTCTAAAGTGTGACATTACCGAGATCTTCAGCATCTGGTTTTTTTCTTGGAAATTGAGCGGTTAAAAATAGAAGCCATGTTTGTGTTAAAATTTAAATCATTGTGATATTTTTACATTTAAATCTAGAGGCATTTTAAAAGCGTAAAACTCTTAATTTTGAAAAATGAACAATTAACCAACAAAACTCTGTGGAAATTCTTAGTGGTTCATCCATGGGTCCGGTCCTTTCAAAAAATCCCCCCAGTTTCTTCCCCTTTTTCAAAAATATACCCTTCCAGCTACAACTAGGAGTTGTGTTCATGCTGAGTAGAGTAACAACCTGGAGATGCTGCAGTGTGAGTCCTGCCCATTTTGTATGTGTATGAGTGTTGCATGCGTGTACAGGGGTGTGGACTATAATTCGACACCTGCCTTGTTACAGATTTTGACACTTTCATGCTGATGCCCTGAGATCACTCAAGGTCATCTAGATGTTAAGCTAATAATTCCACTATTTCTTTGATAAGAATTGGCCATGGCGAATTGGCCATGGCAAGCGGGCTGCGGTGAGTTGGCCACAACAAATTGCCATTAGACCCACTTTGAATGTGACAAGTCTAGAGAACTGCACACACATCCTTGCACAATCAAGATGTTTGCAGGGAAAATGAAACAGAAACCAAAAGGAAGCTAATAAAATTTTTTTGATTAATTATAATAAAATTGTCAAGGCTCCAACTACTGAACCCAAGAAAATTAGAACTCTGAGACTGGGCTCCTTCTCAAAGGTCCTGTTTATTGAGTACATCATATCGGCACAGCATCAATGGAAAACCAATTCTAAATCTTTCCCGCGGTTTCAGTATAATTAAACTCCTCCGCTCACAACAAAATACCTTATGCCACCAGACTTGAAATACTGGGATTAGACAATTTACAACTACGTCGCCTCCGATCTGATCTAAATGTAGTTCATAAAATCATATACCAAAATGTCCTTCCTGTTAATGACTACTTCAGCTTCAACCACAACAACACATGAGTACGTAATAGATTCAAACTAAATGTAAAGCGCTCCAAACTCGACTGCAGAAAATACGACTTCAGCAACAGAGTGATCAATGCCTGGAATGCCCTACCTGACTCTGTGGTTTCTTCCCCAAACCCCAAAAACTTTAACCTTAGACTGTCTACAGTCGACCTCTCCCCATTCCTAAGAGGTCTGTAAGGGGCGTGCATAAGCGCACCACTGTGCCTACCGTCCCTGTCCTACTGTCCTATTGTCCTCTTTTATCATTACTTTTTACTTATATTTATACAAACTACTACTATCCTATACATGTTTGACAAATAAATAAATAAAATAAATAATAAATAAATAAACTAGTAAATAACTCCATCCCCAAGTGTCACAGGTCACATTGGCCAATTCGGTTCAAAGTTCACAAACATTTATTTACTACAAGTCAATTTTTAGTCTAATGGATGCTCACCAAATGTGGTGAGAAAAGGGAAGACAGAGAACAGCAAATGGTTATCAGGGAAATATTTCCAATGAATCAGTACATTTGAAGACTTCAACTATTCAACATTTAAATATTCAGTATTCAAATATCCAATTTTCAAATCTGAAGCGAATTTTCCACTATCCAAGAATTCTTTGCATGGTTTCATAATGAAAATGCCCATTGCAAATTAAATATTTTTTTTTTGGTAAAAAAAAATGAAGTCTCTAGAAATTGAGAAATGGGAAAAGCAGTGTTTATCAAAACAATGTCCTCCCCAGCCCTCCTGTTCTATAAAATGTTGGCACTACAGTAATGAGACTAGGTGTGTGTGTGTGTGTGTGTGTGTGTGTGTGTGTGTGTGTGTGTGTGTGTGTGTGTCTATTTGGCATAATTTTGGAAGCACCAGATCAGTCCTTGTAACTCCTGGCCATTACAGTGTCTTAGTTTAATATGCTCTCCTAAGATATAGTTTACAATGAGCACAAATCTCTTTGTACAGATGTGTATTCAGCTTTGTAAAATACACAGGAGATAACAGGGAGAGTTGGCAGAGATTGTTGGATCAAACCCAAAAAAGACAGGGAGTAGAACAGCTTTTATTTGTGCTATTATCCAATGACAAACATATATTTCATATCGTTGGCATAACACATGATTCCTTACTACTGTTCATTCATTATCTTACCCTTTCACTTCATTTTTTTTTTCAGTTTGATCATCCAATGCTGATTAGTTTCTGGCTTGCTTTGGCCTTCTTCATTTCTCTCTGTTCTTTCCTCTGGCATGCCCAGTGATATTTGAAGAACACTGCAAATCAACTAATAAAAAAAAGCAGCTTCCCACTTGTTTTGACTGCAATAATGGTAATTCAGACCACAGAAGTGTTTTTGGAAGGTATTGTAAGGAGCATCAAGCAAAGAGTAGAATCCTAACCCAGCAGCCATTTACTGAATACATGGTATTAAGTTGCAAATAGTTATGATTAAAGGGTCTTTGAAGTACATAAAATCTTTGTATGATCTTTGCTAATTTAAAGTGTGTGTGTGTGTGTGTGTGTGTGTGTGTGTGTGTGTATAAAATATAAAAATAAAAATAAACACACACACACACACACACACACACACACACACACACACACACACACACACACACACACACACATTACTCTTTTCAAAGGAACGAAATGTTTTGAAAATAGACTTTCCCAGTCTTGGTAGCTTTTGCTAGAATTTCTTCAAATATCTCCATATAATGCCACATCTTACTCTACAGATGCTTACAGGGTTCAGTAAAGATTCTAACTGGTCATATTAACAAGAGTGCAGATATTAAGAGGTTTCAAGTATATAAGTACCTGGAATTTTGGGAAGAAGAATCAAGAATTTTTAAGTTTTTAATTGGATAGTTACTACCATCTTCTGCCAAAATAATAAAATAAAATAAAATAAAATAAAATAAAATAAAATAAAATAAAATAAAATAAAATAAAATAAAATAAAATAAAATAAAATAAAAAAATAAAAAAATAAAAAAATAAAAAAATAAAAATAAAAATAAAATAATAAAATAAAATAAAATAAAATAATAAATAAAATAAAATAAAATAAAATAAAATAAAATAATAAAATAAAATAAAATAAAATAATAAAATAAATAAAATAATAAATAAAAGAAAAGAAAAGAAAAGAAAAGAAGAAAAGAAAAGAAAAGAAAAGAAAAATAGAATAGAATAGAATAGAATAGCAAAGAAAAGAAAAGAATAAAATAAAATAAAATAAAATAAAATAAAATAATAAAATAATAAAATAAAATAAAATAAAATAAAATAAAAGAATAGGAGAGAGAGGAGAGGAGAGGAAAGAAGAGAAAAGAATAATAAAATAATTAAATTATATAATAAAATAATAAAATAAAATAAAACTCCTAAAAGGAAGAATGAAAGACTCCCAGCTGGTGAAGCTTCATGATGACTACTGTGACAATTGATCTGTCATCCTTCAGACTTGTGATTGCAACACAGTCTCTTGGCTTTTGAGATTATTGGATTTATACTATAATAAAGACTCATGAACCTTGACTTCCAACAGTTTCCTCTTCTCTTGGGATCACGGTGATGCTTGCTTGTATTTCAAACTTATGACAGAGTTATTGACTTGAAGGAGGATATTCCTATCATCCTTCTTTCATTTCTTCTGGAACTCTTTGTAAATTGGTAGAACATTTCCTTATTCTGATTTTATTCTGGTGAGGAGAAAATAAATACTAAACATTATAGAAGGCTTCAGGAATATGCTTTGAGTGTTGGGGTTCCCAGAAAGCTGGTAAGATACAACTGAGAAGATCAGTTGTTCAGCCATTCCTATTCAACTGCCTTTTTTTTTTGCATCAATTATAAGGAGTTCAGCAGTAAATACTATATTTCAATGTTCTTGTGATGTTCCTGGGAAGGAGAGAAAATTTTGACAACGTTTTTAAAGGGTCTTTGTATATATTTCGAAGCTAAGGAATACGAAAGTACATTATGGAAACCTGCAAGCAAAATAAATGGAAATGTCCTGGCTTTTTCTTTTCTTTTTAAAGTTCTAAAAGAATGGGAAAATTGGCACAGGTTAAATAATGCAAATGAAACGGATTTCAGCTAGAGTGATCTATACAGTCCTATTTGCAAGTTGATAATCAAGATGCAATTCTTTTTGCAGTTCTGTTGACTTTCAACAGCCTCGGCAGAGACAGTTTGTCTGGAATAGTAATGTGGCTTATGTAAACAACTGTTCTTTGTGACAAATTATATACGGTCCAAATTCCCAAAGATCGCGGGGAAAAAATTGAAAAGCAAAACACAGAATGGTTGAGGAAGAATTGCAGCTCGAGTTTATACACTGCTTTTGTTGTTGTTGTTAGTGCGTGGAATAACCAAGTATACTTTTATAGAATCAACTGTTTCTTCACCGTCCTTCTTTGGGTCTATCCTTCGGGAAGGGCTCCGTAACAGCTACCATCAAATAAAATAAAATCATGGGAGCCTTTGTTACTCTACTGCTCAAGGATAAAGTAATTTATGAGTCAGGTTCTATAAAACTTTCCCCAGAATTATTGGAAACCCAACAGGATACATCTTGGTAAGGCCACACTTGGAATACTTCATCCAGTTTTGGTCATCACAATGTAAAAAAGATGTTGAGACTCTAGAAAGAGTGCAGAGAAGAGTAACAAAGATGATTAGGAAACTGGAGGCTAAAACATATGAAGAACGGTTGCCAGAATTGAGTATGTCTAGTTTGATAAAAAGAAGGACCAGGGGTGACATGATAGCAGTCTTCCAATATCTCAGGGGTTGCCACAAAGAAGACGGAGTCAACTAATTCTCCAAAGCCCCTGAGGGTAGAACAAGAAGCAATGGGTGGAAACTCATCAAGGAGAGAAGCAACTTAGAACTAAGGAGAAATTTCCTGACAGTTAGAAGAATTAATCCATGGATACAGCTTTCCTCCAGATGTTGTGAATGCTCCAACACTGGAAGAGAGCTCCATTTTCGCCAGCAGAGGGTTGCAGGAAGTTGTGGCAGCTGAAAACGGAGCTTGGAAGCCCCTTTTTGCTTGCAGAGCACTTGGGCCATCACAGGCGCCCTGACATGAGTGATGGTGAGTTGGCCACACCCATCCTGGCCACGCCCACCCTGGCCTCCAAGGACAAAGACAACCCTGATGCGGCCCTCAATTAAATTGAGTTTTCTTGAACTCGCCCCTGTTCTAGAGCCTTGCAGAACAGGGGTGTTGAGGACACTCGGGAGTAAACAAATGTGCAAATCAGGGGTGGGTTCCTCCCGGTTTGGACCGGATTGCCAGAACCGGTAGTGACCCGCTAGTGATGTCACTGTCGGTGCCGGTCCGTGGGCACCACCATCTTTTTTGGGGATTTTGTGTGAATTTTTCCCCTTCCGCGGCTTGAAAAAGGGCCCTCCTGCCCGCCCGCAGGTGAATTCTGACCTTTATTTCTTCACCCGAAGCACAGCTGATGAGCTCGTCAGCTGTGTTTCGGGCTCATTCCAGCTTCTGAGCATGCACAGAAGCCAAATCGCGCGAGGGGACAGGGGCGCACGTGCCAGCGTAGCGAGCGTGCGCGCACGAAACATCACAATGCAAACCGGTGGTGAAGGTAAGTGGAACCCACCCCTGGTGCAAATAGCACATGTCTACAACTCATTAAAACAGCCACCACTTTTCTTAGGATTGCATGGCTGTTCCATTAACTCCCAGACAGATGCTGTGCTTTTTGACATGCCTCTTTCCCCGAATCAAAATCAAGCGCTAGTGTTTTCATTGACACAGACATCAGATAATCCCAATTAACCCAGAAAGGGTTAATTATTTCAAACTTTTACACAAGTGTGGTGCAGAGGCAGTTTTACTGCCTGCAGAACTCATTGTATTTGATTATGTAGCACGGTGCTGTGTTTTTTAATCAATATCTCATTATGTTGTCACAAGGTTGGATCTCAGCTTCATTGTCTTTAATTCTTACACATTTTAAGAACACAAGCAAAAGAAATACAATTCTTAATTGCATTTAGGAACATTTGTGCATTTCGCTGTGCTAGTGGGAACCATTTTGATCTCTTTGGGTTCATTGTTTTCCTGCCATATTGCTACATATTTGTTGAATATATTTTATGGGGGTTTGAAATTAGTCAATGTATAACTTTACTGGGTCATGGACACCCTTCCTTTTTACTATTTATTGTTTGTACTGGTAGTGTAAGCTGCCCAGAATCATCCCGGAGTCAGGAAGCCTATTCTCTAATGAATGAATGAATAAATAAATAAATTATCAATGAATAAGCAATGATAGCTTTATAATATGAGATCATTTAAAAATAGTCTATGCTGAAAATTGGCAACAAAAATGTTAAGTTATTAAACTTGTATGCTATCCAAGTCTCAATGACTCTGGATAGCTCACAACAATCCAGTTTAAAAAAAAAAGAATACAGTCAATAAAAAAATAAAAGATTGTGAATAATTTCAGTTCCCAATACATTGAGATATTGTTATTGTTGCAGTTATTGTTATGCTCATCTTGGAAGATTATCTTGCCGGACAAGAGAGAAGGGTGGACACTCCAAAATTATGTAGATCAGAAGTCCACATAATTGGACTTGTCTAACCTTGACCCTACCATGGATTTATCTTAGGAAAAACGCCGTTTTAAAAATGTATGTTTTATTTATACTGGCAATGAATGTTTCCAAGCCAACTATGCTTTCTGATCCACTATTGAGAAAGAAAATAACAATGATAAATTTAATTTCCATTTTAACAGTCTAATTTAAGCAGCCTATCCGTCTCGGAAAGTTCAAGTTCAAAGGCAGTGCAATTATTTTCCCGGAGGCAGCCTAGAAAAAAAAAAAGATGGAGGAAATAGGAACTCAGCTACTTAACTTGCACCAGCCCAGAGGCACAATGGTAAGTCACTTCGGTCTCAGCCAGCCAGCTCACATTCAGTTTTCCCTAAGGATCGTTCTGGTGTCTTTCAAACAGGACTACATGGAACTCACCACAATTTTCTTTTTCATTCATGTGGCAACAGAGTCAATATTCTCCAGAAGGGAAGGAGGCTTAAATTAAATTAAATGGTCTATCAGGTGAGTGCCTGCATTGAAAAGAAACCCGTGGATAATAACGCTAATACATTTATAAATAGGCGACAAATAACACAATGCAAGAAGCTACGTTGTAAGCTGTGGACGTAATGGGTCGCTGCCTGGATGATGTTAGGGTCTGGATGGGGAGGAACCGGCTAAAACTCAACCCTGACAAGACTGAGTGGCTGTGGATATTGCCTCCTAAGGATTTGGTCAATTGTCCCTCCTTGGTTCTTGGGGGGGGGGAGAAATTAGGTCCCTCAGAATGGGTCCACAATTTGGGTGTCCTCCTAGACCCACAGCTAAAATTGGAGCAACATCTTTCAGCTGTGGCTAGGGGGACCTTTGCACAGGTACGCCTGGTGCACCAATTGCGACCCTACTTGGAGAAGGAGGCACTTCTCACAGTCACTCACGCCCTTATCACCTCCCGGCTGGATTACTGCAATGCGCTCTACATGGGGCTACCCTTGAAGAGTGTCCGGCGACTGCAATTGGTGCAAAATGCAGCTGCGCGAGCTGTGGTGGGTGTACCTCGATACACCCACGTAACACCCATCCTCCGCCAGCTGCATTGGCTGCCCATTAGTCTCCGGATCCAATTTAAGGTGTTGGTTTTGACCTTTAAAGCCCTACATGGCTCAGGGCCAGGTTATCTTCGGGACCGCATCTTGCCGCATACCTCCCTATGACCGGTTAGGGCCCACAGAGTTGGTCTCCTCCAGGTCCCATCGACCAAGCAATGCCGGTTGGTGGGGCCGAGGGGGAGAGCCTTCTCTGTGGGAGCTCCCTCCCTTTGGAACCAGCTCCCTCCAGAGATCAGGACCATCCCCACCCTGCTGGCCTTCCGTAAAGCAATAAAAACTTGGCTCTTCCGGCAGGCGGGGTGAAAGCGAGACCAGCCAGACCAGATATGGGTCTCCCCCCCTAGTTATGAATGCTAGATGTTCTTTTTAATTTTTGTAGTTTTTAATCGTTATGTCTCTTTTTATACTGATAAATAGTTTTGACATGTTGTGAGCCGCCCAGAGTCCCCCGGGAGTTGGGCGGCATACAAATCTGTTAATAAATAAATAAATAAATAAATAAATAAATAAATAAATAAATAAATAAATAAATAAATAAATAAATAAATAAATAAATAAATAAATAAATAAATAAATAAATAAATAATGACAGACTCCCCCAGTGGTATACGATCAGCCGAACGGTATCAGACTGAGAAGGGCTTGAAAGGAACTTCATGCCACAGAAGTTTTCTGGGGGGGGGGGAATTGAAAGTGCTCCTACCCAAAGCTGTAGAATCGCAAGAACAGAACTCAGAACTTTTCTCTGAGTCTTGCTTCTTAATGGCACCTTCTGTGTGGTGGTCCCAAAAATGTACTTTTTTTTTCTTCAAGAGGTAATTGGACTTTGTCTTTTTTTTCTTTGAAGATGTTTTGCTTCCCCATCCAAGAAGCTTCTTCAGCTCTGACTGGATGGTGAAGAATGGACAGATATACAGTACGTCACGGAAGTGAGTAAACCCCCTCACATTTTGTAAACATTTAAGTATATCTTTTCATGTGACAACACTGAAGAAATGACACTTGGCTACAATGTAAAGCAGCGAGTATACAGCTTGCATAACAGTGTAAATGTGCTGTCCCCTCAAAATAACTCAACACACAGCCATTAATGTCTAAACTGCTGGCAACAAAAGTGAGTACACCCCTAAGTGATAATGTCCAAATGGGGCCCAAGTAGCCATTTTCCCTCCCTGGTGTCATGTGACTTGTTAATGGTACAAGGTCTCAGGTGTGAAGGGGGAGCAGGTATGTTAAATTTGACACTTAAATATTGACACGTTGGGCCCCATTTGGGCATTATTTTGAGGGGACAGCATATCAGGGCATAAAGACATTCCCTGGGTTTTACAAAAGAATCAAATCTGATTGCCATTGTCCAACTCTGGATGGAACCATTTCTGTGGGCAGCCAACATTCGTGGTTTCAGATTTCCTGAGATGCTAAGAAGCAGGGAACTGTCTTAGAACTTGCACCAGGTGGTCTAAAACCATGGTTTAGTATCAATGGTGGATTAATAACTAGATTCTGTCCCCCTAAAGAGTCACCTTGATTTGTTCCTCAGACTTACGTTTCTGGAGGACAGCCAGGGTTAGGAGTTCCACATTTTAGAAGGGCAGGTGGCAAAAGCTCAGAAGACCAGTTGCTTTTTTTCTTTTTCTTTCTCCTCTCTCAACCTCTCTAAAAGTGAAATTCAGAATTCTTGATTCAATTTTCAGGCATTGGGAAAAGAAAACCATTTTGCTAAATATCATTGGGGGGACAAGAGATAGTATTCCACAAGAGATAAGAAAGTAAACAGGTTTTGTTTTCCTCATAAAAGTCTGCATTGTGAAATTTTATCTCTGCTAATAGTAAACAAAGCTACCTTGTTAGGAGGTGCAGCTTGTCTCCTGTTGGCAATTACTGTCCATGAGCCAAGACTGACCTGACCTTGAATTTCAGTGCTCTGTTGATTCTGGGCCCAAATCTGTTTGCATTCTAATTGCCTTTCAAGCTGCATCCTATGGTTGCTGTACAGTGTAAGAGGCCATTTAAAACAAGTGAATAAACAACAGAGAAACTGGACAAGTACAGGAGAGAACTTCATCAATTTAAACTATCCTATACTTTTAATTTTCTCTGTTATATAATTCCCCACCCAGAAAAACAGAGTGCTGAAAAAAGGTATCTACCAACTGAGAATAAGCTTTTTCCCCCACAGTAAAAGGAACAGGGAGAGGAAGGGAGAGAGGGAGGGAGGGAAGGAGGGAGGGAAGGAGGAAGGAAAGAAGGAAAGGAGGGGGAGGGAGGGAGGGAGGGAAGGAAGGAAGGTTGATTTTGGGATTGGGAGGGAGGGAGGGAGGGGGAAGGAAGGGAGGGAGGAAGGAAAGAAGGGAGGGAGGGAGGGAGGGAGGGAAGGAAGGAAGGAAGGAAGGAAGGAAGGAAGGAAGGAAGGAAGGAAAGGAAGGAGGAGGGAGGGAGGGAAGGAAGGAAGGAAGGAAGGAAGGTTGATTTTGGGAGAGAGAGGGAGGGGGAAGGAAGGGAGGGAGGAAGGAAGGAAGGAAGGAAGGAAAGAAGGGAGGGAGGGAGGGTGAGAGGGAGGGAGGATAGAAGGGAGGGAGGGAGGGAGGGAAGGAAGGAAGGAAGGAAGGATGGAAGGAAGGTTGATATTGGGAGAGAAAGGGAGGGAGGGGGAAGGAAGGGAGGGAGGAAGGAAGGAAGGAAAGAAGGGAGGGAGGGAGGGAGAGAGAGAGAGAGGGAGGATAGAAGGGAGGGAGAGAGGGAAGGAAGGAAGGAAGGAAGGAAGGAAGGAAGGAAGGAAGGAAGGAAGGAAGGAAGGAAGGAAGGATGGAAGGAAGGTTGATTTTGGGAGAGAGAGGGAGGGAGGGAGGGTTTAGGAAGGAAGGAAGGAAGGAAGGATGGATGGATGGATGGAAGGAAGGTTGATTTTGGGAGAGAGAGGGAGGGAGGGAGGGAGGGAGGGAGGGAGGGAGGAAGGAAGGAAGGAAGGAAGGAAGGAAGGAAGGAAGGAAGGAAGGAATTCCACAGCTAAATATAAAGAACTACAGGGGGAAAAAAATAATGCTGTAAGACCCGTGAACCAGTGTAAATTTGTTTTTTTTGTAATATAATTTTTGTAAATTAAATTTTTTTGTAAAATTTAAAAAGTTCATTACTGATATGTTAAAAATTCTGCAAAACATTTAAAAGGGCAGCGTTCTTTAAAAGCCTGCTCTCGGATCCCTCTGATTTAATTTCTCCAAATGTGGCTTTGCTTTGCTTTGCTCTTGGTAAAATTCATCGTAGTTCGGCCCTCTCAGTGTTATCATTATTAAGCATTAGCGTGGATTTTTTTTCTTTCGTTTTACTTGCTGTCTCAGAATTGGTGTTTTTTTTTTAACGGCTCGGTTAATGAGCTTCATCGAATTCTCTCCACTCTTTTAAAATGTAGCATCTTTTGCCGTGTGTTAAGCCTCACGTGTTTGTCTCAGTGTACCCGAGTGTGTGCATACACACGTATTGGATGCAGAATGACTGGTAGGTAAAGAGACTATTCTATATTTTGGGTGGAGAAATAAGAGATAGACGAGAAGATTCTCCAGGATAAGAAACAAACACTACAAGTACTCTGGCGAAAAGTGTGTGTGTGTGTGTGTGTGTGTGTGTGTGTGTGTGTGTGTGTGTGTGTGTGTACATTTGTGTGTGTACCTCAGTCATCAACAATGTTTTATTCATGTGTCTGGATTTCTAAGCACAGAAGAACCCAGTGAACAAGTGTTGGTTAATGCTGCAATGTCTTAAAATAAAGAACTGGGAAGTAGAGAAGACAAATAGGAATAGATTTACCGTATTTTTCGGAGTATAAGACGCACCGGAGTATAAGACGCACCTTAGTTTTTGGGGAGGAAAATAGGGGAAAACAATCTGCCTACCAGGTATTCATCTGGCTAACGTCCTTAGTCTGGTCAGCTTCAGCACATTATTTTATCCCCTGGTTAGGACTAAAAAAAACCTTCTTCTGAGAGAGTAACAATGAAAGAGCCTGCAAGCCAGTAAGAGCTGGGAAGATTGTTAACACCTGGTTAGGGCTAGAAAAAAACTTATTCGGAGCAAGTAGAGCAATGAAAAAAAATTCTGCAAAGACTTAGGGCTAGAAAAACATTCTTTGGAGAGAGTAACAATGAAAGAGCCTGCAAGGTAAGAGCTGGGAAGATCTGTTAGCACCTAGTTAGGGCTGGAAAAAAAGTTACATTCGAAGTATAAGACGCACCCAAATTTTCAGCCACTTTTAGGGAGGTTAAAGGTGCGTCTTATACTCCGAAAAATACGGTATCTTTTCAAGTTCTTGTTCTGAATCTCATTTTTCCAGTCTTTGGTTGTTTCCTTTCCTGCATCAATTTCACTCTTTTCTTTTTCAAGTTTAAATAAAGATCCATCTTCTATTTGTGGGGCATTTCTCCTCACATTCACACCTCGATACACATTTTTTTCTCAGATGTATCCATCTTCCCATATCATTTCCCCTAATATAATACTTCTGAGTCAGTGAAATACTAAATAAGGTTTTTTTTCCCCATTAAAATATGAACAAAATGTCTGTCTTTTCTCCGGGCGAAAGGGCATTATACTGGATCCCTCATTACAGCTGAAATTGATTATTTCATTTAGACTGCATAAAAATAAAATGATTTTAGAAATCCAGTTTTTTTACTTCCAGTCAGGAGATTATGATTTAATGAAATGCAAGAAAGTGCAGAACATCACAGCAACTTTCCCAATATTTTCCAAAGTGAGTGGCAGTATTTTTTTTTAAAGGTTTCAAATGGAATCTTTTCTAGTGGCTGGTAAAAATGACAGGGATTAAATTATGACATGCACAACAGTTGACGGTTTCTTTATGCTTCTCCTACTGTATATTTCAAACAGAAATTATTGTGAGTTTAAACAGACTCACAGACCCACAAAACAAGCTACCGTACCTACAATGCATTGGACATTCTAGGATGAATATTCATGTTGAAATGCAGATTTATTAAAGCACTACATGGCTTTGCTGCCAAAGAACATGGACTGCCATGTCTTTATATTCACTTATTCACTCTGTTGCAACAGAGACTGAACAATCAATACAGAAAAGTAGTCTGTTCCAGCCCTTTTAATAAATCAAAACTGGAATGGAATAGAATAGAATAGAATAGAATAGAATAGAATAGAATAGAATAGAATAGAATAGAATAGAATAGAATAGAATAGAATTAGAGTAGAGTAGAGTAGAGTAGAGTAGAGTAGAATAGAATAGAATAGAATAGAATAGAATAGAATAGAATAGAATAGAATAGAATAGAATAGAATAGAATAGAATAGCAGTAGAGTAGAGTAGAGTAGAGTAGAGTAGAGTAGAATAGAATAGAATAGAATTAGAGTAGAGTAGAATAGAGTAGAGTAGAGTAGAATAGAATAGAATAGAATAGAATAGAATAGAATAGAATAGAATAGAATAGAATAGAATAGAATAGAATAGAATAGAATAGAAGTAGAGTAGAGTAGAGTAGAGTAGAGTAGAGTAGAGTAGAGTAGAGTAGAAGAGTAGAGTATAGAGTAGAGTAAAGTAGAGTAGAGTAGAATAGAGTAGAGTAGAAGAGTAGAGTAGAGGGTAGAGTAAAGTAGAATAGAGTAGAGTAGAGTAGAGTAGAGTAGAGTAGAGTAGAGTAGAGTAGAGTAGAGTAGAGTAGAGTAGAGTAGAGTAAGATAGGATAGGATAGGATAGGATAGGATAGGATAGGATAGGATAGAATAGAATAGAATAGAATAGAATAGAATAGAATAGAATAGAATAGAATAGAATAGAATAGAATAGAATAGAATAGAATAGAATAGAATAGACATAGAGCAGAGCAGAGCAGAACAGAACAGAATAGAATATTCTTTATTGGCCAAGTGTGATTGGACACACAAGGTATTTGCCTCCGGTGCAGAAGCTTTCACTGTGCATACAAAGCAACAGACTAATAATAATCATAATATGATATCTATAAGAGGAGGTAGTAGAGAAGATGAGAAGGATATTAATAATGCCATAGCCACACAACGTGGGTAAATATACTTAGACATAACACAATACTGTGAGGATTAGGTGTTTGGCAGAGTGATGGCACGAGGGAAGAAACTGTCTTTGTGTCTTGTTGTTTTGGCATGCAATGCTCTATAGTGGCATCCTGAAGGGAGGAGTTGAAACAGTTTATGTCCATGATGTGATGAGTTTGTAGATATTTTCTCAGCCTTCCTTCTGACCCTCACCATAAACTACTGTCATCTTTTGGCTTTCCTTGATAAAAGAATGCTACACAAATCTCAATGTTGGTATCATGTTCAATGATACCCAAAGCGGGTGTGGATATCAGTAGTTGATGTTAGAGAAAGGAATGGAAAGTATTGAATCCAGAAGTTTGGGCTTTCATGCTCTTTCTCTCTATGCACACATTTTGGTTGAATGAGACTTGAGAACTTAATGTTGTCTATTGTTCCCAGGGAACGCCTCTTTCCATTAAGAATCCAATGGAGAGGAACCGATGATAAAGATTTGGTTTTTGTTTAATTTTGTTTTAAAGAGGGGGGAAGTGGAGGGCTCTAATTATGATGGACAAATCAATTCCTGCATCTCCTTTGGGTTCTCCTACGCTTCTTCGGATTATTACACTCGCCTAAAGAGACCACACAGATAGGGAAGACACGTCAGATGTTTATCTAACTGTCAGTCGCGATGCTCACCAATGCTCTCAGGTTAGTAACATTTTCAGAGGCCAGTGCCATTTTTACTCTACAGAGCTCTATACACAGCTCTACAGAGAATCATTAAAACTGCCCAGAATATCATTGGGCTCAGTGGTGGGTTCCACTTACCTTCGCCACTGGTTCGCATCGCGATGTCCCCTCGGGTTATTTGGCTTCCGCGCATGCTCAGAAGCAGGAATGAGCCCGAAACACAGCTGAGGAGCTCATCAGCTGTGCTTCGGGCAAAGAAATAAAGGTCAGAATTCACCTGCGGGCGGGCAGGAGGGCTCTTTCTCAAGCCGCGGAAGGGGAAAAATTCACACAAAATTAAAAAAAGATGGCGGCGCCCACGGACCGGCACCGACAGTGACGTCACTAGCGGGTTGCTACCGGTTCAGGTGATCCGGTCCGAACTGGGATGAACCCACCCCTGATTGGGCTCTAGCTACCAGCTCTGGATGACATCTTCACATCCCGCTGCTTGAGGAAGTTGCACAATGTTCTCAGAGACTTAAAAGAGCCGAGGTGGCGCAGTGGTTAAAGTACAGCACTGCAGTTCAGCAGTTCAGCTGTTCAATTCTCACTGGCTCAAGGTTGACTCAGCCTTCCATCCTTCCGAGGTCGGTAAAATGAGGACCCAGATTGTTGGGGGCAATATGCTGAACTCTGTAAACCGCTTAGAAAGGGCTGTAAAGCACTGTGAAGCGGTATATAAGTCTAAGTGCTATTGCTATTGCTATACTCTTCCCATCCTGCTTACAATCTTTTTGGACGGCTGCCTTCTGGCAGAAGATACTGAACAATTAAAACTCGGACCACACGTTTTTCTGAATAGTTTTTATCCCAGAGCTATAATTGCACTCAACAATGAACTAAAGGGTTACCATCAGTGAGTTGTTGGAGAGCATTACTTGATCTGTTGTGTGGATGTTTGGGTGGATCAGGGATGGGAATTTGTGGTGGATGGGGGGCGTGTTTGGGATTGTTATGTGTGTTGGGCCTGGTCTTTGGGCGTTATGTGAATTTCGTTGTATGGGTATACTGTGTATATATGTACAATGACAATAAAGTATCTATCATTAATTTATGCTCAAAATTTTTTTTCATGAGACACTGATTCAAATATTTCCAGATTATCAAATCTTGTAGGATTTGCAGATGCCCATCCCAAGATCTAATGCACTGATGATGTTATATCTACAGTAGTTTGGGTAATGAAATATCTGCAAGAAAACAACCAAGCTCAGAAAGTACCAAGGACCCCTCATTTGAACCCTGAGCTACAAAAATGAACAGCCGCAGTGGTACAGAGGTTAGAATGCAGTACTGCAGGCTACTTCTGCTGACTGCCAGCAATTCGATCCTGATTGGCTCAAGGTTGACTCAGCCCTTCCATCCTTCCGAGGTCAGTAAAAATGAAGACCCAGATTGTTGGGGGCAAGAGGCTGACTCTATAAACCACTTAGAGAGGGCTGTAAAAGTACTATGAACCGGTATATAAGTCCTATTGCTATTGCTATTCTTCTTTATTGGTTGCCATTTTTACTTCTATAGTATATATGGTTAATGTATTGATTGATTGATTGATTGATTGATTGATTATGGATTATCAGGTTGTTGTTAATTCTTAGCAACCACATATTTTCTGCATGGTAATCTGTCCATAATCTGCTCCTTCAAGTCTTCCAATAGGGCACTCATTGCCACTGTAACTGACTCCATCCAGAGTTACTGCTGATCATCCTTTTTCTCCTCTTTCCTTCCACCTTTCCCTGCCTCTAAATCCTATAAATGAGAATATGCAATACAATGACATAGATTTTTCTCAGAAAAATGTGGATTACACTTTTTGAGACACTTACTCGTCTTGAGATAATTCTTTTCTGTAGAATCGACTGGCTATTTAAGAGCAGCGGACAATAAGTGTTTTTCATCAAGGATATCAGATTAACCAGAGTTGGAAGGGACCTTGGAGGTCATCTAGTCCAACCCCCCACCCAAGAAGGGGACCTTACACCATTTCTGACAGATGGAAGTCCAATCTCTTCTTAAAAGCCTCCAGTGAAAAAATAGAATTCTTTTATTGGCCAAGTGTGATTGGACACACAAGGAATTTGTTTTGGTGCATATGCTCTCCGTGTACATAAAAGAAAAGATATGTTCATCAAATATCATAAAGTACAACATTTAATAATGTTGATGATGAAGCTCCCACAACCTCTGAAGGCAACTTCTGTTCCACTGGTTGATTGCTCTCACTATCAGAAAACGTCTCCTTATTTCTAGGTTGAATCTCTCCTTGTTCAGTTTCCATCCATTATTCCTTGTCTGGCCTTCAGGTGCCTTGGAAAATAATTTGACTCCCTCCTCTCTGTGACAGCCCCTCAAATATTGGAAGACTGCTATCATATCTCCCCTGGTCCTTCTCTTCACTAGACTGGCCATGCCCGGTTCCTGCAACTGGTCTTCATATGTTTTAGACTCCAGTCCCCTAATCATCTTGGTTGCTCTTTTCTGCACTTTTTCTAGAGTCTCAACATTTTTTTTTATAGTGTGGTGACCAAAACTGGATGTAATATTCTAGGCGGTCTTACTAAGGCTTTATAGAGTGGTATTAGTACCTCACTTGATCTTGATTGAATCCCTCTGTTAAGGAAACATTCAACCTTTCTCGGTAACACTTGCATTGTTCCAAGTGCATTTTTTAAAAGGGGTACATTTAAAACACATAATGCCTGGTACAGTCCTTGTACTAATAGCAAGAGAGTAAAAGTTCTACCTCTGGATTGAAGCACTTAAGACACTATAGTTAACAGGACATTTTGACTCTTGTTTATAGAATTGATCTTTGTTTTAGTTTAGCATTTTCTCTTCATAAAAAACGTCTACCCCCAAAAAAAAGTTAAAAAAAAAGTGAGAGAGCCTCAATCAGAAGAAAGCAGATGAACATTGTGATTAGACTGGAGCAGGTGGCTAAAATACCTGTTTGTATTCATCAATATCCCATATCTTCCTTTTCAAGACAGCATGTTGTACATTATTAGCTGTGGTTAGAGAAATCCATTGTCTGGAAGACATTTGCTTCTGAGTTCTCTTTGACATTGTTGGGCCTTCCCTTTCCCTTTCCCTTTCCCTTTCCCTTCCTTTCCCTTTCCCTTCCCTTTTCCCTTCCCCTTCCCCTTCCCCTTCCTCTTTCCCTTCCCCTTCCCCTTCCCCTTTCACTTCCCCTTTCCTTTCCTTTCCTTTCCCTTTCCCTTTTATTTTCCTTTCCTTCCCCCTCCTCTTCCCTTCCCTTCCCTTTCCCTTTCCCCTTTCCTTTCCTTTCCTTTCCTTTCCTTTCCTTTCCTTTCCTTTCCTTTCCTTTCCTTTCCCTTTCCCTTTCCCTTTCCCTTTCCCTTTCCCTTTCCATTTCCCTTTCCCTTTCCCTTTCCATTTCTGCCTTTCCCTTTCCCTTTCCTTTCCTTTCCTTTCCTTTCCCTTTCCCTTTCCCTTTCCCTTTCCCTTTCCCTTTCCCTTTCCCTTCCTTTCCCTTTCCCTTCCCTTTTCCCTTCCCCTTCCCCTTCCCCTTCCTCTTTCCCTTCCCCTTCCCCTTCCCCTTTCACTTCCCCTTTCCTTTCCTTTCCCTTTCCCTTTTATTTTCCTTTCCTTCCCCCTCCTCTTCCCTTCCCTTCCCTTTCCCTTTCCCCTTTCCTTTCCTTTCCTTTCCTTTCCTTTCCTTTCCTTTCCTTTCCTTTCCTTTCCTTTCCTTTCCTTTCCTTTCCCTTTCCCTTTCCCTTTTATTTTCCTTTCCTTCCCCTTCCTCTTCCCTTCCCTTTCCTTTCCCTTTCCCTTTCCCCTTTCCTTCCCTTTCTTTCCTTTCCTTTCCTTCCCTTCCCTTTCCCTTTCCCTTTTATTTTCCTTTCCTTCCCCTTCCTCTTCCCTTCCCTTTCCTTTCCCTTTCCCTTTCCCCTTTCCTTCCCTTTCTTTCCTTTCCTTTCCTTCCCTTCCCTTTCCCTTTCCCTTTTATTTTCCTTTCCTTCCCCTTCCCTTCCCTCTTTGTGCAGTGCAATCTCACCTTTTTCTTTTCAGTTCTTGCTTGCTTTCTCCAAATACCTTGTTTGTCCTCCATTGCTTTGTGCATTTTCCTCTTACAGTAATCCCACAGAGATGTGAAAAATCCTAAAGTTATGAGCAGGTCAGTCAAGCAAACAGCCCCTTGGTCTTCAGGGGAGACAATTTTACCATTTGACTACCTGAAAGGTTGTCATGCAGCCAACCTTTCTCTCATCACATGGATGAGTAGCTGCCTGCTCCTTTCCATGAAACTGAGAAGCCAAAGTCACTCACCTCTGGAGTTCCTTTGGACGCTTGTTTTATTTCAGTTGGAAAGTAAAGGAGATCATAAAATCTGGGAAATAAAAACAAGCAAACATTGCAATCTTATTGGCGTCGTATGCTATAGTTTGCTTTCTTGTTGTCATTTTCTTTAAAAAAAATAAGAGGGCCCTTTTTCAAGCAGCAGCAGAGGAAAAAACTTCCAAACAATAAAAAAAATCCAGAAAAAAATCCCCCCCCCCAAAAAAAAAGTCTGAACCAGATCCGTGACACCATCATGATGTCACCAGCAGGTCACTACTGGTTCGGGCGATCCGGTCCGAACAGGGAGGAAACCCACCTCTGCCATAATCCCTTGCGGGGTGGAGTCTGGGCAACTGACTGGAGCTGAGTGTGTACTGGCCGGATGCCCTTCCTGTCACCAATGTGGATTTTGTTCAGCAGATATATGCCCAGAGAGAGAAATATCTGCCTCTACCCAGGATCGAACTCACCGCCTCCTGATCGTGAGGCGAGAGCTCCACCTGTAGGCCACCACACCACTGCATGTGAGCCACCATGCTCTTCTTTAAAAACATAACAAACAAATAAATAAATAAATGATAATAATAAGAATTAGTACTTTAATCATCGTATTAGAATAACACTAAACATAACAATCAGTGAATTCTATGCTTGCATCCAGTATCTACCATATAATATGGATGCATTACAGCAAAGTAAGATCTTCTCAATCATATACTCAGGAGGATTTGAATAGAAGAACTGAAAGGGCAAGCTGAATCAGACATACAATTACATCAGCTTAAACTTTGGGTTCAGTGATTCAAATATTTGTGGCTGACAAACATTATACACCTCTTGAGTCTGACCTTAGATGGTGTTGAAACAAAGAGAGAGAAAAAATTCTGCTTTAACTCTGGTGCAGCTTCTCATTTACAGGCTGGAGACAAGAATATGGGAGGGAGCATACTGCTTCCTTTCGCCTTTCAACCCCAATCCAGGGGCCATACAGTATGCTCCCTCCCATATTTGGGTATACTAGGTGATTTGACAGAAAAAACATATAATCCCTCCCCTGGTTCAGCTGATACAGGGAAGAGAACTTGTGGCTTAGAGGTTAAAGCATCTGCCTGGCAAGGCAAGCAGCCCAAGTTCGAATCCCAGAAGGGTATGGCTAGCTGATGAGAGTTACATAGCTTGAAATAGATCTATACTAGTCTCCCTTTATTTCTTTATCAGTAAAAATGTTATATATAGAAAAATAGTTTGTTGTGAAAGTGGCTGCCTGGATTGGGGCTGAAAGGTGAAAGGAAGCAATATGCTCCCTCCCATATTTGGGTATACCAGGTGATTCAACAGAAAACACACACACACACACACACACACACACACACACACACACACACACACACACGTATATAATCTTAGAAAACCAAGGGGCTGAGAGAAATCTCTTTGTTACAGAGTGAGCCTATGCAAATATTCATTGCTTCAAAATCAATCAGCTCAAGAAATGAGGAATCGGTTCTTCAAATCACATATACCCAAATCTATTGAGATATCTGTTGCATGTGTATTTTAATGGTGTGCATTGGTCTATATCAAAACAAGGTTAATTGAAAGGTTTGGACAACAGAAGAGAATCAAATCCTTTTGCTTGATTTAGATGCTTGAAACAAGCCACATTTGCACACCTCGTGTTCAGAAGCACGATGAAAGAAGCAGGTAAGTGAACCAGATCTTGAAATTGTACTGTTGGCATAAAATAAGATGGCCAGATCTCTCAGGATCTCCCAAATTCCTACTTCTAAACAACCAATTTGTTGTAGTGATTAAAGGTGAAAGAGTAGAGTAGAGTAGAGTAGAGTAGAGTAGAGTAGAGTAGAGTAGAGTAGAGTAGAGTAGAGTAGAGTAGAGTAGAGTAGAGTAGAGTAGAGTAAAGTAGGGTAGGGTAGGGGACGGGAGAGGAGAGGAGAGGAGAGGAGAGGAAAGGAAAGGAAAGGTATAAACTGGGAGAGTGTGTATTTTGAATGCCACTTGAGGCATGAGAAACAACTAGGTAACTGAGATAGTCTCTGTCTCTGTCTCTGTCTCTGTCTCTCTGTCTCTCTCTCTGTCTCTGTCTCTCTGTCTCTGTCTCTGACTCTCTGTCTCTGTCTCTGACTCTCTGTCTCTGTCTCTGACTCTCTGTCCCTGTCTCTCTGTCTCTGTCTCTGTCTCTGTCTCTGTCTCTGTCTCTGTCTCTGTCTCTCTCTCTCTCTCTCTCTCTCTCTCTCTCTCTCTCTCCCCCTCCCTCCCTCCCTCCCTCCCTCCCTCCCTCCCCCCCACCCCGGAAGAGTTGGCAATCCATTTCCAAAAAAAAAATTAAGAGCAAGGCATCCAATAAGATTTTAAGGATAGATGTGAGAATAAGAGGATGAGTATGGAGAAAAGAAATGAACAGAGACAGGCCCTGCAACTTCTTCAGGTCTTTTTATCCTGTTGGGTTTTTCTTGTTTGCTAGTGTGTTCCTGTAATGCATTTTTTTAAAAAAAATCAAAGTCGGTTGCTGCAGCTTCACTGTAAACAATCGTCCTGACTACAGAGCTATCCACATGAAGCCAGCCTGAAAGAAAGTATTATGTGCTTTATTGCTGTTTGAATCGCCACTCCCTTAAAAAGGAATCCAAGGTAGACACCCTTATCTTTCCTCTCCAGCTACCTACCAAGTAACATTCAGATGGGCAAGATTATTGTATACACAAAGAATGTTGCTTTTTCTTGCACCTTGGATTGCCTTAAACTACAGCAAGCAATTATGACTGGCTAATCATGGCTAATTTTGCAAACAAACAAAAAGCTAAGTAATGTCAAACTTGCTAAGAGTGTCAGGCCGAAGCCATATTTTATTAGAGAGCCGAGGTGGCGCAGTGGTTAAAGTGCAGCACTGCAGGCTACTCCAGCTGACTGCTAGTTCAGCAGTTCAGCTGTTCAAATCTCACCAGGCTCAAGGTTGACTCAGCCTTCCATCCTTCTGAGGTCGGTAAAATGAGGACCCAGATTGTTGGGGGCAAGAGGCTGAACTCTGTAAACCGCTTAGAGAGGGCTGTAAAGCACTATGAAGCGGTATATAAGTCTAAGTGCTATTGCTATTGCTATTAGAGACTCTGGCCTGCCACACATGATGCTTAGAATGTATTCTTGCTGTGGGAATTTGGGAGGGGCTGTTGTATGAACAATGTAGACATGTAGCCATAACAAATTCTTTTTAGGCTTTCAAGGTCATCCTTTGTCCAACACCTGGCCGGAAGCTGATGGGATTACCGGACACATTGGCAGAAGACCACTGGTTAACGTGATGAACTTGTGGATGTAGGAACAAGGGAATGGACTTTAAACTGGGTGGAGAAACCCTCGTGGCTTTAGATTTGGGTTTCTCACAGATGTGCCAACATAGCTCTGCTAATAAATTGGAACTTTGAGGAATGCTTTGCCTAGGACTCTGATTTAGTTCTGGATGCTATTTGGAACCCTGACTGTCAGACTAACCCCAGCTGGTGGAATAGACTGGGAACTTGAAAACTATCCTGGGAAAAGGCAATGGCAACCCATTTTCACCCTGTTGCTCTGAATATGCAATGCATATGCCAATGAAGTCAGTGGATGTTGAATTAAATTCAAAGCAGCTTTAGAACATAGTTGGGTTGGAAGGGACCTTGGAGGTCTTCTACTCCAATCCAGTCCTCGGGCAGGAGATCTTATACCATTCCAGACAAATGGTTGTCCAATCTCTTCTTAAAACCCCCCAGTGATGGAGCACCCACAACTTCTGAAGGCAAGCTGTTCCACTGATTAATTGTTCTCACTATCACGAATGTTCTTGTTGGTTCTAGGTTGGCTCTCTCTTTAATGATCTTTCATCCGTAACCTCTTGTCCTGCCTCCAGGTTCTTTGGAGAAGAGGTCAACCACATCTTCACTGCGATAGCCCATCAAGGACTTGAAGACTACTATCATATCAGCCCTAGTCCTTCCCTTCCTTAGACTAGACACACATAGTTCCCTCAATCATTCATCATATTATGGTTTAGCCTCCAGTCCCCTAATCATCTTTGTTGTTCTTCTCTTTCTAGGATCACAACACCTTTTTTTGTGTGTATCATAGTGACCAGAATTGGATTCAGTATTCCATGTGTGGTCTCTCATCTTAAAGCCCCTCTAGCTGAGTGTAGCTATTCTCAACAGATGCTAAATGCTATTGTCCCTCATTAAAACTTGGATGGAAGTCTACCATCAATTCCTGTACAATTGCAAAGGAAACTGCAAAGAACCACCAGATTGGAAGGAATCTGGAATTCTCCTTGGATTGAATCCAAAGCTCTTACCTCCCCAAGAACTAATGTCCCAATTATGTTGGGATCAGTTCCTTGCACTAACTCACCCACCCCGAGCGTTCCTCCTACTAAGGTGGCATCTTATCTTGCTGCTCCAGAAGAAACAAAGGCAGTTCTTCCACAGATACCACCTGCCTTTTTCCTAATCTCTCACTGTTTTTATGGACATCAAGGCCAGAGGGAGAGAGTAGGAAACAGCAACACCTTTTAGCATAACTCATGCCTAATGTGTTGCATGGTTCATCCTGCCAGTTCTGGTGCAGGGCCAGGTCCCAAGGAGGTAGAGCAAAATGAAGTGTGAAACTAATCCTCTTTGCAAACCATTTTGCAAAAGCCACACAGGAAATAACACAATCGGGGTTGGCTTTCTGAATGGTCTGTCCCAGCCCTACTCTCCAAAGCCCTTTCGACTTGTGGTTCCCTAGATCGGAAAGTAAGAAGCAGCAACCACAGAGGGAAATGGCTGAATTAGACGGTGAATTACAACTGAAAAACATTTTTCAAGGAGCCAAATAGCACACGCTGAATGGTGAATGAGAGTTAGACCTGATTTTAATCTCTTTTTTTTTAATGTTAATTTTTTGGCATCGACTCTGGCTAACTTCAACATTGATAAGAACTTAGCATATAAACTGAATGTTTTTTTAAAGTTAGAAGTCTTGATGAAGGTCAAGTTGACCCGCCAGTGCCAATTTCCTTCCCATAATATGATGCCTTCATCCAGGATGATTCTGGCTTCTCATCTAACTTTCATTCTTGGAACTTCCTAGTGACGTCCGATCCAAGTACAAGCTAGACCTGACCAGTTTAACTTCTGTTGGAAGAAATGTCCACCTGGGTTCAGTTCTAAGTGGGAAAAAAGACACCGGAAACATGGAGGCTGCTTGGAAAGATGGTTTAATGGTGGACAGGACCATACGGCTTGAGATCCTGGGCAAAGAAATGGGCAGAGATGCTGAGAGGGCCTGGGTTTTATGCCCTCTGTTGGGTTTTGAATTTGAGCTTGTGTTCTGATTGGTTGTCAGACTCCCATGGGGCCATGCAGGGGTAACTTTGTAGGTTGTCTTTTGAGTCCCAGGCATGGTTGACTCTTGCTGGGTGATGATGCAATAGAATAGAATAGAATAGAATAGAATAGAATAGAATAGAATAGAATAGAATAGAATAGAATAGAATAGAATAGAATAGGACAGGACAGGACAGGACAGGACAGGACAGGACAGGACAGGACAGGACAGGACAGGACAGGACAGGACAGGACAGGACAGGACAGGACAGGACAGGACAGAATAGAATAGAATAGAATTCTTTATTGGCCAAGTGTGATTGGACACACAAGGAATTTGTCTTTGGTGCATATGCTCTCAGTGTACATAAAAGAAAAGATACATTTGTCAAGAATCATGAGGTACAACACTTAATGATTGTCATAGAGTACAAATAAGCAATCAGGAAACAATCAATATTAATATAAATTGTAAGGATACAAGCAACAAGTTCCAGTCATACGGTCATAAGTGGGAGGTGATAGGAACGATGAGAAGACTAATACTAATAGTAATGCATCCTTAATGAACAGTTTGACAGTGGTGAGGGAATTATTTCTTTAGCAGAGTGATGGCGTTCCGGGGGGGGGGGGGAACTGTTCTTGTGAATGAATGAAAGGGCTTTGGGCAATTCCTACTATGGCTCTGCCTGAAGGAGGTAGATCTTTGTTATGTAGAATAGACTGGCCCAGGCCTTAATGGTCCATTGACAAAGGTGGGGGATGAGTTTCTGCCTCCCTTTTAGGAGAAATATTCTGCCCTTTTAATATTTCCTAAAATATCTCATTTTCCTAGGAGAGGGGTGGGTGCTAACTTCCTACACTTCAAAGCCCAGACAATTCAGCTGAGGGCTAGCTTTTGTTGAGGTCAGTAACTGTAGGCATGATACTATATGACCACACTTATTGTAGTAGTGGTAGTAGCATCTTACTCTTACCATTCTATTCTAAGTGATACATCTGGACCGGCTTTGAATACCATCAGCATTGACAAAATCTCCATCAGTCATCCCAAAGGTGCTTTTTCAAGAGGCAACTGGACTTTCTGTTTTTTCCTTTGAAGACTTTTTGTTTCTCATCCATGATCTGGATGACAGAATCTCCATAGACATTTCTCCATCAGTCAATTGCAAAAGGCAGCTTTACCTGGAATGGCTTAAATCCCGTAACAATACCTTTAACAATCAAACCACAACATCTGCCAGTCCCAGGTGGTTAGGAAGAACTTGATAAGTGAATAGGAATGCCAAATCCAGTCGGAAAAATCTGGCTGACTGTGTGACCAACCATAATAATGATGATGATGATGATGATGATGATGATGATGATGATGATGATGATAATAATAATAATAATAATAATAATAATAATAATAATAATAATAATAATAATAATAATAATAATAATAATAATAATAATAATAATAATAATAATAATAATAATAATAATAATAATAATAATAATAATAATACATGTAACAGTGATACCCATTGTCATCGGGGCACTTGGTACCATGTCTAAGAATTTCACAAAACACATCAAGAAATTGCAGCTTCCTGGAATAACACCAGTGGAACTGCAAAAAACTGCACTACTCGGAACATCGTATATTTTAAGAAGATACTTGGTTGATACCTACCAGTAGGACCCTGGCAGCAACCTGTATCAACCATTAGCACCGGTCAGTGGTATTTGTGACACTTTTTAAAATGTTCAGTTAACTGAGTTTCATGTTTAATGAATAAAAAAGATAACAACAACAACAACAACAACTACTACTACTACTACTACTACTACTACTACTACTACTACAACTACTACTCGGAACATCGTATATTTTAAGAAGATACTTGGTTGATACCTACCAGTAGGACCCTGGCAGCAACCTGTATCAACCATTAGCACCAGTCAGTGGTATTTGTGACACTTTTTAAAATGTTCAGTTGACTGAGTTTCATTTTTAATGAATAAAAAAGATAACTACTACTACTACTACTACTACTACTACTACTACTACTACTACTACTACTACTACTTGGAACATCATATATTTTAAGAAGATACTTGGTTGATACCTACCAGTAGGACCCTGGCAGCAACCCGTATCAACCATTAGCACCAATCAGTGGTATTTGTGACACTTTTAAAATGTTCAGTTGACTGAGTTTCATGTTTAATGAATAAAAGAGATAATAATAATAATAATAATAATAATAATAATAATAATAATAATAATAATAATAATAATAATAATAATAATAATAATAATAATAATAATAATAATAATAATAATAATAATAATAATACCACTTGAACAGCATTGGCATTGACAATATCAGTCAATTGCAAAAGGCAGTTTACCCAGAATAGCTTATTTTCTACAATGGCACTTTAACCCTATCGAACAACAAAATCTGCCAATTCAAATTCTTTGCGTATGACTCAATAGGTGAACAACCCCCCCCCCAAATCTAGTCTCAACATCTGGCTGATTGTGCACCCAATCATCATCATCATAA
Source organism: Diadophis punctatus similis (assembly GCA_023053685.1). Taxonomy (NCBI): domain Eukaryota; kingdom Metazoa; phylum Chordata; class Lepidosauria; order Squamata; family Dipsadidae; genus Diadophis; species Diadophis punctatus. The sequence continues at coordinate 795,332 of JALIGW010000102.1, forward strand.
TGCTCAAAGGGGAAAGGGAGTGAAAATCCTTCTACATGAATAGAGATGATTGTGAGGAATAAAATTCGGCAGGAATAGAGACACACTATGAGAAATAATATTCTAAAATGGTGCAGCCTTTGATTTGGCTACGACCGTAATATCAATTGTCTCAAGATTTTTTTTTGCAGCCTCTCTTTCCATGCCAATACCCAATGAGCTTGTTTTGAGTCAGTGGAAGTTTTAGAAGCAACTGGGAATTTCTGAAAATCATAATAAAATAGGCAAATGAACCAACAAACTGCACACACATGCACCCATGTCATCATATTCATGTGCCATTTTAGTTCAGCTTGCCCTTGATACATTTTATTATTCATTTATGAAAGCTATTATGATCCTCTCAGAGTCTCTCTGGCCCTTCTGAGGAATATTTATGGCTCTTACAAGGCTCTTACAAGGAGACCCAACAACAGCTATTGCAAGGATTCTGAGAAATCCTACATAAGTGTGGAGATTGGCTGAATGGTAAAATGTCTGAACTTCTTTCAATGCCCACCCCCAACGAAGATTAAAAGACAGACATATTTGAGCTCAGCCATAGAGTTTGCCACAGACAATGTTAAAACAAGCAAGAACCAATCAGGTTTAAAAAGGGGCTGAGAATAAGAATTTGATTGGATGCTGAGAAGTAGAATTGGGTAGCACAGAACAGAAGCCTGACTCCACCTTTTGCAAATATCAGATGCAGTTTGGAATAGGAATCCCATCTTCTAGGCTTTAAGGAGTCCTTAAGATTGTTGTTGTGGCCTGCCAGCTGCCAGCGGAGCTGGCGGCAGACTCAGACAGTGAGGAGGTTAGGGAGGAACATGGGCCAGTCCCGGAGTCTGGGGAAGGTTCAGATTGGTGCTCTGCGTCGGAGGCAGAGATGGAGCCAGGGCCATCCGACATTTATCAGCTGCCTTCGGAGTCGGAGATAAATGGGGAAGAAGAACAGCTGGAGCCTGTTCCAGATGTGCGTATGCGTAGAGCTGTCAGGAGAAGGCAACAATTAAGGAACAGAGGTCGACTCGGAAGTAAAGGCACAAATGGATGCTGAATGGCCCCTCCCTTAGGGAATAAATAGAAGCAAAAGGTGAGTGGCGTTTGCAGGAGACAATTAGTTTGCTTATTATTGTGAAGATTTGCTTATCTGAGTTCGTGCCTCACAGAGACTCCTTGCCAGGTATTTCATTTTACAGCGTTGCGACTGAAAGCTCTTGGCTCCAAGTACTGATAAGGTCTGTTTTTGCAATTAAACCTTGAAAGGCTTATTGCCGGGACTTTTCTGGATGTGAATGATAGGAATTCACAATAGCCAAATAAAAAGGGGTTTTTTCGGGACAAGGAATCTGTTTTGTGATTCTGTTAAGCCTGGGTCAGAACAATTGTAAATGAATTTACTTTAATCTGCTACCAGTTCTGACTTGTGAACAGAAGGAGGCCTAACCCTAAGAGGATTTTCCGCAAATGGGATTTTCCCATGTATTTTACTAGAAAATATAGATAAGGCAGGCTGGAAAAGTATGCACCCTCCTAACCATACTGATGGGCTCCAAATCCATTGGCGATCTCCATTTTGCTCTCCGAATTCATGGAGACCTAACCCTAACCCTAAGTGGATTTTCTGTAAATGGGATTTTCCCAAGCATTTTGCCAGGAAATATACAAAAGGCAGGATCAAAAAGTATGCACCCTCCTAACCATACCTATGGGCTACGAATCCATTGGCGATCTCCATTTTGCGCTCCGAATTCATGGAGACCTAACCCTAACCCTAAGTGGATTTTCGGCGAAAGGGATTTTCCCATGTATTTTGCCAGTAAATATACAAAAGGCGGGATCGAAAAGTATGCACCCTCCTAACCATACCTATGGGATACGAATCCATTGGCGATCTCCATTTTGCGCTCCGAATTCATGGAGACCTAACCCTAACCCTAAGTGGATTTTCTGTAAATGGGATTTTCCCATCTATTTTGCCAGGAAATATACAAAAGTCAGGATCGAAAAGTATGCACCCTCCTAACCATACCTATGGGCTACGAATCCATTGGCAATCTCCATTTTGCGCTCCGAATTCATGGATACCTAACCCTAACCCTAAGTGGAATTTCTGTAAATGGGATTTTCCCATGTATTTTGCCAGTAAATATACAAAAGGCAGGATCGAAAAGTATGCACCCTCCTAACCATACCTATGGGCTAGGAATCCATTGGCGATGTCCATTTTGCGCTCCAAATTCATGGAGACCTAACCCTAACCCTAAGTGGATTTTCGGCGAATGGGATTTTCCCATGTATTTTGCCAGAAAATATACAAAAGTCAGGATCGAAAAGTATGCATCCTCTCAACCATACTGATGGGATCTGAATCCATTGGCGATCTCCATTTTGCGCTCCGAATTCATGGATACCTAACCCTAACCCTAAGTGGAATTTCTGTAAATGGGATTTTCCCATGCATTTTGCCAGGAAATATACAAAAGGCAGGATTGAAAAGTATGCACCCTCCTAACCATACCTATGGGCTACGACTCCATTGGTGATGTCCATTTTGCGCTCCGAATTCATGGAGACCTAACCCTAACCCTAAGTGGATTTTCGGTAAATGGGATTTTCCCATGTATTTTGCCAGAAAATATACAAAAGTCAGGATCAAAAAGTATGCACCCTCCTAACCATAATGATGGGCTACGAATCCATTTGCGATCTCCATTTTGCACTCCGAATTCATGGATACCTAACCCTAACCCTAAGTGGAATTTCTGTAAATGGGATTTTGCCATGTATTTTGCCAGGAAATATACAAAAGGAAGGATCGAAAAGTATGCATCCTCTCAACCATGCTGATGGGATCCAAATCCATTGGCGATCTCCATTTTGCGCTCCGAATTCATGGATACCTAACCCTAACCCTAAGTGGAATTTCTGTAAATGGGATTTTCCCATGCATTTTGCCAGGAAATATACAAAAGGCAGGATTGAAAAGTATGCACCCTCCTAACCATACCTATGGGCTACGACTCCGTTGGTGATGTCCATTTTGCGCTCCGAATTCATGGAGACCTAACCCTAACCCTATGTGGATTTTCGGTAAATGGGATTTTCCCATGTATTTTGCCAGAAAATATACAAAAGTCAGGATCAAAAAGTATGCACCCTCCTAACCATAATGATAGGCTACGAATCCATTGGCGATCTCCATTTTGCACTCCGAATTCATGGATACCTAACCCTAACACTAAGTGGAATTTCTGTAAATGGGATTTTGCCATGTATTTTGCCAGGAAATATACAAAAATCAGGATCAAAAAGTATGCACACTCCTAACCATACCTATGGGCTAGGAATCCATTGGCGATGTCCATTTTGCGCTCCAAATTCATGGAGACCTAACCCTAACCCTAAGTGGATTTTCGGCGAATGGGATTTTCCCATGTATTTTGCCAGAAAATATACAAAAGTCAGGATCGAAAAGTATGCATCCTCTCAACCATACTGATGGGATCTGAATCCATTGGCGATCTCCATTTTGCGCTCCGAATTCATGGATACCTAACCCTAACCCTAAGTGGAATTTCTGTAAATGGGATTTTCCCATGCATTTTGCCAGGAAATATACAAAAGGCAGGATTGAAAAGTATGCACCCTCCTAACCATACCTATGGGCTACGACTCCATTGGTGATGTCCATTTTGCGCTCCGAATTCATGGAGACCTAACCCTAACCCTAAGTGGATTTTCGGTAAATGGGATTTTCCCATGTATTTTGCCAGAAAATATACAAAAGTCAGGATCAAAAAGTATGCACCCTCCTAACCATAATGATGGGCTACGAATCCATTTGCGATCTCCATTTTGCACTCCGAATTCATGGATACCTAACCCTAACCCTAAGTGGAATTTCTGTAAATGGGATTTTGCCATGTATTTTGCCAGGAAATATACAAAAGGAAGGATCGAAAAGTATGCATCCTCTCAACCATGCTGATGGGATCCAAATCCATTGGCGATCTCCATTTTGCGCTCCGAATTCATGGATACCTAACCCTAACCCTAAGTGGAATTTCTGTAAATGGGATTTTCCCATGCATTTTGCCAGGAAATATACAAAAGGCAGGATTGAAAAGTATGCACCCTCCTAACCATACCTATGGGCTACGACTCCGTTGGTGATGTCCATTTTGCGCTCCGAATTCATGGAGACCTAACCCTAACCCTATGTGGATTTTCGGTAAATGGGATTTTCCCATGTATTTTGCCAGAAAATATACAAAAGTCAGGATCAAAAAGTATGCACCCTCCTAACCATAATGATAGGCTACGAATCCATTGGCGATCTCCATTTTGCACTCCGAATTCATGGATACCTAACCCTAACCCTAAGTGGAATTTCTGTAAATGGGATTTTGCCATGTATTTTGCCAGGAAATATACAAAAATCAGGATCAAAAAGTATGCACACTCCTAACCATACCTATGGGCTACGAATCCATTGGCGATGTCCATTTTGCGCTCCAAATTCATGGAGACCTAACCCTAACCCTAAGTGGATTTTCGGCGAATGGGATTTTCCCATGTATTTTGCAAGAAAATATACAAAAGGCGGGATCAAAAAGTATGCACCCTCCTAACCATAGCTATGGGCTACGAATCAATTGGTGACCACCATTTTGCGCTCCGAATTCATGGATACCTAACCCTAACCCTAAGTGGATTTTCTGTAAATGGGATTTTCCCATGTATTTTGCCAGGAAATATACAAAAGGAAGGATCGAAAAGTATGCATCCTCCCAACCATACTGATGGGATCCAAATCCATTAGCGATCTCCATTTGGCGCTCCGAATTCATGGATACCTAACCCTAACCCTAAGTGGAATTTCTGTAAATGGGATTTTCCCATGCATTTTGCCAGGAAATATACATAAGTCAGGATCGAAAAGTATGCACCCTCCTAACCATACCGATGCGCTACGAATCCATTGGCGATCTCCATTTTGCACTCCGAATTCATGGATACCTAACCCTAACCCTAAGTGGAATTTCTGTAAATGGGATTTTCCCATGTATTTTGCCAGTAAATATACAAAAGGCAGGATCGAAAAGTATGCACCCTCCTAACCATACCTATGGGCTAGGAATCCATTGGCGATGTCCATTTTGCGCTCCAAATTCATGGAGATCTAACCCTAACCCTAAGTGGATTTTCGGCGAATGGGATTTTCCCATGTATTTTGCCAGAAAATATACAAAAGGCAGGATCGAAAAGTATGCATCCTCTCAACCATACTGATGGGATCCAAATCCATTGGCGATCTCCATTTTGCGCTCCGAATTCATGGATACCTAACCCTAACCCTAAGTGGAATTTCTGTAAATGGGATTTTCCCATGCATTTTGCCAGGAAATATACAAAAGGCAGGATTGAAAAGTATGCACCCTCCTAACCATACCTATGGGCTACGACTCCATTGGTGATGTCCATTTTGCGCTCCGAATTCATGGAGACCTAACCCTAACCCTAAGTGGATTTTCGGTAAATGGGATTTTCCCATGTATTTTGCCAGAAAATATACAAAAGTCAGGATCAAAAAGTATGCACCCTCCTAACCATAATGATGGGCTACGAATCCATTTGCGATCTCCATTTTGCACTCCGAATTCATGGATACCTAACCCTAACCCTAAGTGGAATTTCTGTAAATGGGATTTTGCCATGTATTTTGCCAGGAAATATACAAAAGGAAGGATCGAAAAGTATGCACCCTCCTAACCATACCTATGGGCTACAAATCCATTGGCGATGTCCATTTTGCGCTCCAAATTCATGGAGACCTAACCCTAGCCCTATGTGGATTTTCTTTAAATGGGATTTTCCCATGTGTTTTGCCAGGAAATATACAAAAGGCAGGATCGAAAAGTATGCATCCTCTCAACCATACTGATGGGATCCAAATCCATTGGCGATCTCCATTTTGCGCTCCGAATTCATGGATACCTAACCCTAACCCTAAGTGGAATTTCTGTAAATGGGATTTTCCCATGCATTTTGCCAGGAAATATACAAAAGGCAGGATTGAAACGTATGCACCCTCCTAACCATACCTATGGGCTACGACTCCATTGGTGATGTCCATTTTGCGCTCCGAATTCATGGAGACCTAACCCTAACCCTATGTGGATTTTCGGTAAATGGGATTTTCCCATGTATTTTGCCAGAAAATATACAAAAGTCAGGATCAAAAAGTATGCACCCTCCTAACCATAATGATAGGCTACGAATCCATTGGCGATCTCCATTTTGCACTCCGAATTCATGGATACCTAACCCTAACCCTAAGTGGAATTTCTGTAAATGGGATTTTGCCATGTATTTTGCCAGGAAATATACAAAAATCAGGATCAAAAAGTATGCACACTCCTAACCATACCTATGGGCTACGAATCCATTGGCGATGTCCATTTTGCGCTCCAAATTCATGGAGACCTAACCCTAACCCTAAGTGGATTTTCGGCGAATGGGATTTTCCCATGTATTTTGCAAGAAAATATACAAAAGGCGGGATCAAAAAGTATGCACCCTCCTAACCATACCTATGGGCTACGAATCAATTGGTGACCACCATTTTGCGCTCCGAATTCATGGATACCTAACCCTAACCCTAAGTGGATTTTCTGTAAATGGGATTTTCCCATGTATTTTGCCAGGAAATATACAAAAGGAAGGATCGAAAAGTATGCATCCTCCCAACCATACTGATGGGATCTGAATCCATTGGCGATCTCCATTTTGCGCTCCGAATTCATGGATACCTAACCCTAACCCTAAGTGGAATTTCTGTAAATGGGATTTTCCCATGCATTTTGCCAGGAAATATACAAAAGGCAGGATTGAAAAGTATGCACCCTCCTAACCATACCTATGGGCTACGACTCCATTGGTGATGTCCATTTTGCGCTCCGAATTCATGGAGACCTAACCCTAACCCTAAGTGGATTTTCGGTAAATGGGATTTTCCCATGTATTTTGCCAGAAAATATACAAAAGTCAGGATCAAAAAGTATGCACCCTCCTAACCATAATGATGGGCTACGAATCCATTTGCGATCTCCATTTTGCACTCCGAATTCATGGATACCTAACCCTAACCCTAAGTGGAATTTCTGTAAATGGGATTTTGCCATGTATTTTGCCAGGAAATATACAAAAGGAAGGATCGAAAAGTATGCATCCTCTCAACCATGCTGATGGGATCCAAATCCATTGGCGATCTCCATTTTGCGCTCCGAATTCATGGATACCTAACCCTAACCCTAAGTGGAATTTCTGTAAATGGGATTTTCCCATGCATTTTGCCAGGAAATATACAAAAGGCAGGATTGAAAAGTATGCACCCTCCTAACCATACCTATGGGCTACGACTCCGTTGGTGATGTCCATTTTGCGCTCCGAATTCATGGAGACCTAACCCTAACCCTATGTGGATTTTCGGTAAATGGGATTTTCCCATGTATTTTGCCAGAAAATATACAAAAGTCAGGATCAAAAAGTATGCACCCTCCTAACCATAATGATAGGCTACGAATCCATTGGCGATCTCCATTTTGCACTCCGAATTCATGGATACCTAACCCTAACCCTAAGTGGAATTTCTGTAAATGGGATTTTGCCATGTATTTTGCCAGGAAATATACAAAAATCAGGATCAAAAAGTATGCACACTCCTAACCATACCTATGGGCTACGAATCCATTGGCGATGTCCATTTTGCGCTCCAAATTCATGGAGACCTAACCCTAACCCTAAGTGGATTTTCGGCGAATGGGATTTTCCCATGTATTTTGCAAGAAAATATACAAAAGGCGGGATCAAAAAGTATGCACCCTCCTAACCATACCTATGGGCTACGAATCAATTGGTGACCACCATTTTGCGCTCCGAATTCATGGATACCTAACCCTAACCCTAAGTGGATTTTCTGTAAATGGGATTTTCCCATGTATTTTGCCAGGAAATATACAAAAGGAAGGATCGAAAAGTATGCATCCTCCCAACCATACTGATGGGATCCAAATCCATTAGCGATCTCCATTTGGCGCTCCGAATTCATGGATACCTAACCCTAACCCTAAGTGGAATTTCTGTAAATGGGATTTTCCCATGCATTTTGCCAGGAAATATACATAAGTCAGGATCGAAAAGTATGCACCCTCCTAACCATACCGATGCGCTACGAATCCATTGGCGATCTCCATTTTGCACTCCGAATTCATGGATACCTAACCCTAACCCTAAGTGGAATTTCTGTAAATGGGATTTTCCCATGTATTTTGCCAGTAAATATACAAAAGGCAGGATCGAAAAGTATGCACCCTCCTAACCATACCTATGGGCTAGGAATCCATTGGCGATGTCCATTTTGCGCTCCAAATTCATGGAGATCTAACCCTAACCCTAAGTGGATTTTCGGCGAATGGGATTTTCCCATGTATTTTGCCAGAAAATATACAAAAGGCAGGATCGAAAAGTATGCATCCTCTCAACCATACTGATGGGATCCAAATCCATTGGCGATCTCCATTTTGCGCTCCGAATTCATGGATACCTAACCCTAACCCTAAGTGGAATTTCTGTAAATGGGATTTTCCCATGCATTTTGCCAGGAAATATACAAAAGGCAGGATTGAAAAGTATGCACCCTCCTAACCATACCTATGGGCTACGACTCCATTGGTGATGTCCATTTTGCGCTCCGAATTCATGGAGACCTAACCCTAACCCTAAGTGGATTTTCGGTAAATGGGATTTTCCCATGTATTTTGCCAGAAAATATACAAAAGTCAGGATCAAAAAGTATGCACCCTCCTAACCATAATGATGGGCTACGAATCCATTTGCGATCTCCATTTTGCACTCCGAATTCATGGATACCTAACCCTAACCCTAAGTGGAATTTCTGTAAATGGGATTTTGCCATGTATTTTGCCAGGAAATATACAAAAGGAAGGATCGAAAAGTATGCACCCTCCTAACCATACCTATGGGCTACAAATCCATTGGCGATGTCCATTTTGCGCTCCAAATTCATGGAGACCTAACCCTAGCCCTATGTGGATTTTCTTTAAATGGGATTTTCCCATGTGTTTTGCCAGGAAATATACAAAAGGCAGGATCGAAAAGTATGCATCCTCTCAACCATACTGATGGGATCCAAATCCATTGGCGATCTCCATTTTGCGCTCCGAATTCATGGATACCTAACCCTAACCCTAAGTGGAATTTCTGTAAATGGGATTTTCCCATGCATTTTGCCAGGAAATATACAAAAGGCAGGATTGAAACGTATGCACCCTCCTAACCATACCTATGGGCTACGACTCCATTGGTGATGTCCATTTTGCGCTCCGAATTCATGGAGACCTAACCCTAACCCTATGTGGATTTTCGGTAAATGGGATTTTCCCATGTATTTTGCCAGAAAATATACAAAAGTCAGGATCAAAAAGTATGCACCCTCCTAACCATAATGATAGGCTACGAATCCATTGGCGATCTCCATTTTGCACTCCGAATTCATGGATACCTAACCCTAACCCTAAGTGGAATTTCTGTAAATGGGATTTTGCCATGTATTTTGCCAGGAAATATACAAAAATCAGGATCAAAAAGTATGCACACTCCTAACCATACCTATGGGCTACGAATCCATTGGCGATGTCCATTTTGCGCTCCAAATTCATGGAGACCTAACCCTAACCCTAAGTGGATTTTCGGCGAATGGGATTTTCCCATGTATTTTGCAAGAAAATATACAAAAGGCGGGATCAAAAAGTATGCACCCTCCTAACCATACCTATGGGCTACGAATCAATTGGTGACCACCATTTTGCGCTCCGAATTCATGGATACCTAACCCTAACCCTAAGTGGATTTTCTGTAAATGGGATTTTCCCATGTATTTTGCCAGGAAATATACAAAAGGAAGGATCGAAAAGTATGCATCCTCCCAACCATACTGATGGGATCCAAATCCATTGGCGATCTCCATTTTGCGCTCCGAATTCATGGATACCTAACCCTAACCCTAAGTGGAATTTCTGTAAATGGGATTTTCCCATGCATTTTGCCAGGAAATATACAAAAGTCAGGATCGAAAAGTATGCACCCTCCTAACCATACCGATGCGCTACGAATCCATTGGCGATCTCCATTTTGCACTCCGAATTCATGGATACCTAACCCTAACCCTAAGTGGAATTTCTGTAAATGGGATTTTCCCATGTATTTTGCCAGTAAATATACAAAAGGCAGGATCGAAAAGTATGCACCCTCCTAACCATACCTATGGGCTAGGAATCCATTGGCGATGTCCATTTTGCGCTCCAAATTCATGGAGATCTAACCCTAACCCTAAGTGGATTTTCGGCGAATGGGATTTTCCCATGTATTTTGCCAGAAAATATACAAAAGGCAGGATCGAAAAGTATGCATCCTCTCAACCATACTGATGGGATCCAAATCCATTGGCGATCTCCATTTTGCGCTCCGAATTCATGGATACCTAACCCTAACCCTAAGTGGAATTTCTGTAAATGGGATTTTCCCATGCATTTTGCCAGGAAATATACAAAAGGCAGGATTGAAAAGTATGCACCCTCCTAACCATACCTATGGGCTACGACTCCATTGGTGATGTCCATTTTGCGCTCCGAATTCATGGAGACCTAACCCTAACCCTAAGTGGATTTTCGGTAAATGGGATTTTCCCATGTATTTTGCCAGAAAATATACAAAAGTCAGGATCAAAAAGTATGCACCCTCCTAACCATAATGATGGGCTACGAATCCATTTGCGATCTCCATTTTGCACTCCAAATTCATGGAGACCTAACCCTAACCCTAAGTGGAATTTCTGTAAATGGGATTTTCCCATGTATTTTGCCAGGAAATATACAAAAGGAAGGATCGAAAAGTATGCATCCTCCCAAACATACTGATGGGATCCAAATCCATTGGCGATCTCCATTTTGCGCTCCGAATTCATGGATACCTAACCCTAACCCTAAGTGGAATTTCTGTAAATGGGATTTTCCCATGCATTTTGCCAGGAAATATACAAAAGGCAGGATTGAAAAGTATGCACCCTCCTAACCATACCTATGGGCTACGACTCCATTGGTGATGTCCATTTTGCACTCCGAATTCATGGATACCTAACCCTAACCCTAAGTGGATTTTCGGCGAATGGGATTTTCCCATGTATTTTGCCAGGAAATATACAAAAGGCAGGATCGAAAAGTATGCATCCTCTCAACCATACTGATGGGATCCAAATCCATTGGCGATCTCCATTTTGCGCTCCGAATTCATGGATACCTAACCCTAACCCTAAGTGGAATTTCTGTAAATGGGATTTTCCCATGCATTTTGCCAGGAAATATACAAAAGGCAGGATTGAAAAGTATGCACCCTCCTAACCATACCTATGGGCTACGACTCCATTGGTGATGTCCATTTTGCGCTCCGAATTCATGGAGACCTAACCCTAACCCTATGTGGATTTTCGGTAAATGGGATTTTCCCATGTATTTTGCCAGAAAATATACAAAAGTCAGGATCAAAAAGTATGCACCCTCCTAACCATAATGATGGGCTACGAATCCATTGGCGATCTCCATTTTGCACTCCGAATTCATGGATACCTAACCCTAACCCTAAGTGGAATTTCTGTAAATGGGATTTTGCCATGTATTTTGCCAGGAAATATACAAAAATCAGGATCGAAAAGTATGCACACTCCTAACCATACCTATGGGCTACGAATCCATTGGCGATGTCCATTTTGCGCTCCAAATTCATGGAGACCTAACCCTAACCCTAAGTGGATTTTCGGCGAATGGGATTTTCCCATGTATTTTGCAAGAAAATATACAAAAGGCGGGATCAAAAAGTATGCACCCTCCTAACCATACCTATGGGCTACGAATCAATTGGCGACCACCATTTTGCGCTCCGAATTCATGGATACCTAACCCTAACCCTAAGTGGATTTTCTGTAAATGGGATTTTCCCATGTATTTTGCCAGGAAATATACAAAGGGAAGGATCGAAAAGTATGCATCCTCCCAACCATACTGATGGGATCCGAATCCATTGGCGATCTCCATTTTGCGCTCCGAATTCATGGAGACCTAACCCTAACCCTAAGTGGATTTTCGGCGAATGGGATTTTCCCATGCATTTTGCCAGGAAATATACAAAAGGCAGGATCGAAAAGTATGAACCCTCCTAACCATACCGATGGGCTACGAATCCATTGGCGATCTCCATTTTGCACTCCGAATTCATGGATACCTAACCCTAACCCTAAGTGGAATTTCTGTAAATGGGATTTTCCCATGTATTTTGCCAGGAAATATACAAAAGGAAGGATCGAAAAGTATGCACCCTCCTAACCATACCTATGGGCTACGAATCCATTGGCGATCTCCATTTTGCACTCCGAATTCATGGATACCTAACCCTAACCCTAAGTGGAATTTCTGTAAATGGTATTTTGCCATGTATTTTGCCAGGAAATATACAAAAATCAGGATCGAAAAGTATGCACCCTCCTAACCATACCTATGGGCTACGAATCAATTGGCGATGTCCATTTTGCGCTCCAAATTCATGGAGACCTAACCCTAACCCTAAGTGGATTTTCGGCGAATGGGATTTTCCCAAGTATTTTGCCAGAAAATATACAAAAGGTGGGATCAAAAAGTATGCACCCTCTTAACCATACCTATGGGCTACGAATCCATTGGCGATCACCATTTTGCGCTCAAAATTCATGGAGACCTAACCCTAACCCTAAGTGGAATTTCTGTAAATGGGATTTTCCCATGTATTTCGCCAGGAAATATACAAAAGGCAGGATTGAAAAGTATGCACCCTCCTAACCATACCTATGGGCTACGAATCCATTGGCGATGTCCATTTTGCGCTCCGAATTCATGGAGACCTAACCCTAACCCTAAGTGGATTTTCGGCGAATGGGATTTTCCCATGTATTTTGCCAGATTATGTAAATCGGGCAGATTCTCTCTCTGTATAATAAATATGCTCTTTGTTATTTTGTCCATTAGCTGCATCATGAAAATTCTTGGTAGCCCCTGTTGAAAACTCTTTAATTCAGAGGCGGCACACCTTCTATGCTATGGTAAAATCCTAAAATGGTGGATCTACTGTTTTGAAAGTTTTTTGTGTTTATTTAAGACTGTTGTGTAGGAGAAAGAGAAATTCACGAATTCTCT
>JALIGW010000102.1:813653-866153 GCA_023053685.1 Diadophis punctatus similis
AACCTGCTGAAACCCACCTCTGTAATACAGTCTTAGTAAATAATTTGTCAGTGTTGTGGGAATTAGAGTGGGCCTCCTCCAGGTCCCGTTAACCAAACAATGTAAGCTGGTGGGGCCTAGGGGGAGGGCCTTCTCTGTAGGGGCCCCTGCTCTCTGGAACCAACTCCCCCCAGAGATACGAACTGTCCCCACCTTGCTGGCCTTCCGGAAAGCCGTGAAGACATGGCTCTTCCTGCAGGCGGGGTTTTGAGACGATTTGCATCTGGGTCTCCCCCACGTATGTATGTTTTTGGATGTTTCTTTTAAATGTATTTTAATTATTATTAAATTATATTGTTTAGCTGTTCTTCAAATGTTGTACACCGCCCTGAGTGCCCAGGGAGTAGGGCGGCATATAAGAGCAACAAATAAATAAATAAATAAATAAATAAATAAATAAATAAATAAATAAATAAATAAATAAATAAATAAATAAATAAATAAATAAATAAATAAATAAATAAATAAATAAATAAATAAATAAATAAATAGTTGTTTAGCAGAGTGATGGCATTAGGGAAAAAACTGTCCTTGTGTCTAGTTGTTCTGGTGTGCAAAGCCCTATAGCGTCGTTTTGAGGGTAGAAGTTGAAACAATTTATGTCCAGGATGTGACATTATTCTGTAGATAATTTCACAGCCCTCTTTTTGACTCATGCAGTATACAGGTCCTCAATGGAAGGCAGGTTGGTAGCAATTGTTTTTTCTGCAATTCTAATAATCCTCTGAAGTCTGTGTCTGTCTTGTTGGGTTGCAGAGCCAAACCAGACAGTTATGGAGATGCAGATGACAGAATCAAAGCTAACCAAACTACAGTTGAGTCCACATCATCTCCTCTGAAAGCTTTGCTTTTGCAACTGGTTGGAATCAAAGCGTATCCCATAGGTAATGAAGAAGCCTTCTCAAAGGACATCATATTGGCTTCATTTCCTAGGCAAGTCCAAGGGTTGAAAAAAACAGGACTTAGATAACCAGGTAGTATTTCCTTCCTGGGATGGTGGTTATTAATGCTGCATCAAACTGAAGCGGTTTTTAAGTACTTACGAATCGGGGGAGACATTTCTAAATTCCCTTTGCAATTAAAACACATTAAAGAGAGAATCCAATTACAGCCGAATCCTTTCCGATCTGTAATTTGTAAAGCAAGTGGTATGCCAAAATATATAAGAAATTATGTATTTTTAGAGGAGTAGGCTAACGTACATAACAAATGGGTACCCTTTGGGATAAATGCATATTGATGTTGAACCTCATAATGTAATATACAATTAAAATCTTTCTTTGTCAAAGGGTCCTAAATGCCAGCCCAAAGGTATAGTCACAGTTTTGGAGTTTATCCCTGGTTAAGACTCAACTATGGTTAATATTTCAAGCCCAGAAAATGCTTGGAATGTAGATCTAAACTTTTCTTCCCCTAATTGATGCTTTGATTTCCTCTTTTCTTCCCCGAGGAAAAGCATCCATTCTTATTTATTTGTGGATCAACTATTTTATTTGGATATAGGGTGTTCTGTCACTTTGGCCCTCACCCCAACATATGTAATCAGAGGTGGTATTCCGCCAGTTCGGACCGGTTCGAGTGAACCGGTAGCAGAGACTGTGGATGTAATGCTGTCCTATTTAGCCACATTTTGAGGCTGTGCGAATGCCTGGAAGGCATGCATGAATAAAGCGCATGCGCGGGGGGCTGTGCACATGTGCAGAGGTGGCTCATGCACTCACATTTGTGAACTGAAAGGGAAGGTAAGTGAATACCACCCCTGCAGGGGTGGGTTGTGGATCCTTTCACTGCCGGTTTGCTCAGGGTTGCAATGGGCGCGCGCGCAGCAATAAAAAAATAGCTTCTGTGCATGCGCAGAAGCAAAAAAAAAATAGCTTCTACACATGCGCAGAAGCAAAACCCAAGATGGCGGCACCCACGGACCGGCACCGACAGAACTGGCTCTGTGACGTCATCACCAGTTTGCTAACGGTTCTAAAGAACCTGTTAGAACCGGTAGGAACCCACCTCTGCACCCCTGTATGTAATGCTAAAATGTTGCAAGGTGATTTCTTTAAAGTTGAATCTCGATTAAAATCTGAAACACACTTGTCTTTGGAAGATGTCAACAAGAAAATTTATTTTGATATAGGGTGTTCTGTCACTCTGGCCCTCACCCCAATATATGTAATGCTAAAATGTTGCAAGACAATTTCTTTAAAGTTGAATCTCGATTAAAATCCGAAACACACTTGCCTTTGGAAGATGTCGACAGGAGAAAAAAAAAAGTAGAAGCGCTTTTGACTAATTGCTCAGCAAGAAAGCAATTGTCTCCGGTTGTCAGCTCTCTCATAACATTGGTGTCCTTATATAAGTGCATTTGGCTGATTAATAAACACTCGGGGGGGGGGGTGTATGTTTTCTCATTTTATTAAAAAAAATCATTTGATTAAAATGTGTACACAAACACGCGATTTTAATTAAAACAAATTGGAGGCTTTTCTAAGCATCTCTGAAGAATCTAGAAGCAAGCTTTAGAGGCTCTGGGGAAGACGGGAAGAGACTTGGCATCGTAGGTTGAGCTTTATTGCAATCCAGCTGGTGACTTATAGGGACTATGCCCAAGTGGGTTATATGTTAACGGCGGGACCAGTTGTTGAGTGAAAAGAAAAAAAAACAGGGGTTAGAGACTGCCAGTGGATATGGTGTTATATGCCCAGTCATCTTGAACCATGAGATGGATGGCAAATAAATGTGGTGTGGAGGAGGAGGAGGAGGAGGAGGGAGGAGGAGGAGGAGGAGGAGGAGGACTGTGGGGTCCTGGGTGCTCTCTGAGCTTGCTTGTTTTCTTGCAGACGTTTCATGTCCCAACTAGGTTAACATCATCAGTGCTAGAAGGGAATTGGGTTTGTGGAGAGGAGGAGGAGGAGGAGGAGGAGGAGGAGGAGGAGGAGGAGGAGGAGGAGGAGGAGGAGGAGGAGGAGGAGGAGGAGGAGGAGGAGGAGGAGATGCAACTCTGGTTGTGAGTCAGGCACAAAACTGACTAACACTTGTTGATTTTATTCTTCTAAAGTTTTCCACTGAAGATGCTTTATGATCCTCCCTTGTCTAATAACTGTGCAATTTTTTCTTCTTCAGGTAGACATTTCTTCCCTGCAAGAAGGACCTTCAAATCTCTTGATGCTCTTGACTGAATAAGGTGGGACTCCATTCAGTAGTTCTGCAATGTGCTCCCAAATCTAGCTTGGGATGGGCCACTAGCCATTCTTCATAGTCTCTTCAAGACGTCCAATGGAAGGGAATCAAATCTGCAAGATGGCAAGCCTGGCATCTTGATCAAAGCCGTATCACTTTTGTCCAATACATTTGTCCCTGCACCTACTTTTCTTCCTTCTTGCCATGTTTGATTCCATCAAGTCTAGTAGAACCTCTGCTTAGGAGGCAACCCCGTGTTTGAGACCCAAGTGCTACTGTGAGCCCGGATGAGCTTCTGTCCTTCACTCCGGCTCCTGCCGGAGACAAACTTGACTGTAGAAAATACGACTTTAGCAACAGAGTGGTAAATGCCTGGAACTCACTACCTGACATTGTGGTTTCGTCACCAAACCCCCAAAACTTTACCCTAAGACTGTCCACTGTTGACCTCACCCGATTCCTAAGAGGTCAGTAAGGGGCGTGCATAAGTGCACCAGCGTGCCTACCGTCCCTGTCCTAATGTTCCCTTTTATTAGTACCCAACTTATGTATATAAACAATGTTATATCTATATATATCACCAATACGTACTTGACAAAACAAACAAACAAACAAACAAATAAATAAATAAAATAACATGGAAGGAGCCCCCAACTGTGTCCCCCCAATGGACAACGGTGCAATCATGCAATCCTTTTAATCATGAGTGCGATGCAATTTAAATTTTATTTATTTTTTAAATTCTTATTTCTTATTAAAATGCATTTTGGCAAATTCTTCTCCACATGGCTGTGCCATTTTCTCTTAATAGGGAATGGGGGGGGGGAATATCCTTCCCGTCTGTAAGAAAACATTTTTGGAAATGTTGTAGAAGGTGTGTTAGGTTTTCATTGGTTTGCTACTCTATAATGTGGAAGCCAGAGCTAAATATTCCTCGATATTGGAATAAACTTTACTGGGAGAATAAGTTTATACCATGTATGCCTCCTTCTCTCTCTTCTTTATTGAACGAAAAACCTCTCTAGGAATGGAAAAGTTGTATCTTAAACTCAACGGAAAGTTGGCTTGGATCCTCTTGGTGCTCATTGTGCCTTCGCTGCAGTCTCTTTGCCCAAACAGATGGAAGCTGATTTTGCATGATTTGAATTTCATAAATTGGAATTGCCAGGAGCTGCTTTACAAGGGTTACATAAATTTTCCTGGATCCAATTATTGAATTCCAGGGACAATTAGGGTTCCTGTAAGGTTGAAGAGGACAAATAGATTGGAGACCAAACTGGCACAGAACCATCTGGATAGACTTGGGGGTGGGGGGTGGGGGGAGGACAACTATGATTTGAAGCTGAAAGTTTTTTTTTTGTTCTTGCTTGGCTGGCTGGCTGACTTACTTATAACTTACTTATTTTAGGAGCCACCATGGCATAGTGGTTAGAATGCAGTATTGCAGGCTAACTCTGCCTACAGCCAGGAGTTCAGTCCTGATCGGCTCAAGTTTCACTCAGTCATCCATCCTTCTGAGGTTAATAAAATGTGGACCCCGATTGTTGGGGGCAATAGGCTGACTTTGTAAACCACTTAGAGAGGGCTGTAAAGCACTATTAAGCAGTATATAAGTCTGAGCACTATTGCTACTGTTATTATTTATAAACTCTTTCCTACAAGTTAAACATTGTGTGCAGGCGACTTTGCTTTTTCATAAAAATGATTGAGTGAATGAGTAAATAGTGAGCACTGTTCTGTCCTCACTACATGTTAGTCTGTGTGCAGCTAAACCCACCTATCCTCCAATAAAACAGACCGTGTGCGTAGATCTGAATGCTTTATTGAAAGAACAGGATATGGTGAAACTGGGGAAAATAGGGATACATACAATGAGAACCAAATACAAGATAGACAGTATTGCTGAACATAACAATTAATAAACCCAAGCCATTTAAATCTCACCAGTGATACTCTGTGTGTGGGATGTGGGTTTGTCCTTGGATGACCATGTGCCACAGTTTAAGATGGATTCTTCTTTGTGCTTCTGCCTTCTCCAAATGCTAAAGGAAATGGAGTCTGGCTTTCCACCGTGCAGTTGGTTTGAGAGTGCGGGCTGATGGGTAAAATGGGGTGGAGACAGCTTCAAACAATATACTTGGTATTTTGTCTCTCCGGCCACTAGATGGGGCTAGAGAGCAACAACAGTATATAAAGTTATATGCTGGTGCATGACAAGCACAAATGAGAAAATCTTTTTACTACCATCATACACCTTACTGTTGTTTCCAGGCAACATCTCTTTTTGTTAAGCACATTTAACAGATTAACAGAGTTGGAAGGGACCTTGTAGGTCATCAAGTCCAACCCCCTCAAGCAGGAGACCCTACACCATTTCCAACAAATGGCAGTCCAATTTATTCTTGAAAGTCTCAAGTGTTGAAGCACCCACAACTTCCGAACCAAGTTATTCCACTGGTTGATCGTTCTCACTGTCAGAAAGTGTCTCCTTATTTCCAGGTTGAATCTCTCATTGATCCGTTTCCATCCATTATTCCTTTTCTGGCCTTCGGGTACCTTGGAAAATAGCTTGACCCCCTCTTCTCTATGGCAGCCCCTCAAGTATTGGAAGACTGCTCTCATGTCTCCCCTGGTCCTTCTCTTTACTAGACTAGCCATGCCCAATTCCTGTAACCGTTCTTCATATGTTTTAGTCTCCAGTCCCCTGATCATCCTGGTTGCTCTCCTCTGCACTTTTTCTAGAGTCTCAACATCTTTTTATAGTGTGGTGACCAAAACTGGATGCAGTAATCTAGGTGTGGTCTAACTAAGGCTTTATAGAATGGTATTAATACTTCACTAGATCTAGATTGTATCCCTCAGTTAATGCAACTTAGAATTGTATTGGCTTTTTTGGCTGCCGCTGCACACTGCTGGCTCAAATTTAGCTGGTTGTCCACTAGGACTCCAAGATCCCTCTCAAAGTCACTGCTATTAAGTCTGGTTTCACCCAGTTTATATGTATACTTTTGGTTTTTCTTACTTAAGTGTAGGACTTTACTTTTTTCTACATTGAATTTCATTTACATGTTCCATGTTCCAAACATCTGTTTTATGCTACCATTTGATTATCTGAAGCAATGGCTCTGACATTCATGTTTTTCAATCCCTTTTGAGATATAATCAGAGGAGGAGGGGGAGGGAGAGGGAGGAGGAGGAGGAAAGTGCTTGTACACCTAAAATTAATTTGGCCAAGCAACAGATTGAGATAATTTCCCCAGTTGCTCCATCAGAGCTACTTCAGGAAATCTACGTTAAATACACTTCTCAACTATTCTGTGACCTTGGATAATTTATTCAATTTACCTTGGAGCTACAAATCTATTAGTGTAGGTGTATGAGCATTTTGCTGAAGTTTTCAGCCCTATGCATCAAGCCAGTTTTATCCACGTGTAGAAAAACTGTATTTTATATACACTACGGGCTTAAATTAGTGTACAGTAACTGGATTGTTTTCAGTGGAAAATGGGCACAATTTCAATAGAAGATCATCTCCATTGCAGATATTAACAGATTAACAGAGTTGGAAGGGACCTTGCAGGTCATCTAGTCCAACCCCCTGCCCAAGCAGGAGACCCTATATCTATTTGTATTTGTATTTGTTTATTTGTCAAGCATATATGATTATAAGCAAAGTATAAACAGTAAAACATGATTGAATATATATGTAATATTACAAGCATGAATAAGAGTAAAAGAGGTATGATTATATGGGTACATAGGACAGGAACGGTAGGCATGATTGTGCGCTTATGCACGCCCCTTACTGACCTCTTAGGAATGGGGTGAGGTCAATGGTAGATAATAAGAGGTTGAAGTTTTGGGGGTTTGGGGAAGAAACTACTGAGTCAGGTAAAGTGTTCCAGGCGTTGACCACTCTGTTGTTGAAGTCGAATTTTTTGCAATCAAGTCTGGAGCAGTTTACATTAAGTTTGTATCTATTGTGAGCTCGTGTATTATTGCGGTTGAAGCTGAAATAGTCGTTAACGGGTAGGACATTGAGGCAGATAATTTTGTGAGCTACACTTAGGTCAGATCGAAGGCGGCGGAGTTCTAAATTTTGAAGTCCCAAAATTTCAAGTCTGGTTTCATAAGGAATTCTGTTGTGAACAGAGGAATGTAATACTCTTCTAGTGAAGTATCGCTGGACATTCTCACTTGTGTTAATGTCTGATATGTAGTGTGGGTTCCAGACTGATGAGCTGTCTTCAAGGATCTGCCTCTACCTAGGATCTACCTAGATCTGCCTCTACCTAGGATCGAACTCACAACCTCCTGATTGTGAGGCAAGAGCTCCACCTCTAGGCCACAGCAGCTGGGTTTAATCAGACAAGTTCAGCTTGGTATTTTCCTACAGAGGTGTCCTATCTAATAAAACAGTCCTTATGGTTCACGTTATTGCATGGCCTACTATGCAGAAGCAATGTAAAGTATATAAAGGCATCGTAAACAGCAACGTGGTATATGATGCTGTGTGCTTGCTCAGAAGATGCTAACTGTAATAAAAATTGCATGTCCTGGGTATGGTTTATTTCAGAAAGAGCTTCAAAGTCCTATTTTATTCATTTCCCTGATGATAGATGCATAACAACACATTTAAAGAGCGTTAAAAAGGATTGTTAAGGGATATTTGGGTCAAATTTCCACGTCCAACCATTCAGCAAAGACTGAATGGTTCTAAGCTCAAGTTGTTTTTTGAAGATGAACTATACAGTTATGGCTGGAACAGCTAGTCCTCTCTTTCCAACCACAATTGAGCCCAAATTTCCATGACTAAGCAAGACAGTTGTTAATTGAGTTGTCTGAAGGGCTATTTTTGCTGGCAGAGTCACCCCAGGCCAGTCCTTTGCTGTTTCAAGGGCAGCCCTGCAGGCCAGATCTAAGCACCCCGTGGGCCGGATCCGGCCCCCGGGCCTTGAGTTTGACACCACTGTTCCAGAGGTAGGATTCAGCAGATTTTGACCAGTTCTGGAGAACCAGTAGCAGAAATTTTGAGTAGTTTGAAGAACCAATAAATACCACCTCTGACTAGCCCCTTCCCCATCTATTCTCTGCCTCCCAAGTCCCAGCTGATCAGGAGGGAATGGAGATTTTGCAGTATCCTTCCCCTGAAGTGGAGTGGGAATGGAGATTTTGCAGTATCCTTCCCCCAGGAGTGGGGAGGGAATGGAGATTTTACAGTATCTTTCCCCTGAAGTGGAGTGGGAATGGAGATTTTGCAATATGCTTCCCCTGGAGTGGGGTGGAATGGAGATTTTGCAGTATCCTTCCCCTGGAGTGGAGTGGGAATGGAGATTTTGCAGTATCCTTCCCCTGGAGTGGGGTGGGAATGGAGATTTTGCAGTATCCTTCCCCCAGGAGTGGGGAGGGAATGGAGATTTTGCAATATGCTTCCCCTGGAGTGGGGTGGAATGGAGATTTTGCAGTATCCTTCCCCTGGAGTGGAGTGGGAATGGAGATTTTGCAGTATCCTTCCC
Organism: Diadophis punctatus similis; assembly: GCA_023053685.1. Classification (NCBI taxonomy): domain Eukaryota; kingdom Metazoa; phylum Chordata; class Lepidosauria; order Squamata; family Dipsadidae; genus Diadophis; species Diadophis punctatus. The sequence continues at coordinate 822,383 of JALIGW010000102.1, forward strand.
CTGGAGTGGGGTGGGAATGGAGATTTTGCAGTATCCTTCCCCCAGGAGTGGGGAGGGAATGGAGATTTTACAGTATCTTTCCCCTGAAGTGGGGAGGGAATGGGGATTTTGCAATATGCTTCCCCTGGAGTGGGGAGGGAATGGAGATTTTGCAGTATCCTTCCCCTGGAGTGGAGTGGGAATGGAGATTTTACAGTATCTTTCCCCTGCTACACCCACCAAGCCACACCCACCAAGCCACTCCCCACAGAACCGGCAGTAAAAAAAAATTGAATCCCGCCACTGCCCTGTTTTAGGACATAGAAAGAAAAAAATAATGAGGCAAGAAAACTGTTTAGAAATGAAAGAAAATAGCATTGTTGCAAATGTAGATGTAGAAGAATTTTTATCTAAAAGATGAGACGGCCATTTCATCTGTCTGCAGAAAAAAAGCCTGAAGCTGATGGAAGCTGATGAACCAAGACTAGTATAATACGACCAATCTATTTGGGGCTGATTACAATCAGCGCAGCTGCAATTTTGCACCGGCGATCATTTACACACTTAGGAAAACAAGTTGCTAAAGTAATTGTGGAGGAAGAGAAGACACTTGTGTATTACTTTTAATCTCAACCGAGAGAGGGGGGGGTGGAGGCAGTATTTTGGTTATGCTTCAGCTACAAAGTTGAAAGCTTTGACTTCCAAGATGAACAACGTTCTAAGTTCTTCTACCCTTGTTCTGCTGAAGCCAGAGGTGGGTTCCTGCCGGTGCAGTTAATAGCTGTTGTTCGGCGCAGAGCCTAAGACGCTGCTGCCGTTCGCAGCGCGGGGGCTTTCCCAGGGCGCTGGCGCCACCCGCATGGACGCCGCCGTTTGCGTTCTTTTGCCCTCTGCGCATGCGCAAAGCGTTCTGCATGCGCAGAGGGCAAAAGGACGCAATTGGCAGCGTCCATGCGGGCGGGGAAAGCGCCCGGGGAAAGCTCCCGTGCAGCGAATGGCAGCAGCGTCTTCGGCTCTGCGCCGAACAACAGCTATTAACCGCACCGGCAAAAACAGGCAGGAACCCACCTCTGGCTGAAGCCAAGCCAGAACAGACAGGGGCTCTTCCTTCCCATAACAAATTGAATTCAACATATAATTCAAGAGCATAATTAACATACAACTGCTGGGCGTATGAAACCTCATAGCCATAAAACAAGGAAGCTCCACTATTTGCAGATAAGCGAAACTGGGACTGGCCTTGGAACAAGAGGGTGAGATATGAACGACAGTCATTTAGTCTGAGAAATGTTCTATGCCAGAAAGCAATTATCCTCTTTCATAAGTAACAGAAGTGTACATTATTTATAGGGATGCAAACTCCACTCTGATTGAATTACCAATAAGCATTAATATATAGTAATATGTAATAACAGCATTTCAGATCATTATAAAGGGCTCAGTGAATGGTTGTGATATTATTACTCCCCATCAGCGGATGGCATTTTTCCCAGTGGTCTGTAGCTTGGCTGGACTTGCATCTATTGAACTTCATAGATCCGTAGAATAACAGAATTGGAAGGGACCTTGGAAGTCATTTAAGCCAACCCCCTACTCAAGCAGGAGATCCTATACCATTTCAGGTAAATGGCTGTCCAGTCTCTTCTTGAAAGCCTCCAGTGATGGAGCACCCACAACTTCTGAAGGCAGTCTGTTCCACTAGTGGATTGTTCTCACCATTAGGAAATCTCTTGTTAGTTCTAGGTTGCTTCTGTGTTTTACAGCCCACTCTAAGCAATTTATAGAGTCAGCATATTGCCCTCAGCAATCTGGCCCCTCATTTTACTGACCTCAGAAGGATGGGAGGCTGAGTCAACCTTGAGCCGGTCTGTCTGTCTGTCTCTCTTCTATGTATCTGTCTGTTTGTCTGTCTGTCTGTCTGTCTGTCTGTCTGTCTGTCTATCTATCTATCTATCTATCTATCTATCTATCTATCTATCTATCTATCTATCTATCTATCTATCATCATCATCATCATCATCATCATCATCATCATCTATCTATCATCTATCTATCCCCCTTTCTCCCATTCATCCATCTATACACCTATCCATCCATCCATCCATCCATCCATCCATCCATCCATCCATCCATCCTCTATCTATCTGTCTGTCTGTCTGTCTGTCTGTCTGTCTGTCTGTCTGTCTGTCTGTCTGTCTGTCTGTCTATCTATCTATCTATTACCTTTCTCCCATTTTTCCATCTATCCACCCATCTATTCATCCATCTATTATCCATCCATCCATCCATCCATCCATCCATCATCTATCTATCTATCTATCTATCTATCTATCTATCTATCTATCTATCTATCTATCTATCTATCTATCTATCTATCTATCTACTCTCTCTCTCTCTTTCTATCTATCTATCATCTCTCTCTCTCTCTCTCTCTCTCTCTCTCTCTCTCTCTCTCTCTCTCTATCATCTATCTATCTATCTATCTATCTATCTATCTATCTATCTATCTATCTATCTATCTATCTATCTATCTATCTATCTATCTATCTATCTATCTATCTATCTATCATCTATCTATTTAATCATATTTTGCAGTGCAGTTCAGTGAAATAAGCACAAACAACATGTTCCACCCTCCTTATGTGATATAAAGAGAAAAAAGGGAACAAATGCAATGTATTATTACACATGTTGCTGTTGGGAAGAAGTACTGTCGAAAAGGTGCATGTTTCCTTATCCTATCCAGTTTTTCTTTCAACACAGAAAGACAATCAGCAAAAATCTTGTATCTAGTTGGCAATTGGCAATGGGAACAGCAGGCAGTTTTACATGCACACATATCCACCACACTTTCCCCCTCCTGGGTTAAGCAACATTATGCGAAGTGCAAGGGAAGAGTGCGGAATAGTAAGCAAAGAAATTTAAATGTGGGAGATGAGAAGTAAGAAGTAAGATTATTAACTGAATGTAGTTTACATCAAACCCTTCACTAAACTTCTCTGTACTTTTGCATCGTTGCAAACTATCTTTGTGTCCAATACCTCCACGTACTGTTTAATATATTGCCTTTTGTTCTGCAATCTTTACATTATGTTTTTATGTCCTCATCAACTCCATCCAACCATGACTTTCCTAATCTTTCCCCTACCTCTCAGCTCATTAATTCTGCCTTCATATATCTGTTTTGCAATTGGGTTTTCATTTTTTAAAAAATATGCCATCACTTTACCGATACTTTTTTTTATATTGATCACTTCCTTTTTTTTGTACTCAAGCCACATTCATTCATCACCATGAAATCTTAACCCCGTCTCTTCTAATTTTACATACTCTTCTTCAGTAGCATTTTCAACTGTGTTCAGTTTGCCTTGACATGTAAAGGTGCAGATTCTGTGTAACTAAGTAGGCAGAAGCACCCAGATCATTTCACTTCTTCTTTTTTGTAAATATTTGTTCCTTGCAGAACCTCAAGACTTTCCCACTAATGATAGAAGAGAATATTTGTAGCTCAAGATTGAAAGAGTAGAGTAGAGTAGAGTAGAGTAGAGTAGAGTAGAGTAGAGTAGAGTAGAGTAGAGTAGAAGAATAGAATAGAATAGAATAGAATAGAATAGAATAGAATAGAATAGAATAGAATAGAATAGAATAGAATAGAAATACAATTGGAATGGAATGGAATGGAATGGAATGGAATAGAATAGAATAGAATAGAATAGAATAGAATAGAATAGAATAGAATAGAATAGAATAGAATAGAATAGAATAGAATAGAATCTTTATTGTCACTTTGAATGTGCACTAATCAGCATACATTAAAGTGAAATTTCATTGCATACAGCTCTCAAAGGGTCACCACCTCCAATATACACTACATAATATAACAGAATAAATAAATAAATAATACAGGTAAATACAGAGTCTAGTTCAGATATATACTTGTACATGGCAAGTGTAACAGACGGATGGCCTAGGGAACAAAACTGTTACAGAACCGGGTAGTCCTGCTAGAAATACTTGGAAACCTCCTCCCAGAAGGGAGCGACAGAAACAGACCGTAAAGTGGGTGTGGGGGGTCTCTAACAATGCTTCGAGCTCTAAGCGCATAGCTCTTATAAGCAGCATCCTGAATAATGGGAATGGAGCATCCTATTACCTTCTCGACTGTCCTTACCACTCTCTGTATGGACTTTCCACTCTCTGAATGGAAAGGTGGGGTCCTTGGTGTTCTCTGTGCTTGGTCAATTGTTTGCATAAAACAGTCTAATCAAGAAACTACCAAGATCACTCCCACCAACACTGACAGGGCAAGCCACTATGATATAAAAATAAGAACAAACCCTTCTCCTTTCTGGCCATGATGATGTTACCTAGTATGGTAAAGAAACGTCTTGGTGGCAAGAAACCACCAAGGAGCCTACCTTCCTACTAACTTTCACATATCTTAAAATCTTTTTCTCCCAAAAATATTTAGCAAATATTCTATTAAGATACATGTGCCTTTCCTTAAAACTGCTGTTGTGTATTTGTAGCTTGCAACCACCCACTCTATTTTCCCCATAAAACATCCTAGGTTACTGATTTTCACACCCACCCTTTTTTATATATTGTGCATTCCACTTTTTACAATTACAAGAGGCACAATTTATTTATTTATTTATTTATGGTTTCTTATATGCCGCCCCACTCCCGAGGGACTCAGGGCGGCTTACAACACAGGAAAAATACAAGAAAACCAATAAATTCAATTTAAAATCAAAATATAAAAATTAAAAATTTCAATATAAAAGCACCATTCAACCGCCAGACATACCCGGGGGAGAGTGTAGATGGAATTAAGCTCTACCCCCTGCCTGCAGGAAGAGCCATGTCTTAACGGCTTTTCGGAAGGCCAGCAGGGTGGGGATAGTTCGGGTCTCTGGGGGGAGTTGGTTCCAGAGCGCGGGGCCGGCCACAGAGAAGGCTCTCCCCCTAGGACCCGCCAGCCGGCATTGCTTGGCTGACGGGAGCTGGAGGAGGCCAACTCTGTGGGCCCTAACCGGTCGGAGGGAAGTATGAGGCAGAATTGAGAGCGTTTTAACAAACTGCGTAACTCTTTGGTTTGGTGGCTGCAGTGGCTCAGATAGAAAGTCCCTACAGAGAGTGGTAAGGACAGCGGAGATTATTATAGGAAGCTCACTTCCCATTATTCAGGATACTGCTTATAACTGCTATGTGCTTAGAGTTCAAAGCATTATTAGAGACCCCACACACTCACTTTTTGACTGTTTCTGTTGCTTTCCTCTGGGAGGAGGTTTTAAAGTATTTCTAGCAGGACTACCGGATTCTGTAACAGCTTTGTTCCCTAGGCCATCCGACTGGTAAACTCTCAAGATTCGTTTTTCTCACCATATATATGTAAACATCTGAACTAGACTGTGTTGTTTCTCTGTGTCATATAATATATGTGGGCATATGCATAATTATTTATTTGTTTGTTTATATTTTTGTCTTATGTAGTGTATATTGGAGGTGGTGACTCTTTGAGAGCTGCATGCAGCAAAATTTTATTTTAATGTATGCTGATTAGTGTACATTTGAAGTGACAATAAAGTTAGTCTAAGTCTAAGTCTCTAAGTCTATGCCAAGTAATGCACAGCAGAGAGAGGATTCAAAAGAAATAGTTTCTGATTTGCATCTCAGTATCTAACACAACACATTTGAGTGTGTTTACAAAGAGACTTTACATTGCAAATAGACTTACAGTTGGACTGTGCACATGAGATTCCAGCCATTATTATTTTATAGCAGTATTTATTCTCTTCGCCAAATATATCAGAACAGCTAAATTGCCATACTATGGGCATAAGACGTAGACTAAAATGACTGCCCCATTCCCAGTTCCCAATGATTAATCAAAGCTATCAAAGTGAGTTATTTTTTTCTCTCCAAATGCCTTCCAATGCATTGAGCAGTGAATATGTCCGCATTTTCGAAGCAAATGCAGAGAACGCTCATTCGGCAGACCTTGAATAAGCTATCAATGGACGCTTGCAATTCTCGCCAAAGTACTTTGTCAGGTAGAAAGAGGCTGCACAGTACAGACCAAATTATTTTATGCTTGGTTTGTTATGCAGCAGATTTTCACATTTAGCCGAATTGTTCTGCCGCATTTAGCCAGCTAATGAGTCAGGAGCATTCTACGTTATCTTCATCAAAAGCACCTGCCCATAGTTCGCAATTATAGGAGGAAATTATTCTATGGAATTAATAAAAAAAAAAAGACCAGCCAATTTGGTGAGGAAACAAAATTCAATAGCATTTGTTCAAGACTTTTTCGGCTAGCTTAGTTGCAGATGCGTGGCTCTCCCTCTTTGGGTCTTCGCAAACCACGAGTCAATAGAAATTCAGCCAAATCAACAACACCTCCTTCCAGGCCAATTGAAGTGAAAATTGTACACGCTTTATATTAGTGGATCTGGTCTCTAGATCTTGTCTCTAGATCACCTGGTCTGCAACCGTATTTTTGGAAAAATGCAGGGAATATAAAGGTGTGTTTGGGAAGCTTAACTGATACTGTCTTCCCCAGATGGTATAGCTAGAAGATCATTATTGCCTCTTCTCCACCAAGAGCATCAACTGATCTTATTTCAACTACAATCCTGAGCTATGTGTATGGACAGCAGTCAAAGGAAAACACCTGCCATAGGTAGCTTGAAGTACAAGGGTAAGGTTATATTTCGATTAAATAAGAACTACCGTGTATCACTCACATAGCCATGGCCTATCTAAATATCCCAGTGTTCATAGGCAACTTATTTCATAAGTTTACTTCAGATCTTTCCAGGGAGGAAGAGGAAGAGAGGAAAAAAAGGATGAAGGCAAAGAAGACTCAGAAATAAGAACAGAACAGAACAGAGCAGAATAGAATAGAATAGCACAGTTGGAAGGGACCTTGGTGGTCTTCTAGTCCAACCCCCTGCTTAGGCAGAAAATCCTATACCCGTGATGGCGAACCTATGGTGCCACAAGTGGCATGGGGAGCCATATTGGTGGGCATGCGAGCACAGGTCCGCCAGCTGATTTTCAGACCTTCTGGGCACACTGGGAGTCAGGAAACAGGCTGTTTCCAGCCTCCGGAGGGGATGGGGAAGGCCCATTTTTTGTTCTTCCCAGGCTTCAGAGCCTTTCTAGGAGCCTTGGGAGGGCGAAAACAGCCTCCCTCCCAGAGGCCCTCCAGAGGCCAGAAATGGCCCTTTTCCCAACTTGAAACGGGTCATTTCTGGCCTCCAGAGGGCCCCTGGGGGGAGAGCAAAAAAAGGGGCCTACTGGTTTAACCGGAAGTTGGCAAATGGGTCATTTCTGGCCTCCTGAGGGCCTCCGGTGGGGGGAAGGCCGTTTTTGCCCTCCCCAGGCTCCTAGAAAGGCTCTGAAGCCTGGGGAGAGTGAAAAATGTGGCATTGCATTCTGGAAATAGGGGGGGAGTCACGCACGCATGCGTGGGGGCCCGCATGGAATTATATGTGTGGGCATGCACGTGTGTGACCCCCTGCGCTCCTCCCCTTTTGGCACGCGAACCAAAAAATGTTTTCCATCACTGCCGTATACCATTTCAGACAAATGATTAAGGATGGGTTATTATAAGGAGAGAGCACTATTAGAGCAGGGGTAAGGAGGAATGGAGGAAGGAGGAAGGAAGAGAGGAGGAGTTGGAGTTGGAGTTGGAGTTGGAGTTGGAGGGGAGAGGAGAGGAGAGGAGCATGAGGAGGAGGAGGAGGACGGGAGAGGAGGAAGAGAGGAGAGGAGGAGGAGAGGGAGAGGGAGAGGGAGAAGGAGAGGGGAGAGGAGAGGAGAGGGAGAGGAGAGGAGAGATAAGAATCTAACCTTAATTTTAATAGCGACCAAACTTTGTTTTCTCATCCAATATCTTTTTACCACTTTCATTGTTTATGGAACAAAAACTTTGTGAAGTGCATTTCTCTTTTTTTTCTTGAGGACAGGATCATTCCACCGCAACAAAGAACAAAGTTCCTAAAATCTGAACCTCTACATTTAATTGGCATGAATTTTTTTCTTTGTCTGAAAATCCAGGTTGGAATTCATACCACCGGGGCTGAGGGAGTAGGCTTTTTCTGTCTTCTAGGGCAACGTAGCCATATTGCTTTCTCGCCATGCCAGGGTATATTAACCATTGGCAGAAATGAAGTATAACTGAAGGGAGAAGTAATATATTTTTAATAGGCATCCAGAACCAAGCGGAGATGGATTTTAAACACATCACCAGAAATAATTTCAGCTTTCCCAGTGGCCCCACATAAATGAAAAAAAGTGCTCACTAAGTTTTTTTTTTATATATGTGAAACCAGCTACACATCCATATTGCTCCCAGTCGTGATTTCGCTGCAGGTTTAACTCAGCCCAAGAAACCTACCTGTCAAACCATTCATTCTAGCCTGCCACTCCTGATTAGGAAGGGACAGGCTAACATCATTTCTTAAGAGCTGCACTGCATTTCAACAAATGCTAAATGTCAAGATTAATGCATCAAAGGGATTTGGTTGAAAACAAAAGGAGGAGGAGGAGGAGGAAGAACCTCATGTGAACTCCAGGATTCAGAAATCCATTTGAAATGAATCTGGAGCTATCAGCATGAGGCAAAGTTCTCTGAATGTCAATGGATGTCAAAGATTTGGAAGAGAACCTCCATCTTGCTGGTGCTGAAGGTCTTTGAAAATGGCCTCTTAAAATTCACTTCCATCTCTCTCTCTCTCTCTCTCTCTCTCTCTCTCTCTCTCTCTCTCTCTCTCTCTCTCTCTCTCTCTCTCTCTCTCTCTCTCTCTCTCTCTCTCTCTCTCTCCCTCCCTCCCTCCCTCCCTCTCTCTCTCTCTCTCCTCTATCTCATCTCTCTCTCTCTCTCTCTCTCTCTCCCTCCCTCCCTCCCTCCCTCCCTCCCTCCCTCTCTCTCTCTCTCCTCTCTCTCCTCTCTCTCTCTCTCATCTCTCTATCTCTCTCTATCTCTCTCATCTCTCTCTCTCTCTCATCTTTCTCTCTCTCAAAATAGATCGATTTATCTTTAACTAAAGTTCAGCCTTGGGTTCGTCAGATGCAAAGAGCTACAACTCTTTTCTTTGTCTGGTCATTGATGTTGTGGTCAAAACCTCGCTCAACGAAAGCAATCAAATTCCTTTGAAGATACAGCGTAATGTTACCTGCATGCAAAGAAACAATTCGGCAACCTATATTGGAGCCCAAGAAAGTTTTAATTCTTTGCTGTGTGACCAAGAGACCTTTGCCCACTGCTTGTAAAGGTAAAGTAAAGCAAAAACAAGACAAGGAAAAAGACAGAACCAGTGAGTATAAGATGCACCGGAGTATAAGACACACCTTAGTTTTGGGAGAGGAAAATAGGGGGAAAATCTAAAAATCTTCTTCCGAGGCAGTAGCAATGAAAACAAGCCTGCAAAGACTTAGGGCTGGAAAAAAACTTCTTCGGAGGGAGTAGGAATGAAAAAATCTTGCAAGATGGGAAGATCATTAGCACCTCCTTAGGGCTGAAAAAACCTTTTTTGGAGGGAGTAGCAATGAAAAGCCCTAAGTCTGCAAAGACTTAGGGCTGGAAAAAAAAAACTTCTTCCGAGGGAGTAGCAATGAAAAAATCCTGCAAGCCGGGAAGATCGTTAGCACCTTGTTAGGGCTGGGGAAAAAAGCTTCAAAAAAGCTACATTCACAGTATAAGACGCACCCAAATTTTCAGCCTCTTTTAGGGGACAAAGAGGTGCATCTTATACTCTGAAAAATATGGTAATTCTTTTGGAATATATTATCATCTTAGCAGAAATTTAGAACTTAGGTGCCTTTGGCTGATGGAAAAAGAAAACCAGAATTGTATTTGATTCCCAATGCTAGAGTGGTAGGCTGGACTGGAAAGTTAAGAAAATGAAAACAACAACAACAACAACAACAACAACAACAACAACAACAACAACAACAACAACAACAATCAGTGCTGTGGTGTAGTCATTGACTTACAACAGTTCATTCAGTGACCATACAAAGTTACAACGTCACTGAAAAAAGTGACTTATGACCATTTTTCACACTTATGGCCATTACAGCCTCCCCATGATCATGCGATCAAAATTCAGATGCTTGGCAACTGACTCGTATTTATGACGGTTGCAGTGTCTCAGAGTCATGTGATCTCCTTTTGCGACCTTCTGACAAGCAAAGTCAATGGGGAAAGCCAGATTCATTTAATGACCGTGTTACTAACTGAACACCTGAGGCGATTCACTTAACAAGTCTGGCAAGGAAGGTCATAAAATGGGGCAAAACTCACTTAACAACAGAAATTCTGAACTGAATTGTGGTCGTAAGTTGAGGATAACCTGTATTCTTGTTGTCTCTTCAAAAGGAAGGTACTTCTACTTTTTTTTAACCTCTTCGGAAATATATCCCACAGCTTTTAATGGGTAGTTGGGCTTTTTCTTACATTTTATTTTATTTTTTATAGAAAAATACAGAACGCTACATCACCAACAGGTTTTTTTTTAAAAAAAAATAGGATTTAACGGTGAAAAGACCCTCAATGCATTACAGTGATTAAAATGAAATAACTGTGTCAAAAAGAGGAAGGGGGAACTGATTAACCCCCCACACAAAAGCAGGAGAAAGGAATCATATAATATCATTAGTATCGATATAAAATTAATTCAGTTCTTAAGCTTATCAATACATCTCGGCCGTATTGACACATATCGTGTCAGAATGGCTAAGTCAGACCCGTGCGTTAATGACTTCAAGACACTTTCAAAAGTAAGGACTTCAGCTTTTAATCACGCTACAGATAAGAACTCAGACCATGCCGAACCCATTCAGGTCAAAGTCAGCTCTGAGATCCTCCTCCTCTCAGTGCTATTTATGCAAATCCTCACCATTCCTTCCCCCCAAACCACCATCCGGTGCTGTGAAGCCCTCCCCTCTCAGCTGGTCATGGCTTAGATTGTCTCTTTCTGGTTGCAGCTTTACTGTGCTTGGCTTTCTCGGCGTCTCATGTAACAGGACGTTAATCATTGGTGTCAGGCATTGAACTGCTGATAAGAGTTTGTTGTGTTGGCAACCATTGCTCCCCCGGTCCAGTGTCTCTCCCTCCCACCAAGGTGCATATGTCGAGCCTTGGCACGACATATCGCTTCCCCGGGTCATTTTCAGAGCATAAAACCTTTTCAAAAACAGATCACAGAGACCCCTCTCGCAAATCTATGCTTTAACATCAGAAGGATAGCTTTCTTTAAATGGAAGGCTCATCAAACTAAGAGTGCAATCTAAGGGAGGGGGGAGGGGGCTGTGCTGCACGGTTTTAAAATAAAATAAAATATTCAAAAATTCTGACTTTTCAAACAGCCTGACTGTGGTTATTTTGCCTGTTTTTTGTCCCAAATGTTTCAAGGATTCTGAATAATAAAAGAGGCATATTGAAGGCATAGAAGGAAGGGGTGAGGGGAAACATGGACCTGTGACAAAGGATTTTCGACAGATTTCATGTGAAAACAAGTGAAAAATACCAGAAGGCATGTACTGGAAAAGAACCTGCAAATCAATGTTGAATTATTATTTTTTTAAGTGCCAAGAAAAAAATAAGGGAAAAAAAGAAAGAAAGAAAGAAACCGGGTCAGTCTAACCCAAAGCAAAATCTGTATTTATATCGATATTTATAAAAATTGAGAAGTCATGGTGACTCTTGCATTTACACTTGGATTAGTACATGTTTTCTTTGATTATTATTAATATCAATCTTTTTGGAAGCTACAGTGCAGAAGTCCAGAATGTGAAGAGATGGACTTTGGAGACATCTTCTGTAATAAATAGACAGTAGAGGACTCTGAGTTTTGAATCCCAGAATTTTCCATCAGTCTTAGGAGAGAGAGAGAGAGAGAGAGAGAGAGAGGGAGGGAGGGAGGGAGGGAGGGAGGGAGGGAGGGAGGAGGGGGGGAGGGAGGGAGGGAGGGAGGGAGGGAGGGAGGGAGGGAGGGAGGAGGGGGGGGAGGGGAGGGGAGGGAGAGGGAGACGGAGACAGAGACAGAGAGACAGAGAGACAGAGAGACAGAGACAGAGACAGAGAGACAGAGACAGAGACAGAGACAGAGACAGAGACAGAGACAGAGAGGGGGGAGAGGGAGAGGGAGAGGGAGAGGGAGAGGGAGAGAGAGGAAGGAAGGGAGGGAGGGAGGGAGAGGAGAGAGAGAGAAGAAAAAGAAAGAGAAAAGAAAGAGAGAGAGGAAAGAGGAGAGAGAGGAAGAGGGGGGAGGGAGGGGGAGAAAGAGAAGAAAGAAAAAGAGAGAGGGGAGAGAGATGGGGAAGGGAGAGAGAGAAGAAGAAAAAGAAAAAGAAGAAAAAGAGAGAGAAGACAGAGAGTGAGAAGACAGGGAGAAGACAGAGAGAGAGGGGAGAGAGGAGAGAGAGGAAGAGGGGGAAGGAGGGGGAGAGAGAAGAAAGAAAGAGAGAGGGGAGAGAGATGGGGAAGGGAGAGAGAGAAGAAGAAAAAGAAAGAGAGAGAGAAGAAAGAGAAAGACAGAGAGAAGAAAAAGAGAAGGGAGAGAGGAGAGAGAGGAAGAGGGGGAAGGAGGGGGAGAGAGAAGAAAGAAAGAGAGAGGGGAGAGAGATGGGGAATGGAGAGAGAGAAGAAGAAAAGAAAGAGAGAAATAATAAAGAGAAAGACAGAGAGAAGAAAAAGAGAGGAGAGAGGAGAGAGAGGAAGAGGGGGAAGGAGGGGGAGAGAGAAGAAAGAAAGAGAGAGGGGAGAGAGATGGGGAAGGGAGAGAGAGAAGAAGAAAAAGAAAGAGAGAGAGAAGAAAGAGAAAGACAGAGAGAAGAAAAAGAGAAGGGAGAGAGGAGAGAGAGGAAGAGGGGGAAGGAGGGGGAGAGAGAAGAAAGAAAGAGAGAGGGGAGAGAGATGGGGAATGGAGAGAGAGAAGAAGAAAAGAAAGAGAGAAATAATAAAGGGAAAGACAGAGAGAAGAAAAAGAGAGGAGAGAGGAGAGAGAGGAAGAGGGGGAGGGAGAGAGAGAGAGAAGAAAGAGAGAGAGAAGAGAGAGTTGGGAGAGAGGGAGGAGGGAGGAGGGAGGGAGGGAGGGAGGGAGGGAGAGAGACAGAGACAGAGACAGAGACAGAGACAGAGACAGAGAGACAGAAATTTTTTCCAGGCAAATATCTTTTGACAGTCATTTTCTCTTGCATCTTCTGGCCACCATTATGTCAATGTTCTTCTAATGTCACCTGTGTACCGAGAGCAAAATTTCTGAAATCAGAAATCCAATGGAAAATCCTATTTTATTCCCTACCTATCATATGGACTTTGTGCTGAAAATAATAAGGAATCATGGGTAGTTGGGGCTCACTCTACTAGTGTTTGGGATTGTAAACATTTCAATGCTACATTATATAGTATTATTGGTATAAAAGAAGTGGAAAAGTGTGTGTGTGTGTGTGTGTGTGTGTGTGTGTGTGTGTGTGTGTGTGTGTATGTGTGTGTGTATCTTCCCTTGGATGGAGGAATTTCATACTGGTAATGAGCCTACATATGATTGTGTCAGTAGAGAGGATTCATAATTTTGAAAGTATGAAATTGGTTGTCCAAAAATAACAATGCTTATCCAATCTCTTTGTAAAAAACCTCCAGTGTTGAAGCACCCAGAAGTTGTATGTGCTCCAACAATGGAGATTTTAAGAGGAGATTGGACAACCCTTTGTCTGAAATGGTAGAGGGTTTCCTGCTTCAGCAGGGGGGGTTGGATTAGAAGAGCTCCAAGGTCCCTTCCAACTCTGTTATTCTGTTACAAGTGCTTCGAGTCTATATGTTTATTGATCATGGTTTGATTAAAGTGCCATGTTTCTAAGAATTCTCTTACATTTGTCAGTCTGGCTTGTTCTAAAAGATGCCTTTTCTGTCTCAAGTTACCTATGTGAAGAGAGATTAGTGATGTAACATTATAAGAGGAGAAACATGTTCGGTCTATAGTAGCCAAAACTCAGAAGACGTCTTAATAGCCTTTTTTCAAATGAACATCACTCTACATATCTGATGAGTTGAAATGAGCTGTAGCTTAGGAAAGTTTGCAACTTCTAATAAAGTGTGTTGGTCTGAAAAGATGCTACCACCTCTCTTCTGATGTAGCATTGTGTCTTTTAAATTGCTAGTTGCTGCTTATGTGTCTTTTAAATTGCTAGTTGCTGGTCTTCTACCTACTAGTAGAAGAGAATATACATAGTTTAGGATTGAACTGTGGAATCCTGCGGAATCTCTGAACTTTTAGAATAGAATAGAATAGAATAGAATAGAATAGAATAGAATAGAATAGAATAGAATAGAATAGAATAGAATAGAAAATGGAATGGAATGGAATGGAATGGAATGGAATGGAATGGAATAGAATAGAATAGAATAGAATAGAATAGAATAGAAAATGGAATGGAATGGAATGGAATGGAATGGAATGGAATAGAATAGAATAGAATAGAATAGAATAGAATAGAATAGAATAGAAAATGGAATGGAATAGAATAGAATTAGAATTAGAATAGAATAGAATAGAATAGAATAGAATAGAATAGAATAGAATAGAATAGAATAGAATAGAATAGAAAATGGAATGGAATGGAATGGAATGGAATAGAATAGAATAGAATAGAATAGAATAGAATAGAATAGAATAGAATAGAATAGAATAGAATAGAATAGAAAATGGAATGGAATGGAATAGAATAGAATAGAATAGAATAGAATAGAATAGAATAGAATAGAATAGAATAGAAAATGGAATGGAATGGAATGCAGAATAGAATAGAATAGAATAGAATAGAATAGAATAGAATAGAATTCTTTATTGGCCAAGTGTGATTGGACACACAAGGAATTGGTCTTTGGTGCATATGCTCTCAGTGTACATAAAAGAAAAGATACATTTGTCAAGAATCATGAGGTACAACACTTAATGATTGTCATAGGGTACAAATAAGCAATCAGGAAACAATCAATATTAATATAAATCGTAAGGATACAAGCAACAAGTTACAGTCATAAATCCTGCAGAAAAACGTGATGGTTTTTCTGCAGATGTTTTGTTACCCAACAAGGTAATTTTTTTAATGCTGGCCCTGTAGATGTTACCTAGTAATGAAATGTCTGCAGGTAAACAACCAAGCTCAGAGAACCCCAAGGAAGCCACAATCTTCTTACTTATTGGTCCTATGTTTACAATGCTTGCGTTTTAAGCTTGCAGGCATTAATTCTCCCTTCACTGGCCTATGACTACGGAATCTTTGAGTTCACTTTTGATGCTTTGCATGGTTCAGCTAGCTTATTGGTGGAGTTAAGAAAGTCAGTAAGCTAAATTAGGACTTGAATGGCACATCCAGAAGTATTCTTGGATTGCTTGATTGTTTTTGGTGCAGCCCTTTGTTCTTTTGATCAGCTTATCAGCTTGCATTGAGTAGAACTGACCATATTGTCTTTCAAGAGGAGAAAGCTGATGTAGAAGCCTGAAGATAATTGGGCCTTCTGAACAGATGGAAGATGTGGGCTGGGCTCCCATTTCTGAAGAACCGAAGCACTTCTACCACATCCTATTTTGTAGCATTAACTTATTTGGAGTAAAGCAACACCTTACTTGATGGCCAAAGTCTTCTGCTTCACAAGGATGGTCTGATCAGCAAAGTTCCATTCCAATACTAATTAATTAAAAAAAAATCCTGTTCCCAAAACCGTTCAAATTTTATTTCTTCCAGATGATCACAGCTGGGGGGATTAGTGATGGATCACTAGTTTTATCCTATTTCTCCTTTGAATTGCTTATTTTTTATTGCCTTATTATTTTGTATAGAGCTGAGGTGGCGCAGCGGTTAGAGGCAGTACTGCAGGTCACTTTAGCTGACTGTGATCCGCAGGTCAGCGGTTCAAATCTCACCGGCTCAAGGTTGACTCAGCCTTTCATCCTTCCGAGGTAGGTAAAATGAGGACCCAGATTGTTGGGGGCAATATAAATATACATTGCTTAAAGGTGTAAACCGCTTAGAGAGTGCTTGCACTGTGAGGTGGTATATAAATCTCACAAAATAAATAAATAAATAATAACTATTGCCTAATCTCCGTTTCTACTCTTATACAGTGAAGAGACAGTGATTGTTTCTTTTTCCTTTCTTTTTCCTTTCACAAACTAGCTTTTGTCACTAAGCATAGGGTTATTCTAACCTCGCTTGGAAATTGTTCTTGATGAAGATCAAGACGCCATGGTATCATCCATCAGACCTAATACTACAACTCTAAGATAAGCAGGAGACTAAATTGATCTCAATCTTTGGCTAAAGAAGCGATGCAAATCTTGCTTTCTTGACTCTTCTTGTAGCTAAGCATTTGAAAGATGCCTTAAGTTTGATTTAGACTTAATGGGTCGACCCATATGGAGACTGCAAAGGGGTTGATGGTGTTAAGTTCTCATACTGAAGAAGCAGGAGACAAAAGTGACTTCAGCTCTTTATTAGGTCATGATGGTAAAGACTTGCTAACCCCAGTTTGGCTGGGGTTTAAATAGGCTGGGGTTTAAATGGTCCGGCTTGAAGCAGGACCAATCAGGGACATCCTGTTTGTGACCCTTAGCTGGACCAGATTGGAAACTACCCAGCTAATATGTAGATCTGGGGACATAACAGATGGGTAAGCCTAAGGTTGCAGACGGACCAATATGCCAGAGGTGGGTTTCAGCAGGTTCTGACCTAGTGAATCCCCTTGCTGAATCACTCCTCAGTGAAGTGATTCCATAATTATGGAGTGACATGGTAGCAGTGTTCCAATACTTGAGGGGCTGCCACAGAGAGGAGGGGGTCAGGCTGTTCTCTATGGCACCAGAAAGCCAAACAAGGAATAATGGATGGAAGCTGACCAAGGAGAGAGTCAACCTGGAAGTGAGGAGAAACTTTCTGACGGTGAGAGAGATCAACCAGTGGAACAGCTTGCCAGCGGAGGTTGTGAGAGCCCCAACACTTGCGACCTTCAAGAGGAGACTGGACTGCCATCTGTCTCAAATAGTGTAGGAACTCCTGCTTGAGTAGGGGGTTGGACTAGATGACCTACAAGGTCCCTTCCAACTCTAATAATACATCTAAATCTAAAATTACTAGCATGAAAACCATCAACATTTTCTTTCCATTTGGGGGGAGGGGGGAATGAATGGAAATGGTTGAAAAATACGGAAGAAATATTTGCCAGAGTTTTAGTTATAAATATATCCAGTCAAATCTAATGAGTTTCCCTGGGGAAGATCTAAAAAAAATAACAACAGAGAAAGGTTCCCCTATAAACTTAGGTTTATTTCTTATGTTTTAGTTTTATAGTTGAAAGAATTACACAACAAAGCCATTTTGTTGTTGTTGCATGTAGGAATACAAGATGCTACGAAAATGGTCTGATTTCCTTATGACTAAGATCTTTGTGATAAATGTGTTGCCATCAACTGAATTTTAAAGCCGTTAAAAGCTGGATATCTCCAAACCACATCCGTAACAAATAGTGAAGGTGGATATAACTTTAAAGCATAAAATGTACCTTCATTTGTTAGAACTCAAAAACATTGTTTTCTCCTTGCAAATGAAACTGTGAGGAAAACTTCTGATTGTTCTTTGATTAAACTTTACTAAGTCACTAGGGGCCGGAGAGATTTCTTCCAAAGGCCAGCTCTGACTTTTTGACTGTCAGTTGCTATCTCTGGTATAAGAAGAAATTGTATCCTGTTAATAATTCATGGATTTATATCATGCCTACCCTTCCCAAGTAAATATTTTGGAGAATGTAATTCAGCATTCATTTCAAGCAATTCTGCCAGAAGATGTTTTAGTCAAGAGAAAAAAATATATATGAGTGAGTTATCATGCTTACTACATCCATGTCCAAATTCATTAATTTTAAAATAGAGAGCATGCTTAAGAGCTCAGTGCAATATCTAAGTGCATTTTAAATTCACCCTTCTGTTTCTTTTGAATCGGTATGATTTGGATAGACATTCTTGGCAAATAGATTACAGAATTAATTCCCCCCCTAAATTTTATTATCTGGTGTCTGTCTCTTTCTTTCTTTCTTTCTTTCTTTCTTTCTTTCTTTCTTTCTTTCTTTCTTTCTTTCTTTCTTTCTTTCTTTCTTTCTTTCTTTCTTTCTTTCTTTCTCTTCCTTCCTTCCTTCCTTCATTCTTTCTTCCTTTTTCTTTCTTCTTTCTATCTATCTATCTATCCATCCATCCATCCATCCATCCATCCATCCATCTATCATCTACCTACCTACCTACCTACCTATCATCTATCTATCTATCTATCTATCTATCTATCTATCTATCTATCTATCTATCTATCTATCTATCTATCTATCTATCTATCATCTATCTATCTATCTATCTATCTATCTATCTATCTCTATCTATCTATCTATCTATCTATCTATCTATCTATCTATCTATCTATCTATCTATCTATCTATCTATCTATCTATCTATCTATCTATCTATCATCTGTCTCTCTGTGATTATTTTTCTATCTATCATCTATCTATCTGCTTATTTGTCTATTTGTCTATCTGTTTATCTGTCCCCCCCTCTCTCTCATCTAGCCATCTAAATTGTCTCCATTTATCTCTCATTCAGAGACACACACACAGAGAGAGAGAGACACACATACACCTCATTAAAATGGTCTTTATGCTATTGCATGACTAATTCGAAGCAGGGCCCACATAGGTCAGTCTGTAGTTGGTCAACTCCGAGAGAGCACACATGAGAAATTCTGATTTATTTTTTCCTGGAGGAAAGGTGGAAAATGAAAATGAAATAAATTCGTGGTCACATGGGAGATCTAATGCACGCTTCTTTTTTTCGAAGCAGCAGCTGGCCTGCACAATAGCTACTGAGTTTCCGGTGAATTGCAAGCACGCATCCGAAAGGAAACATTTAGTGAATAAAAACTCAATGCTGTAAGACTGAGAAATAATACATTCGAAACCGTGGCATTTTCATGGTGGATCTAAGAGCCCTGATCCTGCACATTGGGCAGTTAGCAGCAACTTGGCAACCTTTGATAGATGTTATTGATATGTGGGATTAAAGGTGCCTTGCCTGCAAGCTTAGGGGGGTTTGTGAGTTTTTGATAAGAGCTAAGTCTAGCTCCGGGGAAGGGATTATTGAAGGAAATGCTTAAAAAGAGTAGCACATTTTATTTCTTTCCACATCTTGGCTTAATCCTGCAAAAAAAACAGCTGCAACATGTTGCATGTGTGAGTGAGAGGCAAAATGTGATAATCAGACTCTAAACTAATTAGAAGGAGGGTTTGCCAAATTGCTTTTGCTCACGACTGAACACTGTGCAAATTAGACATTGTTACAGCAGCAGTTGCGGAATACTTAGCTAAGCACTAGAGTAACATGTGGAGGAAAGTAATTAATGCCATGCCCTGCCAGGCACATCCTCTCTCTGTTCCCAGACCTCAATACCTACCAAGCATATTTATGAGCAAGGGAGGAAAACATGGATCTCGTTGGCCAGGGAATGGTGCTTGGTGCTTGGGAACAGTCCCACTCAGTCACCCTGTTGTCCCAAACAGTGGTTTCAACAGTGGTTTGAAGTTGATCTATCTGATTCATCTCCTTCATCCCCATGGTTGATAGGTTGATCCTGAAGTGATCTACAAGGAAGGAAGGAAGGGAGGGAGGGAGGGAGGGAGGAGAGGGAAGGAGATATAGGAAAGAGAGGGAGGGAGGAAGGAAGGAAGGAGAGGGAAGGAGATGAAAGGAAAGGGAGGGAGGGAAGGAAGGAAGGAAGGAGAGGAAAGGAGATGAAAGGAAAGGGGAGGAGGGAGGAGAGGGAAGGAGATGAAAGGAAAGGAAGAGAGAGGGAGTGTCAAGATGAGAATAACTCTCACTAGAGGCGAAAATGGATCTTTTCCCGGAATTCTGACATTAGAAATGAAACCGCAGTTTAAAGTTCTAAGTAAAAATATTTATTTGGTACAAAAACAATAAATCCTCATTATTCTACATCTCTGATATAAAAAGGCACGTCTTGCTTCGATAGAAGCGAGGAACAGAAGGGATGAACGGAGAAAGGAATGTACACATGCGTACTAGGAACATATCAATCACGTGCTCAGGAATAAACCATTATATTAGATAGGGATGCAGCTCCCTGCATATGCATGTAACAGGCAATATAAAAATCATGCCTGACAGGGAGGGAGGGAGGGAGGGAGGAAGGAAGGAAGGAAGAAAGGAAGAGTATTTTATTGATACCTGACCTTTCCTTCAAGAAACTCAAGGTCCTTTATGTAAATGCTCATCCTTCCATTTTGGCTCATAATAACCTTGAAGAAAGTTGGGCTGAGACAGAGTGTGACTAGTTTGGAGTCTCCAAAGAAGTTTCCATGGCTGAGAATGACTGAATGACTGAATCCATGACTCCCCACTCTCAAGCCAACACATAAACCAGCCCATCACGTGGAGATAGACCTAATTCTTGGAACTCGAGGGACCCATCCTCTCAACTCAGAAAAGCAACACTATGTGTGGATGTGAAAGAAGAAGTAGCGATTATTAGCACAGATAAACAAAGACTTAGAAAATTGGGAAAAAATACATCTATCTCTTTTAGGAAGAATATCAACAATAAAAATGAATATTATATCACGGACATTGTTTCTCTTCCAAGTAATACCTATTAAATTAGAGAAGAACTTTTTTAAGGATTTAAATAAAATGATATTAAATTACATCTGGCAAGGAAAGAAATCAAAAATCAAATTAAAAGTATTATAGGACAGCAGGGCCAGAGGAGGATTTGGACTCCCAGATTGGGAATCATATTACCAAGCATCAATACTTATTTGGATTAAGGATTGGATGGAACTGAGGAACAGGAGAACTTTAATATTAGAGGGGCATGACTTCCAAATTGGGTGGCATGCCTTTCTATGGGATGAAAAACACAGACACAGGTAGTTATGGTCACCTGGAGGTTTATCTGTGTCATCAGGGTCACTGGAGTAGTGCAAATGGGTGTGGAGCCTTCTTGGAACTATTGAAAGGAATGTGTTGTAGACTGGAGATAGATGATGTCATATCCCTCCCCCTCTGTTGAGAGAGGGCTGTTCAGTTTTGACATAGATGGCCTCTTTAACCCCTCTTTCAAACCAGAGATCCTCTCTGTCAAAAATATGGATTTTGTCTTCAAAAAAGTGCCCCGTGTCTTTTAAATGCAGATGGTCTGCTGAATCTAGTCCTGATGGGTTTGTTCTCCTATGTCTTCCATTCCCCACTATCCAACAAACAGATAAACCTCCAGGTGACCCTAACGACACGCTAAAAGGATGCAAATGGACCAGTTGTCTGCAAGGAGTATAAATCCTTCCATTCCCCCACCATCCTGTCAGAGCTGAAGAAGTTTCTTTGATGAGAAGTGAAACATCTTCAAAGAAAAACCAGAAAGTCCAGTTGCCTCTTGAAAAAAGCACCTTTGGGACAACCATGACCTGGATGACTGAGAATCTCCATAGACATTCCCTCCAGTGTTTCCCACCATCACTATCAAATTAAAATGTTAGAGTTCCTCAAAGAAAGACTATATTTTGCTTTCCCAAGGAACTTTGCTGCATTCTTCTACAATATGGGATCTATCATTTAGGACACACGTAGTGGAGGATGGGAGTTTTTGGGAAGAGCTCCTGGGATGAGATAATGTCTTTGAAGGTTCCTGGGATGATGGGTTTCTTTGAAGTTTAAGAAATCTTACTGTACGTTTGGGGGGAAATGATTTGTGAGATTCCTCAGAAACCAGAGGTTGGGGGTTTTTTTTAATCTCAAACCGCAAAATTTGAAGAGAAATGGTAAACATAATTCTTGTCATCTTGATAATGTCATGTTTCTAATTGAACTAATTGAAGATGGCGACGGAGGCAGACTCCTAGTCCCATCGCTGAAGACGGAGTGTAGGAAAAAGACCCAAAAACCTAGAGTTAGAGATAAGGCAGAAGCTATCAAAATAAGTCAATAGACATAAATTAGCTCCAAATATCACATATATCAACATCTAAAGG
Organism: Diadophis punctatus similis; assembly: GCA_023053685.1. Taxonomy (NCBI): domain Eukaryota; kingdom Metazoa; phylum Chordata; class Lepidosauria; order Squamata; family Dipsadidae; genus Diadophis; species Diadophis punctatus. Next base: position 844,455 of record JALIGW010000102.1, read on the forward strand.
CTGGGACCAGCTGAACCCATAAAAAAAAGAGAGAGAGAAGAAAACATCCAACCACGTGGAGCCAGAAATAGCTGGAGGAACGAGGCTCGGCAAGGCTCAAAACTTCAGCAACTTATCTTCCTCGGTGAGAGAAGAAACAGGTATGCGTGACAGGGGGATCTGAATGAAAAGTGGATTGCAGACAAAAGCGAGTTGGTGTTAGAAGAGGGAGGAAAGAAAGAGTCTGGAAGAGAGGCTTCCCATAGAAAGAACGGTGTGATCGGAGCAAAAGAGAGATCGGAGACAACAGGAGGTGGATCGATAAAATAATCCTTTACTTTGAAACGGTGGTGATACTGGACGGTGGAGGGAAATAAAGGACAGAAAGAACTTACAGTAACTAAGCAGTTTTGAATGAGAGACATCTTGGAGGAAGGGAGAAAACCAGCACTTCCGGAAAGAAGGACGGAGGAAAAAAAAATTTAAAGGGACCCTGCAAAAATAACCTCACTGTGGAGCGTAGAGGGGGGGGGGAAGCCCCACTGACTTGTTGTCTTTAAAAAGGTGGAAAAACTGAGCTTAAAGGAAAGAAAAGAACGGTGAAATATAAAGAGGATTTGGAAGGGTGTTATCTAAGCAGCAGAAGGAAGCTGGGGTATATCTACATTGAAAGATTAATAATAATTACAACTTAAACTGAAGAGATATTGTTACTGATTTAATGAACAAATTTACATTACATATTACTTAACCTATCTATATATCTATATCAGCTGAATCTTATATATTATAGGTATTATATGCATTAATTACTAATTAATTAACACAAACTAATTAGTGACCATGTCAGGCACAACCCAAAAAAACACCACCACCAAATACCCACAAATGAAAGACATCGAAAACAGCAGCAACCCAAACAACCCCAGCACACAAGGAACAGACTCTATTGTGACCTGCAGAGCATGCTCCATGTACACTCTTATGCCCACAGAACTCCAAAACTACATATGTACCAAATGCAAACTAATCAAATTACTAGAAGAAAAAGTAGAAGATCTAGAGAAAAACCTAAACACCCTCAAACTCAATCAACAAAATGAGAAACCCCAAACCTCACAAAAAGAACATGCACAAAAAGAACATAAAAATGACCAAGCAACTTCCAATACAGGTAACCCCCCCAGAGGAAGAAAGCAGATGGACACATGTCACCCACAGAAAAAAACACAAACCAAACACAAAACCACAGTCCAAACCAACCCACCCAGACCCAACCCCACTGACTCTAAGCAACCAATACCAGGGACTTCCAATAGAAGATAACGCACAGACACACAGAAAAGAAACACCAGAAAGAACGCTCAACAAAGCAGCACCACCAAACACCACTACAACACAGAAAGAAACTCCCCAAACAACCCCAAGCAAAAAGAAAAGGCGAGTACTGGTAATAGGAGATTCAATCCTCAGAGGAACTGAACCCGCCATCTGTAGACCAGATAACCAATCCAGAGAGGTATGCTGCCTTCCAGGAGCCAAAATCATAGACATAGCAGAGAAAGTAACCAAAATAATAAAACCCACAGACTATTACCCCCTACTATTACTCCATGTAGGAACAAATGACACAAAAAAGAACTTGAAAACAATACAGAACGACTATGAGCAACTAGGCAACAACGTCAAAAACCTAGGTGCGCAAGTAGTCTTCTCATCCATACTACCAACAAGAGGACAACACCCAGCAAGGGAACAAAGAATCCTACAAGTAAACCACTGGCTAAAAGAGTTGGTGTCGCCAAAAAAACTTTGGATTCCTAGACCACGGACTGCACTACCTCCAAGATGGACTTTTGGCAAGGGACGGGTTACATCTCACAAAGACTGGGAAGAATGTCCTCGGAAAAAGACTGGCCCAACTTGTCAGGAGGGCTTTAAACTAAAATCGCGAGGGGAGGGTGACCAATCTACAGGATCCCCGGGGCCCAACTCCAAGCATGGACCCCAAGCAAACAAAACAAACAATGAACCAAAAAGGGATGGGGAAGAAAACAAACTCAAACGACAAATAAGAGACAAAGAAAGAACACCCACAACCAGGCACAAAGAACTCAAATGCCTCTACACAAATGCACAAAGCCTAGGGAATAAACAAGGTGAACTTGAAATATTAATGCACGAAGGTACACATGACATAGTCGGAATAACAGAAACTTGGTGGGATGAATCACATGATTGGAACACACAGATAAAAGGATACAAACTCTTCAAAAAAACCAGATCACATAAAAAAGGAGGTGGTGTTGCACTGTATATAAAGGACCACTATGTAGCTACAGAGCTACAAGTAACCAAGGAAGAAAACCCATTAGAATGCATATGGGTCAACATAAAAGAAAAAAAAGAACGACACAACAATAGGAGTATACTACAGACCACCAAACCAAACAGAAACAATGGACACCCTTTTTACCAACCAGCTAAAGAACATATGCAAGAAAAACAACATTGTAATAATGGGAGACTTCAACTACCCGGACATCAACTGGAAAACCAACTCAGCACCAAGTGAGAAATCTAACAGATTCCTAACCAGCCTAGCTGACAACTTCATTGTCCAAAAAGTGGAGGGGGGAACTAGAGGGGCAGCCATACTGGATTTAATACTTACAAACAGAGAAGAAACAATAGAAGGAGTTGAAGCTGCAGGAACACTTGGCGAGAGTGACCACGTAATACTAAAATTCACCATAAAGCAAACACAAATAACTGAACATAACAACACCTATATCCCAGACTTTAAAAAAGCCGACTTCAATAAACTCAGAGAAAACTTGGGGAAGTTCCCTTGGATGAAAGTACTAAAGGGTAAAACAACTCAAGAAGCCTGGGAGATCCTAAAAAACACGATCTTAAAAGCCCAGAACACCACAATACCGATGAGGAAGAAAAACAAGAAATCCAAAAGGAAACCAGCATGGCTAAACAAAGACCTCACCGATAAACTGAATGAAAAAAAAGATAAATACAAAAAATGGAAAGATGGGCACATAACCAAGGCAGAGTACCAACAGACAGCCAGAATCTGTAAAGAAAAAATCAGGACAGCAAAGGCCCAGAATGAACAAAGACTCGCAACAAAAGTCAAAGACAACAAAAAAGCTTCTTCCAACACATAAACAACAAGAAAAAAATCAAAGAAACAGTTGGTCCACTAAGGAGAGAAGACAGCAAAGAAGTAACAGACAACACAGACAAAGCAGAGCTACTGAACACATTCTTCGCATCAGTCTTCACACAAAAGGAAACTGCAGCTCAGCTACCCAGCAACACAAATATAAAAAACAGATTCGAAGCAAGACTCAACCTAAGCAAAAATACAGTAAGAGATCACCTATCTGAACTTAATGAATACAAAGCACCAGGACCTGATGGATTACACCCCAGAGTCCTAAAAGAACTAGCAGAAGTCATTTCGGAACCACTGCACCACATCTTCCACAAATCCTGGAACACAGGGGAACTCCCCGAGGACTGGAAAAGAGTTGATGTGGTCCCCATCTACAAAAAAGGTAAAAAAACAGACCCAGGAAACTACAGACCAATCAGCCTAACATCAATACCTGGGAAAATACTGGAAAAAATAATTAAAAACCAGATCTCACATCATCTAGAAACAAACCAAGTAATAACCAACAGCCAACACGGATTTGTTAAGAACAAGTCATGCCAAACCAACCTCATTTCATTTTTCAACACTGTGACCAAATTAGTAGACCAGCGAAATGCAGTAGACATCATATACCTGGACTTCAGCAAAGCATTTGACAAAGTAGACCACAACCTACTTCTTCATAAGCTAGAAAAAAGCGGGATAGACAGCTACACAACCAGATGGATTAACAACTGGCTGACCAACCGTACCCAACGAGTAGTCCTCAATGGCTCTAAGTCCACATGGAGAGAAGTAAGCAGTGGCGTACCACAAGGTTCCGTCCTAGGCCCAGTACTCTTTAATATCTTCATAAATGACCTAGATGAGGGAATAGCAGGAGAACTAACCAAATTTGCAGACGATACCAAGCTGGCCGGAGTAGCAAACACCCCAGAGGACAGACTCAAAATCCAGAGGGACCTTGACAGACTCGAACACTGGGCCCAAACAAATAAAATGAAATTTAACACGGAGAAAAGTAAAATTCTACACCTAGGTAAGAAGAATCAAAAATACACATACAAACTGGGTGAAACCACACTCAATAGCAGCGATTGCGAGAGGGATCTTGGAGTCTTGGTAGACAGCCAACTAAATATGAGCCAGCAGTGTGCAGCAGCAGCCAAAAAGGCCAACGCAGTCCTGAGCTGCATAAATAGAGGGATACAATCAAGGACCAGAGAGGTACTAGTACCACTCTATAAAGCCTTGGTCAGACCACACCTAGAGTACTGCATCCAGTTTTGGTCACCACACTACAAAAAAGACATTGAAACCCTAGAGAAAGTGCAGAAGAGAGCAACCAGGATGATAAAGGGTCTGGAAAATAAAACATACAAAGAGCGGTTGCAGGAACTGAGCTTGGCCAGTCTGGCGAAGAGAAGGACCAGGGGTGACATGATAGCAGTGTTCCAATACTTGAGGGGATGCCACAGGGAGGAGGGGAGCAGGCTGTTCTCTATAGCACCAGAAAGCCAAACAAGGAATAATGGATGGAAGCTGACCAAGGAGAGATTCAACCTGGAAGTGAGGAGAAACTTTCTGACGGTGAGAGCGATCAACCAGTGGAACAGCTTGCCAGCGGAGGTTGTGAGAGCCCCAACACTTGCGACCTTCAAGAGGAGACAGGACTGCCATCTGTCTCAAATGGTGTAGGAACTCCTGCTTGAGCAGGGGGTTGGACTAGATGACCTACAAGGTCCCTTCCAACTCTAATAATAAATCTAAAATCTAAATCGTCTCTTAAGCTGGAATGGGAATTAATCAGTATCTGTCAGGGGCAAGAAATCAGGAAGCAAGATTGTTCAAAACAGTACAAGTTTATTCCATGATAGCTCTGTACAAGAATCTGAAGTACTAACAGTCAAGGCAAATTAGCGGTAGATAAGTCAATGGAATTCAAGGTTGGCTGGACTTAGATCTCTTGTGGGCACAAACCAATTCTAAACTGATGACACATTTAACTCCTCCCTCAGTCTCAGCCTGGTCATCTTTTACGAAACTTACTTTGTTTCAGTTTACTTATTTCTCAGCTATTTTATGCAGGGAGTAGCTATATTGTCTGCTTGAAGATTCTCCCTATCACAAGCTGTCTATGGGAAGCTAACATCATCAAATTAAATGCTGTTATGTCTATCCTAAATTCTTCTCTTGCAATCAGAAACTACAAGGATTATTCTGTAGCTAGCTCTTGAAACAAAAAGAAATGTAATTATACTCTTATAACAGTTCAAACAGTTTCAGGATCCCAATAATTTATCATGGTGCTAAACTTCTTGGTGAAAGTGATGAATGAACAAATCATGGTTTAATCTCAGTTCCTTCCTGCCCACCCTCCCCCTGGAAGAAGCAGTATAAATAAATTCAATATTTCACACCTTATTGTATTCTTGATCTGTTTTTAAATTTTGATAGAGCTCTGAGATGGATTTTCTTAAATACAACCTGAAATTCAGAGCAGATTTCCAGCGGGATTATGTTTCTTCTTGCTAAGAATCCTCAAATTGCTTTCTCTTCTCAAACACTATACCTAACATCCAGGAGTGATATTCACTTACCTTCCCTACCGATTCGCAAATGTGAGTGCGCCACCTCCACACATGCACACATCCTCCTGCGCATGCGCTTTACTTGCATGCGCACCTTTTGCGCACGCACCCAGCCTCAAAAACGTGGCTAAATAGGACGGCATTACATCCAGGTGGGTGGGCGGGCCACCTACCGGTTCGCCCAAACCGGTGCAAACCGGCAGAATACCACTTCTGCTAACATCTCATTATATTTAAAATACCCCACCCACATGCTTTTCTTTGTCTTTGTCGACAACTTTCTTTTTTTTTTTTTTATAAAATAATCTTTATTAATTATATAAAAAAGACAAACAAACATCCAAACAAACATTAAAACATGTATAAACATATGTAAGAATAAGTAAGAAATATCTTTGAGTATAGAAAACATTGAACATTGAACATACATGTCAACCATCTCGTCGACGCTATCCTTTTACAGCCTAGTGATACAAAAACATGTTTAATCTTTAAAGTTATTATTTACATCATTATCTTTCTTATATCTTCCATTATTTTCCTTATTCTTTTCTCTTGTTATATTGTGTTCAATCTATTATCATTACAATAAAACAATTTTCCCTTTTTCAACAATGGTTCTTTTGTTCAGCTTGATTAATATTTTATAATCTTGTAAAATTGTATACATTCCGATATTTTGTTCCGGTCTTTGCGAAAAAGTAGACATTTGTTATTATTTATACTGTCTAAGATCATGACTCATAGTGTGTCTAGGATCATGACACATAATTATAGCAATTTTTGATATTTATTTTGGTTAAGCCAGTTATACCACCTGTCCCAAGTTTTATAGAATTCAGAGTCATCTTTGTCTTGCATTTCCAGTGACATCCTACTAAGTTCTGCGCATTCAAATACTTTATTAATGAGATTTAACGTAGTTGGGATTTTTTCGGTTTTCCAGGTCTGCGCATATATAATTCTTGCGGCTGTTGTAATGTGTAAAATTATATATCTGTCTTCATTCGTCATTTTTTCCCTGAAGATACCTAATAGGAAAAGCTCCGGCTTTAGGGGAATCGTTTTTGAGATTATTTGTTCAAGGCAGTTTTTGATCTTAATCCAAAAGTTTTTCGCTTTGGGGCAGGTCCACCATAGATGGTAGTATGTTCCTATACCTTCTTTACACTTCCAGCACTTTGGGGAAAGTTTCGGGAACATTTTTGCCAGTCGTGCTGGGGGAAGGTGCCACCGGTAAAACATTTTGTATATGTTTTCTTTGTATGGTATCGCCAGTGTTAGTTTATAATTTATAGACCAAATTTTTTCCCATTCGTTTAAATTAATTGAATAACCAAAGTTTTGTGCCCACGCAATCATTGAGCCTTTTACCACCTCTTCGAATAAGTTATATTGGAGTAGGAAATTATATAATTTGGAAATCATTTTTTGGTCCTTGCCCATTAATATTCTATCTAAGTCACATTTTTTTTGAAATCCGTATTTTATTTTATCTTTATTGTATTTTGATTTGACCTGTAAATAGTGCCACCAATCAAGGTCTATTCCTTTTTCTTTAAGTTCTTGTTTTGAGAACATCTCATTGTGTTCATCTAGGAGTTGTTGATATGTTATAATCTTATTTACGTCTAAAAGGTTCAGGTATATAATTGCTTCAGTTGGTGATATCCATTTTGGAACACTTCTATAATGGTCCTTCCTTATTGTTAACCATGTGTCTAATAGATTCTTTTTTATATAATGTCGGCGGAAATATGTATGTGTTTTATAGGTGTCCCCCCATAAGAAGGCGTGCCAACCTATCTGCAAATCGAAACCCTCTAGAGTTAATATCCTTCTATTTTTGAGTGTAATCCATTCCCTCATCCAATTGAGTGTAGCAGATTGGTGGTATAGCTCCCAGTTAGGGAGACCAAATCCTCCTCTCCTCCTATGGTCTTGAAGAAGTTTCAGTTTGATCCTCGCTTTTCTTTTGGCCCATATGAATTTGTGTATCATTTTATTTAAATTTGAAAAAACTGTTTTGTTCAACTTTATTGGAATTACCTGGAATAGGAATAAGATCTTGGGTAAGATGTTCATTTTGATTGTGTCGACAACTTTCTACAGTGTCACCTTTATTTTGCTTTCATGGCTTGATTGTAGCTAGAATAATAATATTATCATTTTTTAAATTTCCTTATATTGTTTCTTGGAAATCGGTAGCCACCAATGCATATTGATCAACATGGCCATTGTATTGTTGGAATGAATGTCCTTCTGGGTTCAGTTCCAAGTGGGGAAAAAGACACTGGAAACATGGTGACTGCTTGGAAAGATGGTTTAATGGTGGACAGCAGGACCACATGGTTTGAGGTCCTGGGGAAAAGGGGAATCACATGCCTTGAAGATTTTGAAGAAGAAAAGAAGGGAGTTGCTGAGAGTCTCTTAGTTTTTTATACCCTCTGTTGGGTCCCACCTTAAGTTTCCTGTTCCTGTGTAAGAAAAATGTATCCCATTGGCTGTCAGACTCCTAGGGTGCGGGGGTCTTAGCTAACTTTGTAGGCTTTTGTCTGTGTCCCACCAGACTTGGCTGATGTAATCTTCTCAGGTGAGATGGCTTTGGGATTCCTATTATGGTTCCTCCTGTAGATGCTTGTTATGTAGAATAGACTGCCCATGGACAAAGGTGGGGGGGATGAGTCCCTTTGCTCTGGTCTTAATGGTTCATTGACAAAGGTGGGGGCTATTAAGAGTGAGTCTATTTCCTGCCTAAAAACATGTTTCTCCCATCCAGGGAAATATAATATTCTGCCTTTTTAATATTTCTAGGAGAGGGGTGGGTGTTAACTTCGTACAGTATCCTCTGAATGTTATGATCAGTTAGCAGTTTACTTGCCACATTTTGCATTAGTGGCAATTTCTGAATTTGTTCTGGTCTTTGACTGTAATAAACATTGACTTGACTTGAACTTCTGAATATTTTTCAAGTAATGAATAGAGGCCCAGTGATGCCTTTAAGTGGAATGGTACTAGGCACCAACGATCTTATCTTATATAGCTTAGGTGCAGGTATAAACCTAGTATGGAGCTCTGAAAATGTAGAAAGAAGATTGTGATCCCTGGATCCATGTATTTAATTTAGGGATTTAATCCCTAACTTCCAGAGAAAGGCAAATACAGTTCGGTCCTCTCTATTCTAGTATGGGATGTAAATGCAAATAAAATATGGTGAAACCTATGGGCAAGAGATTGGTGAAGATAGAACTTGAAAACTTTTAAACTCTGTTCAAAAAAGCAGTTCAAAATATACCCCTTTAAAAACTTGGAGTTTTTTTTAAAAAAATATGCTGCATCTTAGCTTTGCTGTTTAAGGACATAAGGTGTGTTCAGGGAACTTATCTATGTTTTTGTAAATTAACTACACCATATTATCATCAACAACAATTTGACATAATTCAATTTAAGAGTTCTCTGAAACTGAACAAGGATTTTATTTATTTATTTATTTATTTATTTATTTATTTATTTATTTATTTATTTATTTATTTATTTATTTATTTATTTATTTATTTATTTATTTATTTATTTATTTATTTATTTATTTATTTATTTATTTATTATTTGTTCTTCTATGCCGCCCTACTCCCGGAGGGACTCAGGGCGGCGTACAACAATTGTATAAGAACATCAATAATAAACAGTGATTTAAAACAACAGTTAAAAGATATAAAAAGTTAAAAAATGTTCACAATCAGCCGTACCAAGGGGGGAGTTCAGATGGATTTAGTCTTTCCCCCCTGCCTGCAGGAAGAGCCATGTCTTAACGGCTTTCCGGAAGGCCAGCAGGGTGGGGATGGTTCGAGTCTCTGGGGGAAGTTGTTTCCAGAGTGCGGCCCCCCCCACAGAGAAGGCCCTCCCCCTAGGGCCCGCCAACCGGCATTGTTTGGCTGACGGGACCCGGAGGAGGCCAACTCTGTGGGCCCTAACCGGTCGAAGGGTAGTGTGAGGCAGAATGCGGTCCCGGAGGTAACCTGGTCCTAAGCCATGAAGGGCTTTAAAGATGATGATCAACACCTTGAATTGGACCCAGAGACCGATGGGCAGCCAATGCAGCTGGCGGAGTATCGGTGTCACGTGGGTGTACCTTGGCACACCCACCACAGCACGCGCAGCCGCATTTTGCACCAACTGAAGTCTCCGAATACTCTTCAAGGGTAGCCCCATGTAGAGCGCATTGCAATAGTCCAATCGAGAGGTGACAAGGGCATGAGTGACCGTGAGTAGAGCCTCCTTCTCCAAGTATGGCCGCAATTGGTGCACCAGGCAAACCTGTGCATAGGCCCCCCTAGCCACAGCTAGGGGGGCCTATGGGATGGTCTGTTCATAAATGCCAATCAGCAATTGATGTTGAAACCATTAAGTGATCAACAGCTATTGTTTGTGGTGTGAGTAAACAATTTATACAAACTCCCTTTTCTTTCTCAAGCGCCTAACGGTAGACATAGATTCTGTCCTTCAAATTTATCCATGCAAGAACAACACTATAATGAAGGTTAGGCTGAGAGATAGTAACTGACCTCAAAGTTTGCACACTTGAAACTAATGACTGGAGGCTAAAACATACGATGAACGGTTGCAGGAACTGGGCATGGCTAGTCTAGTGAAGAGAAGGACCAGGGGAGACATGATAGCAGCCTTCCAATATTTGAGGGGCTGCCACAGAGAGGAGGGGGTCAAGCTATTTTCCAAAGAACCTGAAGGCCAGAGAAGGAACAATGGATGGAAACTGACCAAGGAGGGATTCAACCTAGAAATAAGGAGAAATTTTCCGACAGTGAGAGCAATCAACCAATGGAACAGAAGTTGCATTTGGAAGTTGTGGGAGCTTCATCACTGGAGGCTTTCAAGAAGAGATTGGACTGCCATCTGTCAGAAATGGTATAGGCAGGGTCTCCTATGTGATACAAAAATGTGATACAAAAAAGAAAAAAAGTCCAGTTGTCTTTTGAAAAGCATCTTTGTGACAACCATGATGTGGATGATGCAGGTTCTCCATAGATGTTCCTACTCTTTGGTTTTTGTTTGTTTTTTGAAGGCATTGCTGCAAAACCAGATGGTTTGTGCCCCATTGGGCATGCATGGCTCAAGCTCTGTTGCTGCGCCACAACTAGCAGTTAAACGGCACGACCAAAAATCCCTGAACTCAAACCACACTGATAATAAACAACATCAGTTCCATTGGGAAGGAACAAAAATCATTGGCCTGCTAACTTTATTGAAGCCTGGTATTCTACCGAAGGAGTGGGGGAAGCACCCCCTCCACTTCTAGAAGAATGAAATATTTTGAAGAATATTAAAAAAGGCGGAATATTATATTTCCCTAAATGAGAAAGGGAGAACATGGCTTTTTTTAAGAGTCAGGAAGCAGCCCCCAAGTCTTTCTTAATAGCCCCAAGCAGAAACTGAGGAGCCCAACTGTTAGATATGCAGATTTGATAATCCATTCAAGACACAATATTTTGAAACAAATGCAGAATGGTAGGATTAGGATAGGTAATATTGAGATTTTTTCCTAAAAAGGGATCTTTTGCCCCGAAACTCTTCTTCATTTAAAATTAAGATTATGAAATTATTAGCCACTTATGCACTTGCACACTCTGTCTGTCCCTATAGACACGCAGGGCAAGTTGCTCATTCTGATCCATGGTCCAAACCATGAAAGATGGAACCGAACGGCCTCCAGAAGGATGAAGAGAATAAATAAAAGCTTTGCCAAGCCAATGCATGCAACACTAATGTTGCAGCCACCATCTGGGTGGTAAATTATTTTCTTTTCATAATGTTCAGATCTGTTAATCTCTTCAGCCTCATCTCCAATGTGGCTCATTTAAGGTCTCGTTTCTCTCCAACGGTGCGAAAGAGTTTAACTTCTTAAACTGTTGCTCATGTTTCACTATCATTTAAGGGCTCTGATCCTCAAAAGAAGACAAAAGCTTTAAATTCCAAGGCACCACGAAATGCATCTTGATCTTTCCAGCATGGAGATTGATATACATGCACTTGCTTAATCATCAACCTGTTTAAAGAGAAATGACTAATCAGTCATGCATTCTTTGTACGGTTGAATGCTCTTCCACAATGTGATCGTTTCCCTTTGTTCCATTCTAGTGGAAATAGACTTAACAAGTGTTCTTTCTGTTCCCTGTACAGTTTCCGCAGATAATTTCCTCACCGGCCATGCAAATCTACCCAAGCTTTTCAGTAACAAGGATTTAACCATGTTTGCCAAGCGGTGCTGAATTTTTATTTACTGACAAAGAAATGAAGGGAGACTAGTATAGATCTATTTCAAGCTATTTAGCTCTTGTCAGCTAGCCATACCCTTCTGGGATTCGAACCTTGCATATTAGATAGATGTATTAACCTCTAAAGGTATAGGGCAGGGGTGAAATTCAGCAGGTTCTGACAGGTTCTGGAGAACCGGTAGCGGAAGTTTGGAGTAGTTCGGAGAACCGGCAAACATTACCTCTGGCTGGCCCCAGAGTGGGGTGGGAATGGGGATTTTGCAGTACCCTTCCCCTGCCATGCCCAGCAAGCCATGTCCACCGAACCGGTAGGGAAAAAAATTGAATTTCACCCCTGGTACAGGGTCTCCTGCTTGAGCAGGAGTTGGACTAGAAGACCTCCAAGGTCTCTTCCAACTCTGATGATGTTTGAATGTCTATGGAGATTCTCCATCATCTAGGTCATGGTTGTCCCAAAGGTGTATTTTTTTTCCAAGAGGTGACCAAACTTTCTTGTTTTTCTTTGAAGACGTTTCACTTCTCATCCAAGAAGCATCTTCAGCTCTTCTTGGATGAAAAGCGAAACGACTTCAAAGAAAAACAAGAAAGATTGGTCGCCTCTTGAAAAAAAGCACCTTTGGGTCTGATGATGTTCTATATAACCAGCTCTTCTGAAGGACCTGTGTTCTTCTGTCCATCCAATCCAATCCAAATGGGTCATCTCCTTTTAGATCCCATTTTGAATTTCCACTTAATGGGGCAGCTCTACACATAGCAACTCCCTCCCATTAAAAAAAAAAGATCTATCCCATTTCTCCTCAATTATAGGAAAACTCTGAAGCCCTACCTGATCCACCTAACAAAGAGGAACGATGATGTATAATAGAGAGTTGGGCCTGCAGGTTCCTAGCATTTGTACTTTAACAGAATTCAACACAATAATAGAGTTGGAAGGGACCTTGTAGGACATCTGCCCAAGGAGCTGCTGATACAGTTCTACAGAGGAATTATTGAGTCTGTCATCTGCACCTCTATAACTGTCTGGTTTGGTTCTGCAACCCAACAAGATGGACAGAGACTTCAGAGGATAATCAGAACTTCAGAAAAAACAATTGCTGCCAACCTGCCTTCCATTGAGGACCTGTATACTGCACGAGTCAAAAAGAGGGCCGTGAAAATGTTTACGGACCCCTCACATCCTGGACATAAATTGTTTCAACTCCTACCCTCAAAATGACACTATAGAGCGCTGCACACCAAGACAACTAGACACAAGAACAGTTTTTTCCCCGAACGCCATCACTCTGCTAAACAAATAATTCCCTCAACACTGTCAAACTATTTACTAAGTCTGCACTACTATTAATCTTCTCATCGTTCCCATCACCCATCTCCTCCCACTAATGACTGTATGACTGTAACTTTGTTGCTTGTATCCTTACGATTTATATTGATTGTTTCCTAGTATGAACTGATTGCTTATTTGTACCCTATGACCAGGGGTGGGTTCTAACTTAACTCGCTGCCGGTTCGCTACCTCCATGCGCAGTACCAAAAAATAAAATAAAAAATTCCCCCCAAAAAGCCGAAAACAAGATGGCAACGCATGTGCAGTGCCGGAAACTCAGCTTCTGCGCATGCGCAGAAGAAAAAAAAATCTGGGAAAAATTCAAAAAAAATTCAAAAAAAAATCCCAAAAAAGATGGCGGTGTCCACAGACCGGAACCGACAGAACTGGTTCCGTGATGTCATCGTGACGTCACCAGTGGGTCGCTACCGGTTCGGGCGAACCGGTCCAAACCTGGAGGAACCCACCTCTGCCTATGACTATCATTAAGTGTTGTACCTTATGATTCTTGATGAATGTATCTTTTCTTTTCATGTACACTGAGAGCATATGCACCAAAGACAAATTCCTTGTGTGTCCAATCACACTTGGCCAAAAAAGAATTCTATTCTATTCAATTCTATCTAGTCCAACCCCCCGCACAAGAAGGAGACCCTACACCAAAGTTGATTTCATTGAGGGCTGCATCAGCATTGTGTTTGACCTTGGGGGTGCAAGGTGGGTGTGGCTGGGGTGGGCGTGGCCAGCTCAATGTCACTCATGTCGGGGGTGCCTGTGGTGGCCCGAGGGCTCTGCCAGCAAAAATTGGCTCCCGAGCTCCGTTTTCAGCTGTGACGGCCTCCTGTAGCCCTCTGCCAGTGAAAATGGAGCTAGGGAGGGCTTTCTGCGGTGCTCGCGAGCTCAGTTTTCAGCTGCGACAGCCTCCTACAACCTTCTGCATCCCTCCCAAGCTCCATTTTCACTGGCAGAGGCCGGATCTGGCCAGTCTGCAGGCCAGATCCGACCCCCAGGCCTTGAGTTTGACACCCCTGCCCTACACTATTTCTGACAGATGGCCGTCCAGTCTCTTCTTGAAAGCCTCCAGTGATGAAGCTCCCACAGCTTCCGAAGGCAACTTCTGTTCCATGGGTCGATTGTTCTCACTGTCAGAAAGTTTCTCCTTATTTCTAGGTTGAATCTCTCCTTGTTCAGTTTCCATCCATTACTCTTTGTCTGGCCTTCGGGTGCTTTGGAGAATAGCTTATTTATTTATTTATTTATTTATTTAAACGCTCTTATAGGCCGCCCAATCCCGTGGGACTCAGGGCGGCGTACAACATGAATAAGAGGCGTACATTTTAAAAACAGTCGTCATTAATTTAAGTTAAAAATATAATTAAAAAGAAGACATTATAAACACAACATTCAGGGGGAATCTGGTTGTCCTATTCACCCCATCTGCCGGAAGAGCCATGTTTTTAAGGCTTTACGGAAGGCCAGTAGGGTGGGGATGGTCCGGATCTCTGGTGGCAGTTGGTTCCAGAGGGACGGGGCTCCCACAGAGAAGGCCCTCCCCCGCGGTCCCGCCAACCGACATTGTTTGGCCGACGGGACCCGGAGGAGGCCCTCTCTGTGGGACCTAACCGGTCTTAGGGAGGTATGTGGTAGGATGCGGTCCCGCAGGTAGCCTGGCCCTGAGCCATGTAGGGCTTTAAAGGTAGCGACCAACACCTTAAATTGCACCCGGAGGCTGACTGGTAGCCAATGCAGCTGGCGAAGGATAGGTGTTACGTGGGTGTATCTCGGTACACCCACTACTGCATGCGCAGCTGCATTCTGTACCAGCTGGAGTCTCCGGATGCTCTTTGAGGGTAGCCCCATGTAGAGCGCGTTACAGTAGTCTAGCCGTGAGGTGACAAGGGCATGAGTGACTGTGAGCAAGGCCTCCCTCTCCAAGTAAGGTCGCAATTGGTGCACAAGACGGATTTGTGCAAAGGTCCCCCTAGCCACAGCTGAAAGATGTTGCTCCAATTTTAGCTGTGGATCTAGGAGGACACCCAAATTGCGAACCTGTTCTGAGGGAGTCAATTTTTCTCCCCCGAGAACCAAGGAGGGACAGTCGACATAGTCCTTGGGAGGCAATATCCAGAGCCACTCAGTCTTGTCTGGGTTGAGCCTGAGTCTGTTCACTCCCATCCAGACCCTCACATCGTCCAGGCAGCGGCACATCACATCAACTGCTTCACTGAACTGACACGGGGTGGAGATGTATAACTGGGTATCGTCAGCATACTGTTGATACCTCACCCCATGTCGTCGGATGATCTCACCCAGCGGTTTCATGTAAATGTTAAACAGGATGGGCGAGAGGACCGAGCCCTGTGGCACCCCGCAAACCAGGGGCCTAGGGGCCGACCTCTGTCCTCCTGTCAACACCGACTGCGTCCTGTCAGAGAGATAGGAGGAGAACCACTGTAAAACAGTGCCTCCCACTCCCATCTCCCCAAGACGACGCAGAAGGATACCATGGTCAATGGTATCGAAAGCCGCTGAGAGGTCAAGTAGCACCAGGATGGAGGAATGACCCCCATCCCGGGCTCGCCAGAGATCATCCATCAGCGCGACCAAAGCAGTCTCCGTACTGTAGCCGCGCCTGAAACCCGATTGAAAGGGATCCAGATAATCAGTATCCTCCAATAGCCGCAGGAGTTGGAGCGACACCACCTTCTCAACAACCTTACCCAAGAAGGGTAAGTTGGAGACTGGACGGAAGTTCTTTAAATCCGCTGGGTCCAGGGAAGGCTTCTTGAGGAGGGGCCTCACCACCGCAGCTTTTAAAGGCTGTGGATGGATCCCTCTCTCAAAGAAGCGATCACAACCGCCTGGAGCCAGCCGCGTGTCACCTCCCTGCTGGCAGAAACCAGCCAGGAGGGGCACGGGTCCAATAAACAGGTGGAGGCGCTCATCGCTCCTATGGCCTTGTCCACATCCTCAGGAGTGACAGGTTCAAACTCGTCCCATATAACAGGACTAAGACTCACCCCTGTCATCTCGGCTTGCCCTGTCCAAATGGAGTCCAGGTCTGTCCGAATCTGAACGACTTTATCCGCCAGAAACTGGGAAAATTCCTCAGCTCTGCCCTGCAAGGGATCTTCAGCCCCCTCCTTGACTAGGAGGGAGCGAGTCACCCTAAACAGAGCTTGACCCCCCCTCCTCTTTGTGACAGCCCCTCAAATATTGGATGTTTATCCAAATACTTGTTGATGTTTATCTTTGGGTTGCATATACTTACATATATTGGGGGGGGGGGGTTGTAGCATTTATTTTTGCAGGATTAGCTGCCTAAAGCCTGCCAGAATAGTAGCAGCAAACAGGCATCATGGATAAATAAATAAAATCCATCCCCTTTGGGAACAGTGTGCTTCACAAATCAGGTGCACACCTCCTGTTCCTGTGGGGATAAATACGCCTCTCTTCTTCTACAGGACCCTTAGAAGTGGAAGACAAAAGGCAGAGATCCTTCCTTCCTTCTCTCTCTCTCTCTCTCTCTCTCTCTCTCTCTCTCTCTCTCTCTCTCTCTCTCTCTCTCTCTCTCTCCTCCCTCCCTCCCTCCCTCCCTCCCTCCCTCTCCTCTCTCTCTCTCTCTCTCTCTCTCTCTCTCTCTCTCTCTCTCCTCTCTCCTCTCTCTCTCTCTCTCTCTCTCTCTCTCTCTCTCTCTTCCTCTGAAACTGCACCCTGTCTGTAGAATGTGTAAAGCAGCCCTGAAGCTGTACATTACCACCCCGTCTAAATCAGGGAGGCGGTTGATGTGATGTGCCAGTGCCTGGACGACATTAGGATCTGGATGGGGAGGAACAGACTTAGACTCAACCCCGACAAGACTGAGTGGCTCTGGATATTGCCTCCTAAGGACTATGACAACTGTCCCTCCTTGGTTCTTGAGGGAGAAAAATTAACTCCCTCAGAACGGGTTCGCAATTTGGGAGTCCTCCTAGATCCACAGCTAAAATTAGATCAACATCTTACAGCTGTGGCTAGGGGGGCTTTTGCACAGGTTCGCCCTGGTGCACCAATTGCGACCATACTTGGAGAAGGAGGCTCTACTCACGGTCACTCACGCCCTTGTCACCTCTAGATTGGACTACTGCAATGCGCTCTACATGGGGCTGCCCCCTGAAGAGTATTCGGAGACTTCAATTGGTGCAAAATGCAGCTGCGCGTGCTGTGGTGGGTGTTTCAAGGTACACCCACGTAACACCTATACTCCGCCAGCTGCATTGGCTGCCCATTGGTCTCCGGGGTACAATTCAAGGTGCTGATCATCATCTTTAAAGCCCTACATGGCTTAGGACCAGGCTATCTCCGGGACCGCATTCTGCCGCATTCCTCCCTTCAACCGGTTAGGTCCCACAGAGTGGGGTCTCCTCCAGGTCCCTTCAGCCAAACAGTGCTGACTGGTGGGGGCCTAGGGGGAGGGCCCTTCTCTGTGGGGGCCCCTGCTCTCTGGAACCAACTTCCCCCAGAGATCCGAACCATCCCCACCTTGCTGGCCTTCCGAAAAAGCCATTAAGACATGGCTCTTCCTGCAGGCAGGGGTGAGTTGAGACGATTTATATCTGATGTCTCCCCCATGTATGTATGATGTGTGTATATTTATATTTTTAATTGTATTTAATTGTTTTTAAGTGCTTTTAATAATTTTGTTTGGAGTTTTTGTATAAAATGTTGTACGCCGCCCTGAGTCCTGTGGGAGTAGGGCGGCATAGAAAAACTACCAAATAAATAAATAAATAAATAAAGAGCTGAAAGGTCCTGTTGGATTACTCTGTCTGAAATTCTTTGGTTATTGAAGGTGTCATATTGTGGGAGCCTTTCCTTTTTTTGACGGTCTGAAAAGGGCTTCAAATGGGGGAAATGTTGACCCTGGGAAAATAAGTTTTTATTGTTTTGAGTGAAAGCCTTTGAATCTGCAAACCTTCCTTCCTTCTTTCCTTCTTTCCTTCTTTCCTTCCTTCCTTCTTTCCTCAGTCACTCACTCACTCCTTCCCTTTCTTCCTCTTCATTTTGTCCCTCCTTCTCTTTCTTCCTCCTCCCCAATCTCTGTCACTTCCTTTCTTCCTTTCCATTTCCTTCTCTTCCTTCCCTTCCCGCCTCCCTCCCTTCTTTCTTTTCCCTCTCCACTTCTTTCTCCCATCCCTCCTTTCCTTCTTCCTTTTCTTCTTTTTCTCCTTTCTTCCTTTCAATTTCTTTCTTTTTCCTCTCCATTTCCTTCTTTATCTTCCCTCCCTTTATTCCTTTTTCCTCTCCATTTCCTCCCTCCTTCCTCCCTCCCTCCCTCCCTCCCTTATTGCATTCCTTCCTTTACTCCCTCCTTCCTCCCTTCCTCCCTCCCTCCCTTCCTCCGTCCCTCCTTCCCTCCTTTCTTCCTCCCTCCCTCCCTCTTCTTTGTCTATATTGTTTTCTGCTTTGTCAGCTCAGGTGGTAGTGAAATTTTAAAAAATCCCCTGGGATTTTAACAATGACATTATAATAGTATGTCTGGAGTAAACAAAACAAAACAAAAAGAGTAGATTTGCCCATAAACAAATTTGTATGTGTGCACATGCCTGGGTTAAATATTAGCTGAGGCTGCACATAGTCAGGAAAACAGGAGAAGAAATATGCATGAATATTTCATGAGTCAGGATATTTTGGTAATTAGACTGTGTTAAATATGCTAATTGAAAAAGCATATTTGGTGTAGCCCGGTACAAAATCTTAAACCTCTTGAAGAATGAGTGTATTTATTCCTGCAAGCAATGATCTTCCATAATCTTTAAGTGTGTTGTATGCAGATTGCATTTCTTTTGCATGACTTGTTTCTACTTGGAGGATAGAGGCCTTTGTTTTAAGCCATTCTTTGTGTGTGTATATGATGTATTTATTGTTTTTGCTGTTCAAAGCCCGGAAAGGCATTCTCGGGAAATGTCATTTCATGTTGTCACTTTGGGTGGGAACATGTACTTGCAAAAAGTAATTTGATAGAACACCAGAACACCGGCCCTGTGTTTTGCAAAAGGGGTCAGGCCACCAAGAACCTTTTAAACAATAATTGGGGAAAACAGCATGTAACAGCAGTAGTCTGTTCTTGGTCTCCTATTGCTCTCCTGGCTTTGTAACAACACTTCTTTATTACATGCCCAAGGTTTTTTTTTTTTTAGAAACTGAGGATATGATTCAGTCCGAGATAAGCTTGTTTAAGTCTTGACTCATAAGCCGTATTCGAAGAACGCTCCTTCGCTGAACTGCTCACCTGTTACCTTTGAGTATGTTTGCTTCGAAGAGGAGTGTTTATTTTACCTCAGGAGGGTGGGGGGAGAAAGTTGTTCAGTGTTCTGACCCAGACTTCACAAGCAAATGGAAATGCCAATGATCCATTGGATATCGGGCATCTCCCTTCTTGGCCACATCACAAATGACACCATTCAACAACATTTTGAGGTGGGACCAATTATAGAGAAGATGAGAGAAGGCCGGCTCCGCTGGTATGGACAAGTCCTGAGAGCAGCTCCTTCCACCATTGCCAAGACCGCCTACCAACTAGAAGTCAACGGCCTGTGACTTCACCGGCATCCAAAACAGAGATGGCAAGACACCATCAACAAAGATGATCTCCAAATCTCAACCAACAAATGTTCTGTCTTACACATTGGCAAAAAAAAAAAAAAAAAAAAAATCAGAACACCAAATACAAGCTGGGCGGATTTGACCTTGTAGATGACCCTCACTCTGTCAAAGACCTTGGAGTTCTCATCTCAAATGACCTAAGTGTCAGAGCTCACTGTAACAGCATTGCCAAAAAGGCATTAAGAGTTGTCAAAGAGGCAACTTTGTTGTTAAAGAGGCATGCATAAGTGCACAACCGTGTCTACTGTTCCTGTCCTAATGTACCCATATATTCATACTACTACCAACAACAACAACAACAACAACAACAACAACAACAACAACAACATACAACAACAACAATAATAATAATAATAATAATAATAATAATAATATAATAATAATAATAATAATAATAATAATAATAATAATAATAATAATAATAATAATAATAATAATAATAATAATAATAATAATAATAATATGCAAGCCCCGGGCCTGCACCCTGCAGATGCAGCTGAGCATGCAAATACTCAGGAATACACTAGGAAGAAGAAGAAGAAGAAGAAGAAGAAGAAGAAGAAGAAGAAGAAGAAGAAGAAGAAGAAGAAGAAGAAGAAGAAGAAGAAGAAGAAGAAGAAGAAGAAGAAGAAGAAGAAGAAGAGGAGGAGGAGGAGGAGGAGGAGGAGGAGGAGGAGGAGGAGGAGGAAAAAAAGAAAAAAAAGAAAAAAGAAAGAAAGACACAAAGACACAAAGAAAGAAGAAAGAAAGGAGAAAGAAAGAAAGAAAGAAAGAAAGAAAGAAAGAAAGAAAGAAAGAAAGAAAGAAAGAAGAAAGAAAGAAAGAAAGTCATCTTATTTGGAAAACTTGTTCCCAGTAAAAATTTGTACGTTGTAATATTTTTGGGCGTCTGGGTGTGCAGACATGACTGAATGCACTTAAACAGCCAAGAGATATGATGTGTCTTTCTGTTTTGGCAGATCGGTGCTCAGACAAAGTGTTGTAAGAAAGCAAGCTTAATATGGAAAATGTCCATGAGATCTATGAACATCTGCTACTGTTTTCATGTTTTTCTTGGCTGATCAACAATGGTAATACATTACTGACTAACTCCTAACTCCAGCACTGAAAGAAAACCCACTGAGTTGTGGGTGCTCCAGCACTGGAGGTTTTCCGGAAGAGACTGTAGAGGACAGCTGCTTGTCTGGAATGGTATAAGGTCTCCTGCTTCAGCAGGAGTTGGACTAGAAGATCTCCAAGGTCCCTTCCAGCTCTATTCTGATTCTGATTCTCATTCTTACTGGATTGAACAAAAGCATTTCACTCACGTAGGGCACGATCCAGTCAAACTTTTAACAGCAGAGTCTGCAAAATGTTAATTAAATCATTAATCTGGATTGTTTCTACTATCAGAAGAAAGCTGACATGAATTATTGGGAAGTATCCTTCCCCTGGAGTGGGGTGGAAATGAAGATTTTGCAGTATCCTTCCCCTGCCACACCCACCAAGCCACACCACGCCCACCAAGCCACACCCACAGAACTGGTAGTAAAAAAAAATTGGATTTCGCCACTGGGTTAATGTATTCCGATGTCTATGTCCCAAAATGACGACTTTGTGCAAGCAGATTCTTGAGTTTTTCTCCGGGCCCAACTGATAATTCCTGCCTTGTCATTTTCCTGGGCTTTCGTGAATGCCATGAAAAATATATAT
>JALIGW010000102.1:871153-891153 GCA_023053685.1 Diadophis punctatus similis
TTCACATTAGCCAAACAAAAATTGATTTAGGCAGCAAAATCAGCAGGTGTAGTCTTCCACACAGAGTTTACATGTGACTGGAAGATTTTACAGCACTTAAGGTTTTCAACAAGGAGATCTAAATATCTTCAGTTGCAAGTTGCACACTTATGATAGTTATCCAGAAGCACACACTTACAGATTCCCAGGGCAAAGACTCAGCTGCTTAGGAAGAACAAATCACTCCTTGCTTTTTTTTTTCTTGCATAAATCCCAGGGACAATTTTCATGCTTCAGCATCAGTTGGAGACAAAAAAAAAAAACTTTCTGACTGAGATAAACACATTTCCAAGGGAATAAAAAGGAGCTGATTAGCATCAAGGTGTCAGAGGAAGCAAGGGAAAAGATACCATGTTTGAATCATACAGGAGTCTGCCAAGAGCCACAGATCTTTCTTGGAAGAGCTGAGGTGGTGCAGTGGTTAGAATGCAGCACTGCAGGCTACTTCAGCTGACTGCTAGCCGCAGTTCTGCAGTTCAAATCCCACCAGGCTCAAGGTTGACTCAGTCTTCCATCCTTCTGAGGTGGGTAAAATGAGGACCCAGATAGTTGGGAGCAATATGCTGACTCCGTTAACCGCTTAGAGAGGGCTGTAAAAGCACTATGAAGTGGTATATAAGTCTAAGTGTAACTGTAATACTGTCGAAGTCCACTACAATAGCTTTTTGCTCGAAATCAAGAGAGTCATCAAACTATTCTTACCACTAATAATCACCAAAACCAAGAAAAACAAATTATCCATAAAAATAAGAAAGCGCCAATCCAAAAAAAAAAGATCTCTTTGGTGAAAAAAACAAAACTGGCTATGTAACTAACTTTAAAAGCCGCTACAAAACTCTATGCCATCAAATAAAGACTGAATGCACCAATTATCACATTAATCAAGAAGAAAAACTTCTACACACGAAATCCACATGTGCCTTCTATAACTTTGTAAACAACAAACTCAAAGACTTGAGATCCATTCCACCCCTTAAAAGACCAAATGGTAAAGATTATAATGATGAAGCTGTTAAAGCCAACCTCTTTAACACATTCTTAAGCTCAGTCTTTGTAAACAGCAATGGCTCATGCCCAATATTTCCTAGTCGTACCACAGATAATTACAATGATCTAACACAAATCGATTTTACAGAAGATAATGTTGAAAAGGCATTACGCAACCTAAAACCATCTCTATCTATTGGACCTGATGGACTACGTGCGTACTTCTTTAAAAAAAGTTCTCCACAGCCATAGCTGAACCTCTAAGCATAACCTTTGAAAAATCTTTCAGGACCAGTTCCTTACCCAACCCATGGTCACTAGCCATGGTCATCCCTATCTTCAAAAAAGGAGATCCCAGCAACGTTGAAAATTACAGACCGATCTCATTATGTTGCATCACCTGCAAAGTCATGGAATCAATCATAAACCAATCCATTATCTTCCACTTAGAAACTAACAACCTACTCTCTAACAAACAATTTGGTTTCAGGAAAAAATTATCCTGTAATCTACAACTCCTACACTGCAAAAACATATGGACTACACAACTCGACCAGGGTAAAGCAATAGACGCAATTTACATAGACTTTTGTAAAGCCTTTGATTCAGTGGTACACGACAAACTACTTCCAAAACTAAAATCTTATGGCATCTCTGGACCCCTACATGATTGGATAACTGCATTCCTGTCAAACAGGCAACAATTGGTCAAAATAGGTAGCGCTCTATCAAATCCTGCACCTGTCAACAGTGGTGTCTCCCAAGGCAGTGTTCTAGGACCAACACTTCATACTATACATAAACGACCTTTGTGATCATATTATAAACAACTTGGTTCTATTCACTGATGATGTTAAACTATTTAACACCACCGTTAATTGAACGGTGGCAGTAGCAAGCACCAGACACTCTCAGAAATGTAAATAGAGAGACCTGGAATCAATGCTCAATAATTGACTCAATAGTCAATAATAAACTCAATAGTTAATCACAAGGTCCTGGATATGGAACTTCTACAGAAGGATTCTAGTGGATGTTAATTTGCATCTATTTGGGGCAGCTTTCCAAGAGGCAGGGAACCAGAGGTGGTATTCAGCCGGTTCGGATCGGTTCAGGTGAACCTGTAGTAGTGACTTGTGGAACACACCCACCCACCCGCCCGGCGCTATGCTATCCTATTTAGTCACATTTTCAAGCCATGTGCATGTGTGCCAGCCACGCGCCCTCACGTTTTCGATGCTGGGCGAACCAGTAGGTAAATTATGTGAATCCCACCTCTGCAGGGAACTTAACCAAAACTTCAGCCTAAAGAGAAGGAAAGGGGAAAGGATGATCATTCAGAGTCTGATGTGGTCAGTGGGGACAACATCTTACAATGCTAACTGGGACTCCTTGAGATTCAAGGACTCTGATGAAGAAGCTCCTTTGGAGAGCTTGTAGGGCTGGCTAAATACCAGAAGTGTCCAACCTCACATTGTAGAAGGGAGGAGTTAGCCTATGATATTGATAATTATTTTATAAGCTTGATCATTATTGCTTGATAATTATTGAGGAAACTCCATCTTTCCTTGCTAAGAAGATTGTTGAAATAGTAATGTGAAAAAAAAATAAGAGGAGTGGATTAAAAGAATTCAGGACTCAATAAAGGGAGGAAAACAGCACTGATTGAAGTAGATGATCTTTGTCAAGATTTTGATGGGACAATGAAGTGATATCGCCTTCTTGACTACCTGCGACCATTGCAAATTGGGAATATAGTTTTACACAGGTTCCACTGTCTGTGGAGATTCTCAATCATCCAAGTCATGGTTGTCCCAAAGGTGCTTTTTCAAGAGGCAACTGAACTTTCTGGTTTTTCTTTGAAGACGTTTCGCTTCTCATCCAAGAAGCTTCTTCAGCTCTGCCTGGAAGGTGGGGGAATGGAAGGATTTATACTCTTTGCAGACAGCTGGTCATTTGCATTCTTTTGGGTAATGAAATGTCTACAAGAAAACAATCAATCTTAGAGAGCAAGCTTGCCAAAGGAACGCAAATGACCAGCTGTCTGCAAGGACTATAAATCCTTCCATCCAGTTAGAGATGAAGAAGCTTCTGAGATGAGAAGGGAAATGTCTTCAAAGAAAAACCAGGAAGTCCAGTTGCCTCTTGAAAAAAAGCATCTTTGGATCAAAGGTTCCACTCCTCCCTTAGCAAATGGTTTCAGGGGATAAGGAAGGACAACCACCACTTTTGTGGAATGTTGCAAAGTTAGATGTGTAGTATTTCACATCCACTTGAGGCAATTAGGACATCTGCTGATTCAGGTGAACAATCATTAGAATGCTAATGATACACAGCTTCACATTATTATCCTGGTCTGTATTGGCAACACTTTTCATCACCCTGAATGGTTTGATATCTACTGTAGGCTGTAGGCCTGGGCCGTTCGTTCAAGTTTGAGGGGCTGGTTGTGTATTTTTTTTTCCTCTGTAGAGGTCTATAAGGCCGGGAAGTATAAGGACAACCAATCAGCAGCAAGTGATGGACTCAATTATAGCAGTGATAGATGGACTGTTAGGAGATCTGAAGATCTTGGAGCAATAGAATAGAATAGAATAGAATTCTTTATTGGCCAAGTGTGATTGGACACACAAGGAATTTGTCTTTGGTGCATATGCTCTCAGTGTACATAAAAGAAAAGATACATTTGTCAAGAATGGTTGTCATAGGGTTCAAGTAAGCAATCAGGAAACAATCAATATGAAATAATCGTAAGGATACAAGCAACAAGTTACAGTCATACAGTCATAAGTGGGAGGAGATGGGTGATAGGAACGATGAGAAAAACTAATAGATAATTAGTTAATTATTAAAAAAAACTAATAGATAAATAAGATACAAGATAATCATGTAGCACACAGGTGTCAAACTTGCTGCGTCACATTGCCATCACGTTATGTTTTGCAATGTTTTCCCCAGTGGGTGTGGCCTGCATGTGACACATCTGGCCCATGGGCCACCAGTTTGACACCCCTGGTGTAGAATGTCTCCATTGGGTTGCTAAGAGCCAACTCCTACTTGACGACACATAATCAATTAAACTAAAATCTATTCCAATATCACAAAAAACCAATTCATTTTTAATAGTCTCCGTTCTCCATCTTCCTTCAGCAGCTAGCACAATACCAACAGCACTTAGACTTATATACCACGGCTTTACAGCCCTCTCTAATCAGTTTACAGAGTCAGCATATTGCCTCCAATAATCGGGGTTCTCATTTTGCTGACTTGGGAAGGATGGAAGGCTGTATCAACCTTGAGCTGGTCAGGATCGAACTGTTGGCAGTGAGCAGAGTCAGCCTGCAATTCTGCATTCTAACTACTGTGCCATCATAGTTGTGGCTTGGTTTGATTAGATTCCTCTTTACCCTATCTTTGTGATGTTTTACAAATGCTATTTAAAAGAGAGAGAGAAAGAAAAACAAAATGTTACTATAGGAGTAACAAAGACTTTCAACTGCTGGGGTTTTTGTTTTTGCTTTTGCTTTTTTTCCTTCCTTTCCCACACTTCCTTTTTTCTTCCTATCTTTCCCTTTCAAGCTTTCTCTCACATAAATTCACTCAACTTGATGTAATTAATATACTTCATGGGGCTTAAGCTTCTGTTTCCTCTGTAAGAATGAAAATTTGA
Source organism: Diadophis punctatus similis (assembly GCA_023053685.1). Taxonomy (NCBI): domain Eukaryota; kingdom Metazoa; phylum Chordata; class Lepidosauria; order Squamata; family Dipsadidae; genus Diadophis; species Diadophis punctatus. Next base: position 875,850 of record JALIGW010000102.1, read on the forward strand.
GAGTGATATGGATCTCCTTAGAAGGAGGCAACTAATGTTCCCCGCTTATTAACTTGCATATTGTTTCTTCAGTCCCACAAAGAAGTGACAGACAGGGTGGAAGTCCTGTTTTATTAGGATCTCAACATATGCTTTATCGCCACTTCAGTACTAAATGGGATGTATCATTAAATTAACACAAATAATGATCTTATATGTAATAATGGAACAGCCTGTTAATGAATGTAGTCAGATAAATATCCATGGTGAAATCAGTCCTAGCATTTATACTAGATATCTATATTTTATCAACATAAATTTTATGACTGCTGCCTGAACTACTTATGCTTTGGCGGAATTTAGACAATTAAACATCAAAACCATTTCAGGAAGCTCAAACTGCCCAAGGAGCTGCTGATACAGTTCTACAGATGAATCATTGAGTCTGTCATCTGCACCTCTATAACTGTCTGGTTCGGTTCTGCAACCCAACAAGACGTACAGAGACTTCAGAGGATAATCAGAACTGCAGAAAAAACAATTACTGCCAACCTGACTTCCATTGAGGACCTGTATACTGCACGAGTCAAAAAGAGGGCCATGAAAATATTTACGGACCCCTCGCATTCTGGACATAAATTGTTTCAACTCCTACCCTCAAAACAGCGCTATAGAGCACTGCACACCAAGGCAACTAGACACAAGAACAGTTTTTTCCCAAACACCATCACTCTGCTAAACAAATAATTCCCTCACCACTGTCAAACTATTCACTAAGACTGCATTATTATTACTATTAGTTTTTCTCATTGTTCCTATCACCCATCTCCTCCCATTTATGACTGTATGACTGTAGCTTGATGCTTGTATCCTTACAATTTATATCAATATTGATTGTTTCCTGATTGCTTATTTGAACCCTATGACAATCATTAAGTGTTGTACCTCATGATTCTTGACGAACGTACAGTATCTTTTCTTTTATGTACACTGAGAGCATATGCACCAAAGACAAATTCCTTGTGTGTCCAATCACACTTGGCCAATAAAGAATTTTATTCTATTCTATTCTATTTCCAAGTAGTCAACCCCTTTAGAAGCATAGAAGGCATTTGATCTGGTGGTTCAATCAAACATTGGTTAGAATCTCTGGAGTGAATCTTTGCATGACTCTAGTATTTAGAGTAATTGTACCAACATTCAATAAATAATTTACCCAAAACTAATTCATTATCTTGGTTGCTAAGAGTCCATGAAGAATTGGGGCATAACTATACAACATTTTGTAGAAGAGTGATGTGATGCCAAGTGAAAGCCAAACATGTTCCTTCGTTTTCTTAATTTTAGTTTCAAATATTTCCTTTCACTTTGCATGTCTACAATGGAGCTCCTGGTCTGAACTTATCTTTTGGTCAGACATAATCAATCAATCTACTTCCGCTATGAGATTGGGAACTCATATTTTTCATTGGGTAAGTTGCTTTGAGGTCACAGAAGCTAGTAAATCCTGGAAATCAAGAAAGGAAAAAGGTAAGGTATATGAGGCTGGATTTAAAAATAGCTTAAAAATTGGGATACTAGAAAAAGAGATTCAATTAAATGAGAAGGAGAAAGTGATGGTTGGTGAGAGATTTCTTTTGCTCCCACAGAAGCATGAGAGAAAGACAGCTAGACAGCTAGATGTGTCTAGCTAGATAGATAGTGCAATCAATAAACAGATACTAGCTAGAAGATACTATCTGCCTATAGATTCATTGATCTATCCCTTATCATGTCTTGACTGCTAAGTTTTGGAAGATTCACTGCTGAATTCCATTGAAAAATATTGTCTTCAAACTGATATATTCTCAGATTAAACTTCTGTTTGTGTGATTTCTGGGCCGACATCTTCACGTACGCAAATAAAATATGCTTGTTTCAACTATGTGCACCAAGCAAAGATTTGGTTGATTGATTTATTATTTGGCCTGTGCATACCCAGTTAATAAAAGGTAAACTACAAAGAATACCTTGGCAGGTTTTTTTTAAAACATAATAAAATCATTCTAATTGAATTAATATAGTAAAGATATCCTGCTTATACAAACCACTTAATATTCTGTCCAGGAAAGAAATAAGGCTCAGTTCATTCTTAAATATTAATTGCATGACAACGTGTACATATTCCTGGAAATTGGCAGAACTTCATTCATATTTTCTAGCTTACAATTTATTTATTTATTTTATTTTATTTATTTATTTATTTATTTATTTTTGTCAAGTACGTGTTGGTAATATACATAGATATAACATTGTTTATATACATAAGATGGGTACTGATAAGAGGGAACATTAGGACAGGGACGGTAGACACGCTGGTGCACTTATGCACACCCCTTACTGACCTCTTAGGAATCGGGTGAGGTCAACAGTGGACAGTCTAAGGGTAAAGATTTGGGGGTTTGGTGACGAAATATATGAAATAAAATATACGAAATATAAAAATATGACCATATAACTACATTCTTAAATGACCTTTGCTTGGCAATATATATATATATATATATATATATATATATATATATATATATATATATATATATATATATATATATATATATATATATATATATATATATATATATATATATATATATATATATATATATATATATATATATATATATATATATATATATATATATATATATATATATCACTTTACTTATATACCGCTTCATAGTGCTTTACAGCCCTCTCTAAGCGGTTTACAGAGTTCAGCATATTGCCCCCAACAATCTGGGTCCTCATTTTACCCACCTCGGAAGGATGGAAGGCTGAGTCAACCTTGAGCCTGGTGAGATTTGAACAGCTGAACTGCTGAATTAGCAGTCAGCCTGCAGTGGCTGCATTTAACCACTGCACCACTTCAGCTCTAAATTCACGTATGCATTAGAAAACTTCACGAAGACCATTCCAATATAGTTAGTCCTTTTTTACAAGAGTAAACTTCTCGGTATACCTGGTTCCAAATGCATCCTATTAACATGCTTTGCCTCAACCCAGAGTTTTAATCTAATGTGAATGCATGATAAATTGTATCAAATTGGCTTTAGGTAGTTCAGCCTCACTGACAATTTTCATTGTATTAAACTTACATTTACTTTCTAATTAAAATTAAAACTTGCAGTGCCTGCAGCGATGGCAGCTTTAACATCAGGCTGGCAAACTAAGGTAAGTAATTGTTTCTCGAAGCAATTCTGTTTAAGTCTAGTTAAAACTTGGCTTGCCTAACTCATAAGCCCGAGAAGGAATTGTCATTGCCTGATTACCAAAGCTATGTTTGTCATCCCAACACTAAGTCTGTCTACCTATAGAGATTTCACATCAATTGCATTAGACTTTCTTGTCTTGCTTGAACACCTTATCCTAAAGGTGCTTTTTCAAGAGGCAACTGGGTTTTCTTTATTTTTCTTTCAAGATGTTTCACTTCTCATCCAATAAGCTTCTTCAGCTCTTCTTCAGATGAGAAGCAAAATGTCTTCAAAGGAAAACAATCAAGTCCAGTTGCCTCTTGAAAAAGCACCTTTGGGACAACTATGACCTGGACAACTGAGAATCTCCACAATCATTTGGCTTTTGAAGGCCTGAAGAAGCTTCTTAGATGAGAAGTGAAATGCCTTCAAAGAAAAATAAGAAAGTCCAATTTATGCTTGAAAGACCACTTTTGGGACAACCATGACTGGATGAGTGAGAATCTCCATAGACATTGAACATTGAAGCCTCCAGTGATGAAGCTCCCACAACTTCCGAAGGCAACGTCTGTTCCATTGGTTGATTGTTCTCACTGTCAGAAAATTTCTCCTTATTTCCAAGTTGAATCTCTCCTTGTTCAGTTTCCATCCATTATTCCTTGTCTGGCCTTCAGGTGCCCTGGAAAACAGCTAGACCCCTTCCTCTCTGTGGCAGCCCCTCAAATATTGGAACACTGCTCTCATGTCTCCCCGGTTCTTCTCTTCAATGGATTAGCCATGCCCAATTCCTGTAACCGTTCTTCATATGTTTTAGTCTCCAGTTCCCTAATCATCCTGGTTGCTCTTCTCTGCACTTTTTCTAGAGTCTCAACATCTTTTTTATAGTGTGGTGACCAAAACTGGATGCAGTATTCTATATGTGGTCTTACTAAGGCTTTATAGAGTGGTATTAGTACCTCACTTCATCTTGATTGTTTCCCTCTATAGGCTAGAACAGGGGGCTTCAACCTCGGTCCATGGCATGTCAGAAACCAGGCCATGCATACAAGCAAAACCCCATCTGCAGGATGCAGACAGCACATGAAACCATGCCCTCTCTGGTCCATGGAAAAACCTCTCTCCATGGAACCGGTCTCTGATGCCCAAAGATCGGGGTGGCTGGTTTAGAATACATGAACGGGAATGAGCAGGATGCAAAGAACTGCACAGATGGGCCATCATTAACAATGTAGTTCTGAGGAACACAGGGAAAATGTGTTGGTTTAAGAATATCCAGAAGGTGCGTGATACCCAGGGGTTGGTTCCTACTGGTGCAGACCAGTACTGCGCACTGGTAGAGGCCCACTGGTGATGTAAGTTTTATCGGAATTTTTGGCATTTTTTTCAGGTTTGGATGGTTTCTCCTCGTCCTCTGCTTTTGGGAAAAGCCCTCCTGCCCACCCTCAGGTTAATACCGACCTTTATTTCTTCATCCAAAGCACAACTGAGCAACTCCTTAGCTGTGTTTCGACCTGAAACGTCCTTCTGAGCATGCGCGGAAGTAAAATCACTCAATGGGACGCACGCACGCGCGCAAGCAGAGCAAGCAAGCTTGCATGAAACATCACAATAGCAAAGGTAACTGGAACCCGCCCCTGGTGATACCATGCTGTCCAGAAACCTATCCTTAGTATCTAGTTCTAGTTCCATCAAGGGCCTATTGTGAGGATCATGTTGTGGCCCACCAGTGGCCAGCAGAGCCGGCAGCAGAGTCAGACAGTGAGGAGGTTGGGGAGGAACATGGGCCAGTCCTGGAGCTGGGGAAGGTTCGGACGAGGGCTCTGCGTCAGAGGCAGAGAGGGGGCCAAGGCCGTCGGGCAGATATCAGCTGCCTCCGGAGCTAGACAGCAGTAAAGCAGAGGAACAGCTGGAGCCTGTTCACCATTGTGCGCATGCGCAGAGGTGCATGCGCACACAAAGAACAGCTAAGAAATCAGGGTCGACTTGGGAGTAAAGCCACAGGTAGATGATGAATGGTCCTCCCTTAAGAAATAAAAGAGGAGTGAAAGGGGAGTGGGCTTTTGCAGGAACAATCCATTTGTTCGGTCATTTGGTTCAGGAGTGTGAAGGTTCAGTCCGTGAATCTCAGAGATTCTGTGCCAAGTCTTTCCTTGCACAGCACTGCGTTTGGAAGATATTTACATGGCAGCTTTCCAAGCTAGATAAGGTCTGTGGTCATAAATTCGCCTTTGAAAGACTGTATGCCAGGCCTTTGCTGAATGTGAATGAGAGGAATTCACATTCGTTTAATAAAAGGGCTTTTGTCGGGACCAGGATTCTGCTTCGTGTTTTTTTGGGGAAGCCTAGGTCAGGACAGATCAAAAGCAAAACAACACAAACCCATGACAGCTACTTCTTCATTCCTAAAAATATGCCAGAGCTCCTTTCTCTTGCTGAGAAAAGCTTATATCATTTAAGACCCAGCAGAAATCGAGAAATTATATATAGTTGATGACATTTTGCTCATGATTTAATTTAGTTTCCCAAGTAAGTTATTAAATAGAAGCTTATATTGAGAGAGAGAGAGAGAGAGAGAGAGAGAGAGAGAGAGAGAGAGAGAGAGAGAGAGAGAGAGAGAGAGAGAGAGAGAGAGAGAGAGAGGCAGGGAGAGAGAAATGCGTTATGACCTAGGGCACAATCCAATACCAATTAAGCATTTTATCTTTAATTGGGGAAAGCTATATCTATATAGAGAGAGATGCAAGGCACCCTATCTCAAGATTCTGGGGTGTTGTAATGCTCCATGGAATGCATGTTCTTTTTTAAAAAAATAAATTTTTATTTATAATACAATTTAAAAAAAAAGAAAAACATCGACATGACGTAACATTCCAGTTTAAACATTTCCATCGAGTTGTTTCTCCTCCTAAATACAGTTCTTTATCTCTATATAAATATATCTCCACTTTATATACAATGCTAAATCCATGTGTTTCCTATTCGCTAACAAAGGAGTATATACATTTCCAACTTCTCGCTAATTGATAATCCCAACAGTCCTCCTTGATTCCCACCAGTAGTACAATTTATCCCAGATTTCAAAGTATTCTGATTCATTCTTATCTTTCAATTCCATCGTGAGTCTATCCATTTCAGCACAAGACAGTATTTTATGCAGTACCTCTTCCTCTGAGGGGGTTTCTTTGTTCTTTCATTTTTGTGCAAAGGCCAATCTAGCAGCAGTCAGAATATATAACATTAAGTATAATCATGGACTTATATACCGCTTCATAGTGCTTTACAGCCCTCTCTAAGCGGTTTACAGAGTTCAGCATATTGCCCCCAACAATCTGGGTCCTCATTTTACCGACCTCAGAAGGATGGAAGGCTGAGTCAACCTTGAGCCGGTGAGATTTGAACAGCTGAACTGCTGAACTAGCAGTCAGCTGAACTTGCAGCACTGCTTTTAACCACTGCGCCACCTCAGCTCCTATAATCAGTGGTGGGTTGCTTCCGGTTTGGACCGGTTCTTAGAACCGGTAGAACTGGTGGCAGGAGGCTCCACCCACCTGCCCAGGAGGCTCCGCCCACCCACCCAGGACACTTCTGCGCATGTGCAGAAGCATTTCGCGCAAACCGATAGTAAAGGGTTTTAGAACCCACTACTGGACATAATGGAAGTCGATGGAAGTCTTTGGAAGTCGATGTGATTGCTCACATACTGTATGCACAATGAGATTTCTCTGATTACAAGGCAATACTTGTTAGAAGGCTGGGAAGAGCAATGATTCTTTCCCTCCATTGTGTCTCACTTGGGTTTGTTCTGCTTTTGTATCCAAATAGATCAAAGCACCAGAGACGAAGAACCCGGAAGAAAATGCAGTGGATCTGACGCCAGCAGTCTCAGGAATTCATAAACATTCAAAAAGGATGATCGAGAATGGTCAAAGAGTTATCCTTTCACTCCTCTGATAATCCTACAAATCTTATTATTTTAAGTATTACTATAAAGCCTTCATGTATTATTAACGAAGCCAAACATTGGAACAATCGTTAATAATTTTGTATTTATTTCCAAAGTTAAAATACAAAATAGAAAGGGGGGGAACCCATCAACCAAGTAACAACAAAAATAATAAACAGTAATAAAAAAAAGTATGTACAGCAAATTAAAAAATATGAACTTTAACATTAAACATAGAGCATCCACCCTGATTGAATGCTTAAAAATATATCTTAAATATATGATATCCTCCCTTGCATAACTTATCTAAAATAGTTATAAACTTTCCTATCTATATTTGCTAAAGATACTGTGTTAATCTGCAATATTTTTTTGAGACGAGCAATTACTCTGATAATGGCATGGATGGATATGGTTGAGAAAAATCAGTACGATCCTGTGAACAAACTTCGTACCTTCACCTACACCTAAAAACGGGGATTGAAGGTTGAAGTTTTGGAGAACCATCCAACGCAACTTTCCAATCAACACAGGAGAGAACACTTTTTAAAATTGTTCCTCTCTAAATAAAAGGGAGCATATGAACAGCAATAATAATAATAATAATAATAATAATAATAATAATAATAATAATAATAATAATAATAATAATAATAATAATAATAATAATAATAATAATAATAATAATAATAATAATAATCAGAAGAAGAAGAAGAAGAAGAAGAAGAAGAAGAAGAAGAAGAAGAAGAAGAAGAAGAAGAAGAAGAAGAAGAAGAAGAACAACAACAACAACAACAACAACAACAACAACAACAACAACAACAACAACAACAACAGAGTTGGAAGGGACCTTGGAGGTCTTCTACTCCAACCCCCTGCCTAGGTAGGAAACCCTACACTACTTCAGGCAAATGGTTATCCAACATCTTCTTAAAAACTTCCAGTGTTGGAGCATTCACAACTTCTGGAGGCAAGCTGTTCCATGGATTAATTGTTCTAACTGTCAGGAATTTTCTCCTTAGTTCTAAATTGCTTCTTTCCTTGATTAGTTTCCACCCATTGCTTCTTGTTCTACCCTCAGGTGCTTTGGAGAATAGTTTGACTCCCTCTTCTTTGTGGCAACCCCATATACGTGGCTTGAGAAAGCTACCCTTGCTCTGATACTCCATCACTTGAGGAATTTGGTCTGACAAGCAGTGAAAAAAATTATTCATCTGAGACAAATTTAGTACTGCTGGAAGACTTCCCCTTTTTAGAGCTTCGGATGAAAAACAAAACAAAACCGTAATGTCTCCAAATCAATTTATTTATTTATTTATTTATTTATTTTGTTATTCTTATATGCCGCCCAACTCCCGAGGGACTCGGGGCGGCTTACAACAAGGAGAAATACAAGAATAAACAAAGAAATTGCATAAAATTTAAAAACAAGTACAAAAATATAAAACAATTATTTACAACAGCCACATCCATTCAACACATACATACTTGGGGGTAGGCTCAGGTGGAATTAAGTTGTCCCCCCCACCTGCAGGAAAAGCCATGTCTTAATGGCTTTACGGAAAGCCAGCAGAGTGGGGATAGTCCGGGTCTCTGGGGGTAGTTGGTTCCAGAGCACGGGGCCAGCCACAGAGAAGGCTCTCCCCCTGGGGCCCGCCAGCCGACATTGTTTGGCCGACGGGACCTGGAGGAGGCCAACTCTGTGGGCCCTAACCGGTCGGAGGGAAGTATGAGGCAGAATGCGGTCCCGAAGATATCCTGGTCCTAAGCCATGAAGGGCTTTAAAGATGGTGATCAATACCTTGAATTGGACCCGGAGACCGATGGGCAGCCAATGCAGCTGGCGGAGTATCGGTGTCACGTGGGTGTACCTTGGCACACCCACCACAGCACGCGCAGCCGCATTTTGCACCAACTGAAGTCTCCGGATACTCTTCAAGGGTAGCCCCATGTAGAGCGCATTGCAGTAGTCCAACCGCGAGGTGACAAGGGCATGAGTGACCGTGAGCAGCGCCTCCTTCTCCAAATATGGCCGCAACTGGTGCACCAGGCGAACCTGTGCAAAGGCCCCCCTAGCCACAGCAGAAAGATGGTGGTCCAATTTTAGCTGTGGATCTAGGAGGACCCCCAAGTTGCGGACCTGGTCTGAGGGGGTCAGTTTCGCACCCTCAAAGACCAAGGAGGGGTAATTGTCATGAACCTTAGGAGGCAGTATCCACAGCCACTCAGTCTTATCGGGGTTCAGTCTGAGCCTGTTCCTCCCCATCCAGATCTTAACGTCGTCCAGGCATCGGCACATTACGTCCACTGCCTCCCTGAAGTCAGACGGGGTGGTGATGTACAGCTGGGTGTCGTCAGCGTACTGGTGGAAACACACCCCATGTCTGCGGATGATCTCACCCAACGGTTTCATGTAGATGTTAAACAGGAAGGGCGAGAGAACCGACCCCTGGGGCACCCCACATAATAGGGGCCTAGGGGACGATCTCTGCCCACCTGCCAACACCGACTGCATCCGATCGGCGAGATAAGAGGAGAACCACCGTAAAACGGTGCCTCCCACTCCCAACTCGCCAAGCCGATGCAGAAGGATACCATGGTCGATGGTATCGAAAGCCGCTGAGAGGTCAAGTAGCACCAGGATGGAGGAGTTCCCCCCATCCCGGGCCCGCCAGAGATCATCCATCAGGGCGACCAAGGCAGTTTCGGTACTGTAGCCGCGCCTGAAACCCGACTGATAAGGATCTAGATGGTCTGTTTCATCCAGGAGCTGCAGAAGCTGAGTCACCACCACCTTCTCCACAACTTTCCCTAAAAAAGGTAAGTTGGAGACTGGACGATAGTTCTTCAAATCAGCTGGATCCAGGGAAGGCCTCTTCAGGAGGGGTCGCACCACCGCAGTTTTTAACGACTGCGGTACGGATCCCTCCCTCAAAGAAGCGGTGATCACCGCCCGGATCCAGCTGCATGCCACCGCCCTGCTGGCCGAGACCAGCCAGGAGGGGCACGGGTCCAATAAACAGGTGGAGGTCCCCATCGCTCCCATAGCCCTGTCCACATCCTCGGGAGAAACAGGCCCAAACTCCTCCCACAAAGATGGATTAAGACTGGCCCCTGTCAACTCTATGGACTCTGCCCTGCCAGAGTCCAAGTCCAACCGAATCTGAGCGACTTTATCCGACAGAAACTCAGCAAATTCCTCAGCTCTGCCTTGCAAGTGTTCCTCGCTCCCCCCTTTTCCAAGGAGGGAGCGAGTCACCCTAAACAAGGCGGCTGGACGAGAATCTGCGGACGCAATAAGAGCGGAAAGATAGGATCGTCTTGCCGCCCCTATCGCCACTAAATAAGATCTGATGTAAATTCTTAATAGTGTTCGGTCAGACTCGGCCTTCTTGGTCCTCCAGCGGTGCTCCAGACGTCTCTTCTGGCGTTTCATCTCCCGGAGCTCCTCGGTAAACCAGGGAGCTTTCCGGGATCCACTGCCACGGAGAGGTCGCTTAGGCGCAATTCGGTCTAGAGCCCCTGATGCTGCGGTGTTCCAAGCAGCCACCAGGGAGTCAGCCGAATTGTGTACCAGGGTTTCAGGTATTTCCCCAAGTTCCCTCTGGAATCCTTCCGGCTCCATTAGGCGCCTGGGGCGGAACCACCTAGTCGGTCCCGCCTCCCTGCGGGGGAGGAGTGGGGTCGTGAAATCCAGCCTCAGTAGGAAATGATCTGACCATGACAGAGGGGTGATGACTATGTCCCTTATCTTCAGATCATCTCTCCACTGCCCCGAGAGATATACTAGGTCAAGCGTGTGACCACCCTCATGAGTCGGACCCTGGATTACTTGGGTTAGGTCCATGGTTGTCATGGAATCCATGAACTCCTGAGCTATCCCAGAGGTTTCACCAGCAGATGGCAAGTTGAAGTCCCCCAGCACCATAAGCCTGGGGAACTCAACCGCCAAGCCGGCTACTGCCTCGAGCAGCTCAGGCAGGGCCTTACTTACGCAGCTGGGAGGCAGGTACGTTAAGAAAAGGCCCACCTGAACCCCTAAGTCCAACTTCAGAAGGAGCGTCTCACACCCAACAATCTCCGGGGCAGGGATCCTACGAGGATGCAGATTTCCACGCGTTATAATTGCCACTCCTCCCCCCCTTCCCTGGGGTCGAGAATGGTACTGCACCGAGAAACCGGCTGGGCATATCTCAGAGAGGGCTACTCCCCCCTCTTGCCCTAGCCAGGTCTCGGTAACACATACCAGGTCTGCCCCCTCCTCTGTGATTAAATCACGTATCAGGGGGGCTTTGTTGATAATTGACCTGGCGTTAAGCAGTAACATCCTGAGCCCAGGGCCCTGAGAACCCTGGTTGCCAGGTATCCGGGCTGAGCAAGATGGAACCAAGACAGAGGGGCCGGAACAAGGGATCGCTTGAAAACAGCGAGGTCTTATTCCCCGAGAGCGGCCCTCCCCTCTGCTCCCGCCATATCTGCCTCTTCCCATAATGACCGAGATGGTCCGGCTCTCTTCCCCACCAGAGACCCCCCACCCGCTGGCCCCCTTCCTTTCCTGCAGGCCATACATACCATTCTCATACATGCCATTCTCATAAATACCATCCATCCTCCTACGCACTCATACCCATACACATACACATGTCAGATCTCAGAGGAGGAGAAATACAATTTAAAATAAGTATTATTAAAAAGAAGGCAAACTCCTCCGAATAAGGGCATACTAGGAGGACAGGTCCTTTGCTTTAACTCAGCCTTTCCAGATGGTCTAATGGTCCAGGGATATTCTATAATCCAGGGGTAATGAAAGCCCCCCTTCCTCCGATGTCTTTGGGGATCTGAGGTTCCCTTCCCCACGGTCTGCAACCGAGTTGGACTCGTGGGGGGGTTCCACATCTTCAGCGCAGTCTCTCTGTTCATTAGGATGACCCGGAACACCCACGGAGGGAAAAATATTTTCAAACTGGGCATCCAGTATAATTATCAATTGTCACAGATGTAAAAAGCTCCCTGGATATCACTGGTAGCTGGTAGCAGGGGGGGGGGGGTGCAGCAGTCCGGGAAGCAGCTTTTAAGTAATTAATCCGAGCCAGGTTCCTCCCCCAAAGACGACTGGCAGTTGAAAGAAAACCAGGCAGGGGATGTATGTAGAATTCTCGCGATCTTTCCAAGGTCTTTCAACGACCTCTAGGCCCTCAAGAATAGTAATTATCTTCAGTACGTCCCACTGTCCTAAGAACAATGGCGGTGAGAGTCCCGAAAATCCACAATTAAAAATCAAATAGCCCCTGCTCTCAGTCCCGAACGTAGGGCCAAACAAAATAATCCACAATGGCCCAGAAAACAGCCCCACCTCAATCCGTGCCAGGGTTCAGTTCGCTCCAACAATGCTTACCGCCTCAGTGCCGATCTTCTGAGCCAAGGTGGCAAGTGGAGCCACCAATTCTTCTGTGAATATTCAGAAGACACCAGAAGGAATTTTAATTAGGATTGTCCCCCCTTTTCCACCTCCTCTCCAAGTGTTGTTGAATGTTGAACTGTTAACAATAAACCCATCTATCCAACACTTTTCCCCATCGGAATTACATGACAACTTTCGACAATTTCCCCCAATCAAACATAATGTGTTAAATAATAATAGCCAAATATTCCAAATCATAATTAGCAGAGGAAGAGTTTGTATATAATTTTCAAGAAAATTACTCTGGGATTTAAATAGCTCAGAGACATCATAATATTATTTTTTTTTTTAAAAAAAATCATCCATGTAGTTTAATTAGAAGCACAGACCAGGAGTTATAATTGTTCCAATCTCAGGAAATTTGAAGCATTGAATTAAGAACCATACCAAAAAAAAACCTGGATGATAGAATTTTCCTCCAGCTTTGGAACTCTTTCCTGACAGTGAGAACAATTAACCAGTGGAACAGCTTGCCTCCAGAAGTGGTGCGTGCTCCATCATTGGAGGTTTTTAAGAAGAGATTGGACAGCCATTTGTCTGAAATAGTATGGGATCTCCTGCTTGAGCACGGGGGTTAGACTAGAAGACCTCCACGGTCCCTTTCAACTCTGCTATTCTGCAAGATTTAATCTGGGTCGTTCTTGTATAGTTCTTGTCACGATGTGAATATATTGCCAGTTGACCTTCTCTACTATATTTCTAGATCTACTGCATTTTCTAATCAAGCAGACATGTGACATGTATTACTGCGCATGTGTGCATTCCAGAAGTCTCCTCCTTCCTCCTTCTTCTCCTGTGAGCCTCGCCCGAGGCAGACGTGAATTCTTAGCTGAGAAAATGTAGCTTATTAAGGTTTATATTTTGTTACTTTTATACTGAAATAAATATTTTGTTAATTAGAATTAAATCTCGGTTTTATTTTCTAAGTAAGAATGACTTCAAGGGAACAAGATCCATATATCGCCTCGGTAGGAATAAATTCCTATCCCGTCAGTTCTTCTATGTAATTTTGCCACCTCTTCTTAATCTCTTCTGCCTCTGTTAGGTCCCTGCCATTTTGGTCCTTTATCATGCCCATCTTTGCATGAAACGTTCCCTTCCTATCTCCAATTTTCTTGAAGAGATCTCTGGTCCTCCCTATTCTATTGTTTTCTTCTATTTCTTGGCACTGTTCATTTAAGAAGGCATTCTTATCTCTTGTACTCTCATACATATGTATAATTATGGAGGGAGGAGTACATGTGGTCGGTGGGTTGTGTAGTCTTTGGTGGATCAGACTTGTCTAATCTGCCACACATACCAAGGGAGGAACAGAATTATAACAGAAATGTAATTGTTTAATCCTTCTCCTAATGGAATGCTGAAGCATTAAGAATTGTTTTATTGTCTTGAGTTCAATATAAAATAGAATATAATAGAATTTTTTATTGGCCAAGTGTGATTGGACACACAGGGAATTTGTCTTTGGTGCATATGCTCTCAGTGTACATAAAAGAAAAGATACATTTGTCAAGAATCATAAGTACAACACTTAATGATAGTCCGGGTACAAATAAGCAATCAAATCATATTATGAACCAGTCAATATAAATTGTAAAGGAATGGGACTGTTATCCTCCTCTGCTCTGCCGCGCCTGTTTTGTCCCCAGCCTTCCGCCCCCAAACAATCCGGCGCTGCCTTTTCTCCTTGGCCCCTTCGCCTAATGGGCCAAAAAGCCAGTTCACCCCGGGCTTTTGGGCGCACGGGACACTTTGCCCCCAGCCAGTCAGAGGAGCAAGAATCCACCCCCTTGGAAGCAGCCTTTTTAGGAGAAGGAAAGGGGGATGAGGCTTCCCTCTCTTGCTTAAAAGAGACACATTTTTGAAGTGGTCCCAATGAAAGAAAGTGGAAGGGGGAAGAGTGCCTTGGGGTGGACTCAATGAGATTCCCTCTCTTGCTTAAAGCAGACACGTTTTTGAGGGGGTCCCAACGAAAGAAAGTGGAAGGGGGAAGAGTGCTTCTGGCTGGACTCAATGAGATTCCCTCTCTTGCTTAAAAGAGACACGTTTTTGAGGTGGCATCATTTTGAGGGTAGGAGTTGAAACAGTTTGTGTCCAGGATGTGAGGGGTCTGTAAATATTTTCACAGCCCTCTTTTTGACTCGTGCAGTATACAGGTCCTATATATCTATAGTAGAGCGCATATTATTGTTGTGTATAAATCATTATGTCTTTCCTTTTCCAATGAGCATGTCATGCTAAACTATATCCAAGGCTTTATTAAAATTAAAATGTTGTATGTCTGTTGCATGTCCTTTATTCACCAAGCTTGTTATCCTATCAGACCAAGAAATTCAGTTAGTTCAGCTTCATTTGTTTTTGATGAACTCATGTTGCTTACCTATATACTTCTCCCATCTATCTGTATTTGTGTTATTAATTGCCATAGATATAAGTGCAAAAGTACATGGGAACAAACATCTAATCTCTATTTTAATGCTAGTAGTATAAATAAAACTGCAATTAGAATCAAATGAATTATCTATTTATTTAAACCACAGCTGTCATTAATGTTAAGCTTCTATCACACTAAATTAATTTACTAAAAAAAACCATGCTACTATAAACTATTCTTTGTATGGTGGACTACTGTAAATTATATACTGTGTATAATATTGAAATATTATACATATATTATATAACAACAAA
>JALIGW010000102.1:896153-926153 GCA_023053685.1 Diadophis punctatus similis
AACTGCTAGTTCAGCAGTTCAGCTGTTCAGATCTCACCGGCTCAAGGTTGACTCAGCCTTCCATCCTTCTGAGGTCGGTAAAATGAGGACCCAGATTGTTGGGGGCAATATGCTGAACTCTTAGAGAGGACTGTAAAGCACTATGAAGCGGTATATAAGTCTAAGTGCTATTGCTAAGTGCTAACTTTCACATTTCCTCCAAATCGCTGATGGTCAGTGATGACAGAAGGTGTTGATTCAGGTTTTGAATGTTGTGATCAGAGAGATGCCTCTCTGGGTAAAACCAGAATAGCAGAATAACAGTGTTGGAAGGGATCTTGGAGATCTGCTAGTCCAACCCTATGATCAAGAAGGAGACCCTATACCATTTCAGACAAATGCTTGTCCAATCTCTTAAAAATCTCCAGTGATGGAGCGCCCACAACTTCTGTAGGCATGCAAATCAAATCAAAACAAAAAAAAATACAACATAACAAAAGCCATTTCATATGTCTTTATTTGGAGAAAATGCTCATTTCTTTCTATGTGTCCTTTGTACCGTGATGAAATGGAGGTCTTGAGAGAGAGAGAGAGAGAGAGAGAGAGAGAGAGAGAGAGAGAGAGAGAGAGCAGAGACAGAGAGACAGAGAGACAGAGAGACAGAGAGACAGAGACAGAGACAGAGACAGAGACAGAGACAGAGACAGAGACACAGAGAGAGAGAGAATGAGAGAGAGAGAAAGAGAGAATGAGAGAGACAAAGAGGCATCAATCATGGCGTGATAGGAACTTCCAAGCTGCAAAGGTTAGCTAGAAAAATAGGAGAGCAAGACCTAATTGGATGTTGAGCTAACTCCCTCGGTACTGCTTTGAATGTTTATACTATTAACAAAGAATAAAATGCCAACTTATGAGGGTTTAGATTGCGTGATGTGAAGCGTTAGGATAAAACTATCTCTCTGGGGTTTCATTGGATGGATGCTATTATTCCTCCAAGCAGGAACTCCCATCTTACATCTTACCAAAAAGCTGGATGCCAAAAAAGGAGGAGGCCTTTAGAAAATTGCCCTCCAAGAAGCCCTGTTGGCTGCTTTCCTCAAAAATAGGGGAATCCCTATAGTCACTTTGGAATGTTTCAATTGCATTTTTTTTCACTCTGACTGCCCATCTGAGTATTTGTTAATGCTCTAATAAGCATTCCCCACTGTAAGCGGAGCTCTTAACATTTCCTAAAACATTAATGGACAGTTCCTATACAAATTCCTCCTTCTGGTTTTTGCTCAGTTATGTCTACAGGGAGCCGAGAACTAAATATTAAAGGGGCTCTGCAGACTTTACCGGCAGAACCAGCAGCCTGACCCTCTGTGTATTTTCCTTGGAAATAAATCCCATTAAGTTTAATCGGGTTGCTTTATTTATTCCTTTATCCTTTGTGGGCAATCGAGTAAAAATAATAACACATCTAAGCTCTTTCAGCTATCTTTAATAAGCTGTAAAACCATGCATATTCAGGTCTGGTAGCACAAATCAATAAATCTGTTTTAGTTAGATATCCTTATGAGCGGCAACATGAGCAGGACTCAGAATCTAGAACAGGGGTGTCAAACTCGCGATGACACATTGTTGTCACATAGCGTATCACAACATTTTTTCCCTTTGCTAAAATGGGGATGGGCCTGGACAGTGCATGACGCATCTGGCCTGCAGGCCACGAGTTTGACACCCCTGATCTAGAATGAAATTGGCACAAGGCCACTGCCCCAGAGGTGGGTTCCTGCCTCTGATTGCCGGTGCAGTTAATAGCTATTGTTCGGCGCAGAGCCGAAGATGCTGCTGCCGTTCGCGGAGCGGGAGCTTTCCCCGGGCACTTTCCCCGCCCGCATGGATGCCGCCAATTGCGTTCTTTTGCCCTCTGTGCATGTGGAACACTTTGCGCATGCGCAGAGGGCAAAAGAATGCAATTGGCGGCATCCATGCGGGTGGGGAAAGCGCCTGGGGAAAGCTCCCACTCCGCGAACGGCAGCAGCGTCTTCGGCTCTGCGCCGAACAGCTATTAACCGCACCGGCAGGATCCCACCTCTGCACTGCCCCCTTTCAAGGAATCAAGGCCCTAAAAGAACCTCACCCCTAGTGAAAATATATGTGATTCAGCTCTCTTCGTGGAAAACTCTCCATCTGATACCCATCATTTGTTAATGTTGTCAGATCTTGGCTACAAAACAATCAATTAAAGAAACAATGAAAAACAGCATATGAGGGATCATGGTGCTCTCTGATCTTGGTGGTTTACTTGCAGATGTTTCATTACCCAAACTAGGTAACATCATCCGTGTTTGGGTAATGAAACATCTGCAAGAAATCAGGCAACCAAGGACCCCTCATTTCAAAGCTACAAATGAAAAAGAACTGGAAAAAAATTACAAAATATCATGACCTGGCCATCGAAACGGCACGGCTATGGATGAAACATGTGACAGTGATACCCATTGTCATCGGGGCACTTGGTACCATGTCCGAGAATTTTACAAAACCCATCAAGAAATTGCAGCTTCCTGCAATAACACCGGCAGAACTGCAAAAAACCTGTGCTACTCGGAACATCATATATTTTAAGAAAATACTTGGTTGATACCTAGGATGCTGGCTATCATCATTAGCACCAGTCAGTGGTATTTATGACACATTTTTAAATGTTCAGTTGACTGAGTTTCATGTGTAATGAATAAAAGAGATGATGATGATCATGATGATAAAAACAACAACAAACAACAACAACAATTTCTTTGTTTTCAATCACTGTATATTTGCGACAGGTAAACACCTTTTCTTCCAGTAGTTTGCAGTTGCTCGCCATGGTTGCTCAGCCAACAGTCCTGAGTCCTGTAGCACATTTTTCACCAGATATCTAGGAACTCCAACATCTAGCATGGACCTTGTTAACCCGGGTGACATCCGAGCCGGTATGGTTTTCTGAAATTTACGTCTCACCATATTTTTTATGGGAGAGGTAGGCATTCTTTGTCTGATTCCTCTTATGATTCCTTCCTTCAACCTGTCCAGCATGGTTGAACCTCTGGCATAGCTCTCATCTTCCTCAGAGCACCACAACCATGTACTGCCTCACTGGGGCACATCAAGGTGATGATGTTCATCCATCATATTCGAAGAGGACCTTGACATCTATCAATTGGGAGGGATGTCAAGACTTGTGCGTGAATTGGATTAAAGTGAGGGAGAGGTGCGCATAGTCAGCCTCACTCTCTTTTCCCAGATTCCATCTTGCTCCAAATAGCAGGACAAGAGTTGAGACAGTTGGAGATGGGCTGGGTGCAGTGGTTGACCAGGGCGTCTTTCGTGTCTTGCCGTGCTCTTAGCATACCACATCGCTTGCAGAGACCGCCTTCATGACTGTTGACCTATTCTAGTAGGTTTCATCTGCTCAGTCCGCCAGAATCTGTCTTCACATGCTTGGGATAGACAAGTCCCTATCTCATCGAAGGTCGATGACCCAACGGCTACTCTCAACCTGGTTTGGCCAGCCTGTCGAAGCTGTTGCCCGGGGTATGGCCGCTGCACATGCTACAGCTGCTAAGAGCCACAGGTGAGAGCTGAGTGACAGGTGGGGACCAAAGGTGAACGAGCTGCCCTAAAAGCTGCCCTAAAATGAGCTGCCGTAAAAGGACACGACATGCCCCTACACTAGAGGTGCTACCCCTCCCTGAGCACCCCATACACCCCACATCAAGGTAGTGTAGCCAAAAATGCCACACCCAGTCTGAACATCTGGCTGACTGTGCAATGATCAATAATAATAATAATGACAATAACAACAACAACAATAACAACAACAACAAGAAGAAGAACAACAACAAGCAACTGGAGCACCACTTGAACAACATCAGCACTGACAAACTCACCATCAGTCATCCCAAAGGTGCTTTTTCAAAAGGCAACCGGACTTTATTTTATCCTTGAAGAGGTTTTGCTTCTCATCCAAGAAGCTTCTTCAGCTCTGACTGAACAGTGGAGGTGAAGGTCAGAACTGAGGAAGCTTCTTGGATGAGAAGCAAAACATCTTCGAGGAAAAACAAAGTCCGGTTGCCTTTTGAAAAAGCACCTTTGGGACAACCATGACCTGGATGACTGAGAATCTCCATACACCTTCATCGTCAGTCAATTTCGAAAGGCAGCTTTACTCGAAACAGCTTACAGCCTGAGACAATACCTTTAACACCATCAAACATCCACATCTGCCTATTCCAGGTCCTTGGGAAGGATTCCATAGATAGACAAAAATGCCAACTCTGAACATCTGGCTGACTTGTGCGATGAACCATCATTTAATGCAGAGGTGGGTTCCTGCCGGTGCGGTTAATAGCTGTTGTTCGGCGCAGAGCCGAAGACGCTGCTGCCATTTGCGGCGCAGGGGCTTTCCCCAGGCGCTGCCGCCGCCCGCATGAATGCCACCAATTGCGTTCTTTTGGCTTATGCACATGAGCAAAGCGTTCTGCATGCGCAGAGGGCAAAAGAACGCAATTGGCGGCGTCCATGCGGGCGGGGAAAGCGCCCGGGGAAAGCTCCCGCGCCGTGAACGGCAACAGCGTCTTCGGCTCTGTGCCGAACAACAGCTATTAACCGCACCGGCAAAAACAGGCAGGAACCCACCTCTGATTTAATGCTTTCCTGCCTTGTAGAGGTCATCCAGAGTTTGGGGACTGTCCTGCCAGCATTATTTAAAAAGCACATTGGTGTCTTTTGGTACATATTAAGCAACAGTAGCAAGAAAAATCCTGCATTATGTGCACGTACAGGAGCTAATACAAGAGCTACTGGTTAAGAAGAACAGAGACGTTTGGTTGATTGACAGAGAAACAGCAAGAGGTCACGTAGCTTTCTTAATAAAACAGATATCACTTATGGAACAAATACACCACTGAGTATAATAATCTCCTTCAGCTTTGCCTTGTTTGTCCCTTTGCATTTCCTGCTTCTTCAGCTTGGCACGAAATGGATGAAGTTCAGGATGAAGATCTCTGCTCCCCCAAGTCCATCTGGAGCAAAGTGCAGCTCCCTGTAGAGTCTTTCCTTGGCTTCCTCCTTCCTCCTAATTTACAAAAGAGTGGGAAAATTGATAGTGAGCACAAACGGTAGGCTTCAGGCTATGCTCTGTCATGAACAAGGGCAACATGATATGGGTATGACAAGATGTGCAGTGTATATATATATATATATATATATATATATATATATAGAGAGAGAGAGAGAGAGAGAGAGAGAGAGAGAGAGAGATGCTCTGTTTATTTCATGTCCTGCTACATTTGCTCATGACAGCACTGTATTGTATCTAAATCCTGAGACTTAAGAAATGCTTCAACCTCTTTCTATAGTACTTCTCTCACAGATTGATTTACAAAAGGGATGGGGGAAAAAAGATATACAAGAAAGGTTCATAATGTACCGTTTTGGATGCTTCAAAATCAGAATCAATTTTAAGAGCCAGCCATCAACACCTCAATTAACAACTAAAAGTTACACACAAGCAGATCCACATAAATACAACGTGCAAAACGGCCCAGTGCACATATACAAAATACATAATTGTTGCGTCCCCTCAGGACGCCGGTTTACCTCAGGACTGTTCCTGATTGGCCAGAGCAGGCGCTGTTTGGAAGTGGGAGTTTAAAGGCTTCCTATTGGCTGGCACATCTGACAGCCGGCTATAAAAGAGCTGTAAGACATGGCTGAGGCGCGGGTTGCTTTCTACTGAGTTGTTGCTGTTAGCTTTGAGCTGCTGTTCTGTTAGCCTTAATAAAGGCTTTGTTGGCTTTTGATTTGTCTCACCTCAGTTCTTATGCCCTCACCCCAAGCGGACATTTTAATAATAATAGAGTTGGAAGGGACCTTGGAGAGCTTCTAGTCCAATCTCTGCTCAAGCAGGAGACCAGATACCATTCCGAAGAAATGACTGTCCAATCTTTTCTTGAAAACCTCCAGTGATGGAGCATCCACAACGTCTGAAGGCAAGCCATTCCACTGGTTGATTATTCTCACTGTTTGGAAATTTAGTTCTAGGTTGCTTCTCTCCTTGTTCAGTTTCCATCCATTATTCCTTGTCTGGTCTTCAGGTGCTCTGGAGAATAGTTTGACTCCCTCTTCTTTGTGGCAGCCCCTGAGATATTGGAACACTGCTATCATGTCTCCCCTAGTCCTTCTTTTCACTAGACATACCCTATTCCTGCAATCGTTCTCCATAAATTTTAGTCTCCAGGGCCCTAATCATCTTTGTCGCTCTTCTCTGCACTCTTTTCAAAGTCTCAACATCTTTTTTATAATATGCTGACCAAAACTGGATGCAGTATGCCAGATGTGGTCTTACTAAGATTTTATAAAGTGGTACTAATATTTTGGAGGGAGAGAGAAGTTCCCTGCTGATGGGCTCCAGCATGAGCCCAAAAACTTGAAATAACAAACCTTTGGTCCCAAGTGACCGAGTCTGATTGGATCCTGTAATCAGTTTTGTTCCCACAACTCCTCAACTTGCCCATCCTTCTTAAACTTAGCCCTGGTTTCACCCACTTTGGGATACAGCATTGTATGCACCTTGCAAAGCCTGACAAGGTCTCAACTGATGGAATTTTCAGCTAATAGACTTTATAAATTTTCATCCTCATTCTTCTGAACATAATGTAATTGAGGGGTCTTTGGTGCTCTCTGAGCTTGCTTGTTTTCTTGCAGACGTTCCATTACCCAAACTAGGTAGCATCATAAATGCTAGAAGGGAGTGGGGTTTGTGGAGGGGAGGAGGGAGGAGGGAGGAGAAGGAGAAGGAGAAGGAGAAGGAGAAGGAGAAGGAGAAGAAGGAGAAGGAGAAGGAGAAGGAGAAAAAGAAGAATATGTTAAGGAGAATAAATCTCCATAGAGGCGATGTTGATCTTTCTCTCGGAACTCAGGCATTTAGAAATAAAGCCGAAGTTAAAAGTCTAATAGAAAATATTTATTTCGGTACAAAAACAATAAATTCTGAATAATTACATTCTTGCTAATTAAATGCGTCCGTTCCGGTCAGAGCCAAACCACAAGAGAATAATGGAGAATCAGGAATGCACACATGCGCAGAAGATCACATCATGTGTCCTGCTTGTAATGGAATGTACCATAATATATTAGGATAGGGGTGCATCACCCTGCATAGACATACAACTGACAATATTCACTACGTGACAGAATAGGAGGATGGTGGAGTCCTTGGTGCTTTCTGAGCTTACTTGTTTTCTTGCAGATGTTTCATTACTCAAACTCATCATCAGTGCTAGGAGATATTTTAATCATACAGGAGTATTACAATACAACAAAAGGAATGCATTTTCCTTGCAGGCAAACATCTTTCAAAGCCTAATTAGGAACACAGTCACTAATATAATAAATTTGATTAAGAAGAAAACTCTTTCATGTTCCAAGGTTAAATTTGGAGCAAAGATAGGGTGATACAATGAATGCTGTTTAATCTGAAGGATATGTTCTGATCACAAATGCTCAAGGAAATAAAATGCGTGGAAGCAGCAGTTTTATGTTGCCTAGCAAACTGATGCATCCAATGAAGCTTACATTTGAGTAGTCATGCCCACAACTGGACTCGAACTCCTTGTTGTTCTTACTGATATTTCCATTTCTATTAGCTGCCCCACTCCAAAAAAACTCTAATATCCAATATGCAATTTAACACAATTTACACAATATTCCATAGCCACAGAGCCCAAAGCAGCAATGTCAGTAAAATGCGCGCGCGCACGCGCGCGTGCGCGCACACACACACACACACACACACACACACACACACACACACACACACACACACACACACACATCACAAAGACTCCCTAACACATTATACTCATGCCTGGGAAAGAGAGCCAGATCTTAAGGGCCCTCTGGAACCCCAGAAAGTGGCTGGTTGATATATTTCTGGAGGAATGCTATTCCAAGGAGCTGCTGATACAGTTTTACAGAGGAATCATTGAGTCTGTCATCTGCACCTCTATAACTGTCTGGTTCGGTTCTGCAACCCAACAAGACAGACACAGACTTCAGAGGATAAGCAGAACTGCAGAAAAAACAATTGTTACCAACCTGCCTTCCATTGAGGACCTGTATACTGCACGAGTCAAAAAGAGGGCCGTGAAAATACTTACTGACCCCTCACATCCTGGACATAAATTATTTCATCTCCTACCCTCAAAACGACGCTATAGAGCACTGCACACCAAGACAACTAGACACAAGAACAGTTTTTCCCAAACGCCATCACTCTGCTAAACAAATAATTCCCTCACCACTGTCAGACTATTCACTTAGGCTGCATTACTATTACTATTAGTCTTCTCATCCTTCCTATCACCCATCTCCTCCCACTTATGACTGTATGACTGTAACTTGTTGCTTGTATCCTTACGATTTATATTAATATTGATTGTTTCCTGATTGCTTATTTGTACCCTATGACAATCATTAAGTGTTGTACCTCATGATTCTTGACAAATGTATCTTTTATTTTATGTACACTGAGAGCATATGCACCAAAGACAAATTCCTTGTGTGTCCAATCACACTTGGCCAATAAAGAATTCTATTCTATTCTATTCTATTCTATTCTATTCTATTCTATTCTATTCTATTCTATTCTATTCTATTCTATTCTATTCTATTCTAAGAACAGCAAACAAGGCATGTTTCCTCACTCTCAGAACATGACAAAGTTTAATTGAAGAAACTTGGAATGCACCTATTCTGCCTGCGTAGGCCATCTGGTCAAACCCAGTTCAATACAGTCCCAAAGATGAAGTTGGGAGATTGTGAGCTGCCCTGGAAGGAGTGGGGTCAAATAAGGACCCAGCTTGGAATCCTTATGCAGTCACAAGCAGCATAAGCTTGGCCTTCTCCAAGATCCACAAATCCTTATCTTGTCATTCCCATGGGAAGTCAAGCAGTCTGTGGAGATTCTTGTAATATAGGTAGAAGGCAATAAAGTGGCTTACTTTAGCTATTTACAAGTGGCTTTGGTGCCTTGGGCCTGATATATAAGCAGATATGCCATGAAGGGTTTTTAACATGCCCCTGAATCTGCGGAGGAAGATGAGCCGGAACTGGAGCCAACGGAGATTGAGGGGATGGCGTCATTGGCTTCGGAGGAATGTGGGGAGGAGCAGGCTGAGCCAGCCCAGGGACCCTCAGGATTGGGACGGCACATTAGTAGGGAGGAACGGGGGCAGGATGACAGAGAGAGGGCAAGTAATGGACATAAGGAGCCACAGAGCTCAGGCGATGAGCAAGGACCGCCCCCTCGATCTCTGTCAGATCCAGCTCGTCCTCCTCCGCAGATTCAGGCTCCAATGGGGGCATGGCAATTTTATTGGTGATGATGAGCACCTTGAATTTCATGTAGAGGACAACTGGTAGCCAATGCAGCTTGCACAGCCGCAATGAAACACTGGAATAATAAAGGAGCACTCATTACTAACTGCATATTGGATTAACTGTGCCTTCCAGATAGTGTTCAAAGGCAGTACCATGTACAACACATTGCAATAGTCCAGTTGTGAGGTGACTAGGGCATAACTAACCATCTGAAGGGTGTTTTGTTGTTGCCCTAACATTATTCTCATTACCTGGATGAATAAGTTGAATCAGCTGTAACCCAATTGCAGGAACATCAGAACGGTGTCTATTTACCCAGTAAAGTAACCTCCAGGGATTAAATTTTAAAGTAATCCCATCCAAGGGCCATGTTTTGGAACCAATCACACCAGTGGTGGGATTCAAAATGTTTTACTACTGGTTCTGTGGCGTGGCTTGGTGGGCGTGGCGTGGCTTGGTGGGCGTGGCTTGGTGGGCATGGCAGGGGAGGGATACTGCAAAATCTCCATTCCCTCCCCACTCCAGGGGAAGGTTACTGCAAAATCCCCATTTCCTCCTGATCAGCTGGGACTCGGGAGGCAAAGAATAGATAGGGGTGGGGCCAGTCAGAGGTGGTATTTACCGGTTCTCCAAACTACTCAAAATTTCCACTACTGGTTTGCCAGAACAGGTCAGAAACTTCTAAATACCACCTCTGAATCACACCCAGTCAATCCATTTTGTGATTTTTCCAAACTTGTTCAGGAGAAAAGTTTCTCAAGACAGATCGCTACCTTAGTGATGACTGGAAGGATGATATCGTCCAGAATGAAAGAACCAGAGGTGGGTTCCTGCCAGAGCTTCCTGGTGCTCAGCTCCGGTAGGGAGCGGCTGATTGCGCAATTTGCACATGACTGCTCCGGAGCCCTCTCTGCCAGTCCACCGCGTGTGTTGTCATTTTTTTCGTTAATTTTTGGGCGATTTTGCTTCTGCGCATGCGCGGAATCAAAATTTCACCTAAATCTTGCGAGGGGACATGCGTGAGAGAGAGATTCCAGCGAGATTTTGCTTCCGCACATGCGCAGAAGCAAAATCTCGCCGAAATCTCACACACACGCGCGTCCCCTCACGAGATTTCAGCGCATGCGCAGAAGCAAAAGCACGTGAGGGGGTGCACGTGTAGCGAGCGCGCACCCCCAAAACTTGGAGATGCACACGCAGCGCACCAGCACCGTTAAGACAGCAACCCGCCACTGGAAAGAACCTCACAAAGTTTTCTGCTGAGGTTAACTGACAGGATGAAGATAATGCTTTTGGAGAAAGATGTGGACAACGAAAGAAGATGTTAATCTGGACTTCTCTGTGTCTTCAGCCTAAGGAAATATAAGAACATTTTCACACACACACCCATGAGAACCTTCTCAGAATTCTCACCTTCATTGCAACATTCTAAATCCAATTTTCACCCCTAAAAATGAGTGAAAACTGATAGGGATTTGCTTGCGATAACTGACTCCATTCGGCTGTGTGAGATGGAGCCCTTCCTTCTAGGCCTAATGGCCATTTGGAGCTTTCGGCCTCCTTTAAATGCCAATTTGTTTTCCACAGCCACCCAGCATCCATTGTTTGCATTCAGTAGCATCACACGGTGGAAAAGATTCTCATTTGAGATGCACATCCTGCATAAGTATGGCCCTCACGTGAAAGGACCTAGCTGCTCAGTGGTTGATTATAGAAGAACTAAAAATGCTTAAAGGAAAAGAAAGAAAGAAAGAAAGCACATTTTTTTTTATCAATAGCCTTTTCATTAGGAAATATTCAAGCAAGCATTGGGATATAAAGAGCAAAGCTGCAGCAGAAATTGTTTAGTACATTAAAGATAATTTGAAATGCTATACACCAGAAGATACTTTCTCCATGCCGCTGCTTATTACCAATTTTGTCTTTTTATATTACATTTATTGTTTCTCTGTTCCTCCCTACAGTTATCGAGTTGATGTGCCACAGACTAAGTAATAATCTTTTCAGAGTCCCTTTCTCTTTTCCCTTCCTTTTCTTCCTAGTGATTTTCAGCTTCATTGCTTCCCTCCCCTTGGTTGATTCTTTTTTTTCTTTACTATTCTTGGTGACACACTATCAATTAGCTTTAATTTTTCCCCTCCTCCTCCTTAAACAAGCAATACATTGATCACTCAATCCTCAATCCCTCCCAACGTACAACCAAGCTGTCTCCAATGAACGCATTTCTATAGCGGAATCACATAAGATAAATGAGGTTGGCAACACATTCTAATAAGAGATCATATTTCCCTGCACAGAACAATGGAGACGCTGAAACCCACATTGGGGGGAAAAAGTCCAGCCTGAAATTGCAATGTGTACTGAAAGGCATACAGAAGCTTTACAATATCAAAACTGCTTTATAGGCACCGACAAACCTGATCTTCCAAAACAATTCTTGTGGGCCATTTCACATTTATTTTATTTTATTTTGTATTTATTTATTTTTGACAAGTAGGTGTTGGTAATATACATAGATATAACATTGTTTATATACATAAGATGGGTACTGATAAGAGGGAACATTAGGACAGGGACGGTAGGCACGCTGGTGCACTTATACACGCCCCTTACTGACCTCTCAGGAATGGGGTGAGGTCAACAGTGGACAGTCTAAGGGTAAAGTTTTGGGGGTTTGGTGATGAAACCACAGAGTCAGGTAGTGAGTTCCAGGCATTAACCACTCTGTTGCTAAAGTCGTATTTTCTACAGTAAAGTTTGGAGTATTTTTTTATTTTTTTATTTTTTATTTTTTTATTTTTTCATTTTTTCATTTTTTCATTTTTTCAATTTTTTTTCTTCTGTGTGCTTGGAAGCGGGCCTGCCCACCCACCCCTGGTTTATACGGACCTTTATTTCCGTTTCGGAAGCCCAGTTGATCAGCTCCGCAGCTGTTTTTCGTCCTCCGTTACTTGCTTGCAACATGGAATGGCTTTTCTTTAACCAATGAGCAGGCACAGAGGCTAATTATCGCTTGGGGACGCCTGCGCACAAAACGTGCATTTCTGTCGCAATGCAAACCGGTGGGGAAGGTAAGTGGAACCCACCCCTGATTTGAAAGCAGTTTGATGAGAACAAAGATGATCCCAGCAGGTTTGACAGGCAAAGCTGAGAAGCCTCAGCACTCTTTCAAAAACTCACTCTGTTTTGACAGTTGGCTAAAGGCTGGTTCTCCAGGCAAAGGAGCCTGTAATTTAAACCAATTTGCTTTTTACCTACATAACAAGTAATTACATTCCCCCTTTGTGGCTCTTTAGGATCCTAATTTGAGGAGCTAGCATGTGTAAATGGGCTGGAATTTCCAGAGAAATTGTGGTCAAAGTGGAATTTATGGTAGGTCTATGTAAGTGAAACTCTAGAAGAAACGTCATCATTCATAAGAGATTAACAGAATAACAGAGTTGGAAGAAACCTTGGAGGTCTTCTAGTCCAATCCCCTGCTCAGGGAGGAAACCCTATACCTTTTCAGACAAATAGTTGTCCAACTTCTTAAAAACCTCCAGGGTTGGAGCACCCACAACTTCTTGAGGCAACACTGATTAATTTTCACTGATTAATTTTCTCACTGTCAGGAAATTTCTCCTTAGTTCTAGGTTGGTTTTCTCCTTGATTAGTTTTTAATCCATTGCTTCTTGTCCTGCCTTAAGGTGCTTTGGATAATAGCTTGAAACCCCCACCCTCTTTTTTGTGTCAGCCTCCCAAATATTGGAAGACTGCTATCATATCACCCCTAGTCCTTTTTTCCATTAGATTAGCTATACCCAATTCCTGCAACCGTTCTCGTATTAGGTGGATATTTTACATTTATTCTTGATGCTACTTGAGATGAAGAGGGAGGGAGGGAGGGAGGGAGGGAGGGAGAGGGGGGAGGGAGGGAGAGAGAAAGGGAGAAGAATGAGGGAGAGAGGGAGAGGAAGAGGAAGAGGAAGAGGGAGGGGGAGGGGGAGGAGAAAAGGGGAAGAAAAATCCCATATCCAAGTATACAAAAGGCCAATGACTGTTTTCAGGAATACCAAAAGATTTATCTGACTGCATCAAAATGATTTTCCAGTTTTAGTTCTTTGAGGACTATATGTCTGCTTCTCAGGTTCACAGATGCAGGAAATCATCTATTAATAACTGAAAAATAGTATCAGGTTGTGGCTTCAGACAGAACACCAACGGGAGCTACACAGGAGTGGGTTCTAACTTACCTCGCTGTCAGTTCGCTTCCTTTGCGCGCACGCAAAAAAAAAAGCAAAAAACAAGATGGTGATGCATACGCAGTGCCGGAAACTTGGCTTCTGCACATGCGCAGAAGGAAAAAAAATTAAAAAATTAAACAAATAAAAAATAAACAAATAAACAAATAAAAAATAAACAAATAAACAAATAAAAATTAAAATAAATAAAAAAAATAAAAAAAGATGGCGGCGCCCATGGACCGGCACCAACCGAACCGGATCCGTGATGTCATCATGACATCACCAGTGGGTCATTACCGGTTCGGGTGAATCAATCCGAACCGGGAAGAACCCACTTCTGGAGCTACAGTATATTTCCTTCTGGAGACTGAATGTTTAAAATGATCTTTGGAAATCAACGGTGAGTAATCGGCATGTAGAATATTCCATTCAAGGAAGCAAGCCATCTTGACACAATGTTGATGCAATATAACATTATCCAGGTAATAACACTGTGTAGTCAGGAATTGTACCAGGCAGGAAATGCATGTCTTGCTATAATAGAAGCTAAGGCTGCAATAATAAAAGCAATCATGCTACAAACGGATCCTTATCCCTCTTATGTCTTCTGCTAGAGTGGAGCTCATTTTTTCCCCCAGAAGACAATTTATGTTTCTTTTCTTTCTTCCCCCCCCCCTCTTACTCATTGCAGGGGGGAAAATGGCTACCCCAGATTTCTCCAGCCATATTTCTCCCCTATCCTAATGGCTGCCAGTTGAGGTTCATTAATGGAGTGAGTTACAGGGTGAGAATATATGGCTAGACATACAATTAACATTTCCCAGGGATTCAGTGAGGTGGCAGCAAAACAAAATAAAGCAACAAACACTCTGAATCTGGGCCATTTTAATTGAAAAAGAGCAGGTAAATAATGATCAAGATCATATATATAATCATTTCTTATTAAATAGCCTGCATTAAATGCATTGTCTACATATTGTATTCATCTAGGGCAGGGGTAGGCAAAGTTGGCTCTTCTATGACTCGTGGACTTCAACTCCCAGAATTTCTGAGCCAATCATGCTAGCTTAGGAATTCTGGGAGTTGAAGTCCATGAGTCATAGAAGAGCCAACTTTGCCTACCCCTGATCTAGGGTTTCTGAGTTCTGTTTGAACTTTTTCTGTCAATGCAGACAGATGCATCCGTTGTGTTCTTTGGAATCAGGAACCAAAAAGTGACTTGATAGTATGAATTATAATGGGATTAATGATTTGATTTATTTATTTACCGATTACAGAACATCTTACTAATATACTAGATACAGACACAGATACAGATTAACAGAGTTGGAAGGGACCTTGTAGGTCATCTAGTCCAACCCCCCCCCATCCAAGCAGGAGACCCTACACCATTTCTGACAGATGGCAGTCCAATCTCCTCTTGAAAGCTTTCAGCGATGAAGCTCCCACAACTTCCGAAGGCAACTTCTGTTCCATGGTTGATTGTTCTCACTGTCAGAAAATTCCTCCTTATTTCCAGGTTGAATCTCTCCTTGTTCAGTTTCCATCCATTATTCCTTATCTGGCCTTCAGGTGCTTGAAAATAGCTTGACCCCTTCCTCTTTGTGGCAGCCCCTCAAATATTGGAAGACTGCTATCATATCTCCCTTGGTCCTTCTCTTCACTAGACTAGCCATGCCCAGTTCCTATAACTGTTCTTCCTATGTTTTAGCCTCTGGTCCCCTAATCATCTTGGTTGCTCTTCTCTGCACTCTTTCTAGAATCTCAACATCTTATTTATAGTGTGGTGACCAAAACTGGATGCAGTACTTTAGGTGTAGTCTTACTAAGGCTTTATAGAGTGGTATTACTACCTCACTTGACCTTGATTGCATCCCTCTGTTAATGCAATTTAGGATTGTATTGGCTTTTTTGGCTGCCACCACACACTGCTGGCTCATATTTAACTGGTTGTCCACTAAGACTCCAAGATCCCTCTCACAGTCACTGCTATTAAGCCTGGTTTCACCCAGTCTATATGTGTACTTTTGGTTTTTCTTGCCTAAATGTAAGACTTTACTTTTCTCTACATTGAATTTCATTTTATACATTTTATAATTAAACTAATTTTGTGTAAACTAATAGTCTAAACAAAAAACTTTCAATTTACTATATAACAAATATAAAAATGTAAGCACACAGATTGAATTTAAAGCTATTGATAATATTGATAATATGAACAACTTTATTAACAAACAATATCAGGATATAACATAATATTATGTGCAATATTGATAATGCTGTTTCTTGGACAATAATTACCTTAAAAATTCTAAATGAGGTTGCATTGCTTCTTGGTCTTAAGATAGATAATGACATTCTTTTTGTCCAGAAAGTAGATCGTGTTTTTCTCCCGCAAAATTCAGAAATTTCACAATGATTTTCCTTTAAGAATCATTGCCAGTTTTAAACAGCTGTAACACAAGAACGGCAACGTCCATTTTCAAAATGCAGTATCTCCGAGTTAATGTTTTAATGCTAATGAAATGTTGAATGTTAAGTTAAATGTTAAATTGATGTGAATGAGGAAATGTGGGTGATTAATGGCCTAGCTACTTTTTTTCCCCTGTTAGCGAATTACTTTGATGGCTAGTAGGCAATGTTACAAAATGATCCCATTACTGTACATGTTAGTTTCATTACCTATATTTTTCACTTTCCTTCTGATTAACTTAGAATCATACTCTCTCACACACACACATTCTAAAACTCTGAGCATAGTTCACAGGGCAATGTTATTATCTATGTAAGATGACAAATTGGGCTGAATTAGTCACAAATCATATTTGCCAAGGCTATTGAAATTGGAATGGTTGTTAAATAGAACATAGAATAATAGAGTTAGAAGGGACCTTGGACATCTTCTAGTCCAGCCCTCTGCCCATGGCAGGAGATCCTATACCCATGATGGCGAACCTATGGCACGTGTGTCACAGGTGGCACGCAGAGCCATATCTGAGGGCACGCGAGGCGTTGCCCTATGTCAGCTCCAGCGCGCATGTGTGCGCTGGCTAGCTAATTTTCGGCCTTCCAGAGGGGAGGGGGAGGTCATTTTCGCCTTCCCCAGGCCTCAGGAAAGCCTCCGGAGCCTGTGGATGTCGAAAAACGGATCCAACAGGCCTACCGGAAGATCAGAAATGAACTTCCGGTTCGGACGTTGGGACGTTTTTCACCCTCCCCAAGCTTCAGGAAAGCTTCCAGAGCCTGTGGTTTGCAAAAAATGGATCCAACAGGCCTACTGGAAGTTCAGAAACGAACTTCCAATTGGGCCGTTGGACTGTTTTCCATCCTCCCCAGGCTTCAGGAGGCTTTCCTGAAGCCTGGGGAGGGTGAAAAATGGCCCAACCGGAAGTTTTTCCGGTTGGGCCGTTGGGTCCATTTTTTGCCATCCACAGGCTCCGGATGCTTACCTGAAGCCTGGTGAAGGCAAAAACAACCTCCTCCCCCGGCCTTCCTGAAGGCCGAAAATCAGCTGGAATCCATTTTTCACCATCCACAGGCTCCGGAGGCTTCAGTGAGCCCTGCGTGCATGTGCGGGGGGGGGCAGAGTGGGCTGTTATGTGTGCAAACATGGGGGGAGAGCATTGCATTACGAGTGTGGGCATGCGCGCGCTATCACGCACGCGTGCACCCTTTTGGCACCCGAGCAAAAAAAGGTTCACCATCACTGTCCTACACCATTCTGGACTTTGTTTGAGCTTTATGGGATGAATACACGTGAGCATAGAAAGAATAACAGAATAACAGCAGAATAATAGAGTTGGAAGGGACGCTGGGGTGTGTGTGTCTTCCAGTCCAACCCTTCACCCAAGCAGGAGACCCTATACCATTTCAGTCAAATGGCTGTCCAATATCTCCTTGAAAAGTGATAGAGCGCCCACAATTTCTGGAGGCAAATTGAATGAATGGTTGTAAATGGAGGGCTACCTGTATTGTGTTTTAAAACAAACCATGTGTCAAGTTCGATGCATGCTTATGCTGTTGCAACCATTATTGCTTCTCAGCTTGCCAATGAACCAGGGGGGGAGGAAGGGGGAAATGGAATGCAGGCTCCAGAAATCAACAAGCCAGCCCGCGTGAACCAAGGACATTTCCGCAGGTGTTTGCCAAACCCCAAAGACATTTTCTCATAACAATATGGTGGCACTCAATTGGACAATGTGACCTGCACTAACAGGGGGAGGAAGACTTCTATACTTTAATTATATTGAATTGCACAGGAATTACCCAGAGCTGGTTTTGCTTTCATTCTGTGCCAAAATGATGTACTCAATAAAGTTTTGCATTAAGAGATTAGATCGTCTCGACAGTGCTTGCTTGGTTGGGTTTGTCAGTCGAAACCTTAACACCATGATTTGTATTTGTATGTTCCCCTTTCCCCACTGCCCCTTCTTTTCAGAATAAGCAATCGCATGGATGATCCATCCACAGGTTTTCATCTGCAAAGGTCTCCTGGTGACTTCGACCTAGAGATAGTATTTGTTGTGAACATCTGCTTCAGGAGGAGTGTGAATTGAGGGGCATATTATAACTTGTCAGTGAGGGGACTGATTTGCTCACCAAGGAGGTAATCAGGGGTGGGCTGCTGGGGGTTCGCAGGGGTTCGGGAGAACCTCTAGCTAAGATTCTGTGCAGTTTGGAGAACCCCCAAATCCCACTCCTGATTGGCTCCACCCTGCCCACCCCGCCCCTCCCAGGAGTCCCCACGGAGCCCGTTTTGGATGCAGGTAAGTGCAGGGCATGCACAGAGGCTTGGGAGGGTGAAAAATGGGCCTACCTTAAGTTCAGATCCATTTCTGGCCTCCAAAGGGCCTCCGGAGCCTGGGGAGGCCATTTTCGCCCTCCCAGAGGCTTTAGGAAAGTCTACAGAGCCCGGGGAGGACAAAAACGCCCCGCATGGTGCAGGAGGCTGACTAGGCCACACCCGCCATGGCCACGCCCACCCAACAACTGGGCAGAGAACCCCTTCCTAAAAAATGAAGCCCACCCATGGAGGTAATGCATACTTTACCTCATTCTTTTCACTCTATCGTACCTCAAAAATCCTAGCCCCACAACCCTTTTAAACAATCACATGTCTTTGTGCAATTTGTAGGTGCATCTTATCTAATATCTAAGGGGCTACCACAAAGAAGAGGGGGGTCAACCTATTCTCCAAAGCACCTGAAGGCAGGACAAGAAACTAATCAAGGAGAGATCCAACGTAGAACTATAGAGAAAATTCATGAATATTTCCATGATTTGATTAATAAATGAAGAAATAAGTTCCCTGATTGGGGTATTGTTTACTTGATTATTGCGCCGATATTAATCTAGATAATGTTGTTCTTCTGTATTAATACCCTTCCATTCAGTCAAATTCTCCAAAGCATCTGAAGGCTGGACCAGAAGCAATGGATTGAAACTAGTCCAGGAGGGAACCAACCTAGAAATAAGGAGAAATTTCCTAACAATAAGAGCAATTAACCAATGGAACACCTTGTCTTCAGAAATTGTGGGTGCTCCATCACTGGAAGTTTTGAAGAAGATATTGGACAACCATTTGTTTGAAATGGTATAGAATTTCCTACCTGAGCAAGGGGCTGGACTAGAAGACCTCCAAGGTCCCTTCCAACCCTGTTATTCTACTATTTTGCTATCTTAACACAATATATTTCCAGATTTCAGTACTACTGCTCATCAGCATGTGAGATGCTTCTAAAACACCATGGGTTATTTATAAAAGAAATAAAAATCAAGCTAACAATTATGAGAACGCACAAGAAGGCAAAAGGAACAGAGAAGTAACTAAGTATGTTTATTTCGAATATTTAATTAATACGTTAAAACAAATGTTTCAGAGTAGAGTCTTTGCTGTTTGAAATATGAATTTTAGAAGCTCGGGGGAAATATACATTGTCAAAATAAACTTATTCATGTAGACAATTAAATTGGACCCGCACTGTAGAAAAAGAAATATGTCAACCATTGTTCTTTGCTTTTCAGAGCTAAATAGTGGAACACTATTTAATAGTGGAAGATGAGTGGGCACTCAGCATATTTTATTGTGCATGAAATGAAGCTGGAAGGATAATAATAATGAGCAAACACTAAAAGACCAGCCATCTGATTCTTTAGAAACACATGTCAAGCTTTGAGATGATGCCATATGGATATAAGGCTGGAGGCTAATAGGCGGCAAATTGGAGGTAAAGCAAATTTTGTGCATGGCATATACAGCCTTAATCCAAAGGGAATAATTCATGGTTGTATTACACAAACAGAAAGTATGGGACCTATCACACCTGCAGTGTATATCTCGTTGTATCTAGGAATGCTTGTAGCATCTCTCTTCGGTCACCATGGTCAGAACTGTATTGGTTTTTCCAAAATCTCAAGCCAATTTCTTATCTAGGTAGACTGGGGGGAAAAAACCACAACACTTCACACCACAGAGTGATGTGCGCTAGCAAAGAATAATCTCAGGAACACCCGCATAAAATTGGTTACTAATATCAATGATGCTCGATCACAGGAGAGAATCATTTTAATGAAGTCTCATAGATGGCAGGTACATGGATCTTTGGTAGACAACTAAAGGTGAACCATTCTAACCGTTAGATCCTAATGAATGAATCTAACTGTTGATGAATATGCCAGAAAAGGGTATGAAAGGAAGAACATAATTCAAAGGTTCTCTTTCATTATTTATTTTATTTATTTTATTTGGAAATTCTTCTATGCCGCCCTACTCCCTAAGGACTCAGGGCGGCATACAGCATTTTAAAGAATACCAAACAATAAAATCATTTAAAAACAATTTTAAAAAAGTTAAAAAGGACATACAACACCATGCATACATGGGGGAGACCTCAGATGTAAAATTGTCTCAGAACCCCGCCTGCAGGAAGAGCCATGTCTTAATGGCTTTTCGGAAGGCCAGCAAGGTGGGGATGATTCGGATCTCTGGGGGAAGTTGGTTCCAGAGAACAGGGGCCCCCACAGAGAAGGCCCTCCCCCTAGGCCCCGCCAGTTGGCATTGTTTGGCTGACGGGACCTGGAGGAGACCCACTCTGTGGGACCTGACTGGTCGAAGGGAAGAATGAGGTAGAATGCGGTCCCGGAGGTAACCTGGTCCTAAGCCATGTAGGGCTTTAAAGATGATGATCAACACCTTGAATTGTACCCGGAGACCAATGGGAAGCCAATGCAACTGGCGGAGTATGGGTGTTATGTGGGTGTATCTTGAAACACCCACCACAGCACGTGCAGCCGCATTTTGCACCAATTGAAGTCTCTGAATACTCTTCAAGGGTAGCCTCATGTAGAGCGCATTACAGTAGTCCAATTGGGAGGTGACTCGTTGCTTTCCTTCCTTCCTTCCTTCCTTCCTTCCTTCCTTCCTTCCTTCCTTCCTTCCTTCCTTCCTTCCTTCCTTCCTTCCTCTCTCCCTCCCTTCCTCCCTCCCTCCCTCCCTCCCTCCCTCCCTCCATTCCTTCCTTCCTTCCTTCCTTCCTTCCTTCCTTCCTTCCTTCCTTCCTTCCTTCCTTCCTTCCTTCCTTCCTTCCTTTCTTCCTTCCTTCCTTCCTTCCTTCCTTCCTTCCTTCCTTCCTTCCTTCCTTCCTTCCTTCCTTCCTTCCTTCCCTTCCCTTCCCTTCCCTCCCTCCCTCCCTCCCTCCCTCCCTCACAACACTGGACAAGCATCATAACCTCATTATTGTTTTATTTTCCCTGCTGTTTCTTATCTTGTCTTACAATTTGTCTTACAAGTTGTCATTTTACATTTTTCATTTGTAATTGCTTTGTTTATATGAAGCTGTCTCCTCATAATGGATATGCAGCCTGTCAAGTCTGTTTAACCTGGCCCTCAAAAACGATATTACTTGATATATCTTCAGTCATATGTTGATTTCCGCAAGTCTTGAGCTAGGGTAAAGTGTGAAATTTTAATAGACAGCCGGGTTTAATGAATATCCATGAAACCTGCATCTCTAAATGTGATGTCTATTGCAACAGTATGCTTATGCACAGCAGATGGACTTAATGAAAGAGTAAATATTTTGCAAAAAGAAAGCCTTGACTCACTTGAGGGCATTTCTAATTGTTTCAAATTGTTTAATCTCTCTTCAATTCTCTATCAAAAGCACTGATTAACATATGCAAAAAGTATTAGTCTTCTCCAACTCTGTTTCATGTGGGGATAGAAGAAAAAATATTAAAATAATTTAATTGCAGTTTAATATAAGCTCTCTTCATTCTCATCCTCTGAACTGGGATACTGTTATTCTTCACTTTTTAGTGGTGTTTTTTTTTAGAGTTTGGAATTGTCTTATTAAAAATGACTACAAAATGCATACATAGAGGCAAATATACATATACATGATACAAATACCTGCAGCATGCATGCATTGGAGAAAATGCATATGTAAATGTACATATAGGCCCCTCTTGGTTTAAAATAAGTTTTGAAAATAGAACAATTTCAATGTTTATTGTCTGCGCTTTCAGATATCTGAACAGGCTGATTTTTTCAAAAAGAATGAAAAAGAAAATTTGCTGATTATGTCGTAAAGAAATGGCTGTGATTCAAGCAGTACAGAAAATGCAAAAGTTTCAGGTACCAAAGATGACTTTCTTGCAATTGCAAAAAAAAAAGGATAAATATTCGAAGTCTAAACAAATAATTATTTGATTAAGCATTTAGTTAGGTATTTAACTAAATAATAATACTTTAGCCAGACATAGATGTCTTGTAGAGGTGTTGTACAAGTGGTTGTAGCCAACTCTATTGAAGGACTTGTGTTCTGTCCTCAGATCATTTGCTACTCGGAGAGAACAGGATTAATTTATTTAACAGATTAAGAGAGTTGGAAGGGACCTTGTAGGTCATCCAGTCCAACCTCCTACCCAAGCAGGAGACCCTACATCATTTCTGACAAATGGCAGTCCGGTCTCTTCTTTATTATATATTTGTATTTGTTTATTTGTCAAGCATATATGATTATAAGCAAAGTACAAACAGTAAAACATGATTGAATATATATGTAATATTACAAGCATGAATAAGAGTAAAAGAGGTATGAATATATGGGTACATTAGGACAGGAATGGTAGGCACGATTGTGCACTTATGCACGCCCCTTACCGACCTCTTAGGAATGGGGTGAGGTCGATGGTAGATAATCTGAGGTTGAAGTTTTGGGGGTTTGGGGAAGAAACTACTGAGTCAGGTAAAGTGTTCCAGGCGTTGACAACTCTGTTGTTGAAGTCGAATTTTTTGCAATCAAGTCTGGAGCAGTTTACATTAAGTTTGTATCTATTGTGAGCTCTTGTATTATTGTGGTTGAAGCTGAAGTAGTCATTAACAGGTAGGACATTGAGGCGGATAATTTTGTGAGCTACACTTAGGTCAGATCAAAGGCGGCGGAGTTCTAAATTTTGAAGTCCCAAAATTTCAAGGCTGGTTTCATAAGGAATTCTGTTTCTTGAAAGCCTCCAGTGATGAAGCTTCCACAACTTCCGAAGGCAACTTCTGTTCCATGGGTTGATTGTTCTCGCTGTCAGAAAATTTCTCCTTATTTCTAAGTTGAATCTCTCCTTCAGTTTCCATCCATTATTCCTTGTCTGGAATTCTACAGTAGAGCAAAAAAATATTTAGTCAGCCACCAATTGTGCAAGTTCTCCCACTTAAAAAGATGAGAGAGGCCTGTAATTGACATCATAGGTAGACCTCAACTATGAGAGACAAAATGAGAAACCAAATCCAGACAATCACATTGTCTGATTTGGAAAGAATTTATTTGCAAATTATGGTGGAAAATAAGTATTTGGTCACCTACAAACAAGCAATCTCGACCTATCTGGAGGTATTGCAATGTGAGCAACATATCCCTTCACACCTTTAGGGAGTTGAGGTCCTGTAGGGTGTAGGCCTAGTCAGTGGGTAAGCCATGTTTTAGCTAGGAACAGATGAACTATTTTATGGAGACTTAGACTTAGAATAACTTTACTGTCACTTTGAATGTCCACTACATTAAAATGAAATTTCGTTGCATACAGCTCTCAAAAGTTCACCACCTCCAATATACACCACATAGACATGATAAAATAAATAAATACAAAATTATGCATACACCCACATATATCACAGAGAAACAACACAATTTGTTTGGATGTACAGTGATCCCTCGCTATATCGCGGTTCACCTTTCACAGTCTTGCTGCTTCACAGATTTGCATCGTGCATTGTGTTCTGCATTCTGATTGGCTAAACAGTCTCTCCTGGATGTCGGCATCTGCATTCTTTTGCCCTCTGCGCATGCGTAAAGTGTTCTGCTTGCGCAGAGGGCAAAAGAACGCAGATGCCGGCATACATGTGGGCAGGGGAAGCGGGCGGGGGAAGCCCCACGCCGTGAATGCCACCAGGTTGTTGGGCTGTGCGGCGACCAACAGGTAAGAGCGAACCGGGAGGATTTCACCCCTGGTTCACTCACGTGTATTTATTTGTTAAACAAATGCTTGGGCCTGTAAAAAGGTTTTGTTCTTTGGTTTCAATGTATTATGGAGTATTTCATTGTATAATAATTGTAAAAAAAATAAAGGTTACTACTTCACGGATTTCGCCTATCACGGGTTCTTTTTGGAACATAACCCCCGCGAAAAACGAGGGTTCACTGTATACATGTACATGGCAAGAAAAACGAATCTTGCAAGTTTACCAGATGGATGGCATAGGGAACAAAGCTGTTACAGAATCAGGTAGTCCTGATAGTAATACTTTGAAACCTCCTCCCAGAGGGGAGCAACAGAAACAGACCGTGACGTGGGTGTGTGGGGTCTCTAACAATGCTATGAGCTCTAAGCACATAGCGCTTATAAGCAGTAGCCTGAATGACGGGAAGCAAGCTTCCTATAATCTTCTCGGCTGTCCTCACCACTCTCTGTATGGACTTTCTATCTGAGGCACTGCAGCCACCAAACCAAACAGGGATGCAGTATGTTAAAACACTCTCAATCATGCTTCTGTAAAAAGTGGCAGAAGGACAGAAGAAGAAAGATGTGCTCTCCTCATCTGACACAGGAAATACAGAGCATGGCTGCTAGTTATTATGTACAAATATTCATATATATGTGAGCCTATTCATATTCCATTGCTTACTTTTTATGGTTTAACCTGAACGTGCAGCATTTAATAAAGATTAGATGGTGAAATACCGTCTCCTTTGTCAAATGGCAAGAAAGGTTAAGTGCTTGGATAGCTTTCCATAGAGCCACTGGTGAGTCCAGGACAACTCGCAAACCTTAGTAATGCGAGTCCAGGACAACTCGCAAACCTTAGTAATGTGTATCTTGGCACAATTCCTAGCACTGAATTCAAGGAATTCAACATCTGATGGATATAATAATGGATTGGTTGCTTTGGCTATGACCTGCCAAGACACGTTGGACAGTTAGACAAATACTCAATATAAGGTTCTCCTTAAAGCAGGTTGCTTAGATCGTGTCTAGGAATCACCAGTAGATTAAGCAGATGGACTCCAAAATGCTGAAGCCTTAGATCAGGGGTGTCAAACACAAGGCCCGTGGGCTGGATCCGGCCTGCAATTTGGTTGGATTCGGCCCACGGGGCCATCCTGGAAAATGTAAGGGGCCGGCCCACATCACTTCAGCCTAGTCTACCCGCATTGCTTTGGCCCGGTCTACCCAATGAGAAGAGGAAACATCGGGCCAGCGTGGCTTCGGCCTGGTCTATTTATT
Source organism: Diadophis punctatus similis (assembly GCA_023053685.1). NCBI lineage: Eukaryota > Metazoa > Chordata > Lepidosauria > Squamata > Dipsadidae > Diadophis > Diadophis punctatus. The sequence continues at coordinate 921,542 of JALIGW010000102.1, forward strand.
TATTTATTTATTTATTTATTTTGGTTTTCTTATATGCCGCCCAACTCCCGAGGGACTCAGGGCAGCGTACAGCAAAGAGAAAATACAAGAACAACCAACAATAAACATTGCATTAAAATCAAATATAAAAATTAAAAATTTAATATTAAAAACCATCCAACAACCAGACATACCCGGGGGAGAGCTCAGATGGATTAGGCTCTACCCCCTGCCTGCAGGAAAAGCCATGTCTTAACGGCTTTTCGGAAGGCCAGCAGGGTGGGGATGGTTCGGGTCTCTGGAGGAAGTTGGTTCCACTGGTCTACTCAGTGCGAAGAGTAAACATCGGGCCAGCGTGGCTTCGGCCTGGTCTACTCAGTGCGAAGAGTAAACATCGGGCCAGCGTGGCTTCGGCCTGGTCTACCCAGTGCGAAAAGGAAACATCGGGCCAGCGTGGCTTCCGCCTGGTCTACTCAGTGCGAAGAGGAAACATCAGGCCAGCATGGCTTCGGCCTGGTCTACTCAGTGCGAAGAGAAAACATCGGGCCAGTGTGGCTTCAGCCTGGTCTACCCAGTGCGAAAAGGAAACATCGGGCCAGCGTGGCTTCGGCCTGGTCTACTCAGTGCGAAGAGGAAACATCGGGCCAGTGTGGCTTCGGCCTGGTCTACCCAATGCGAAGGGGAAATATGCCTGCAGTTTGGGGAGTGGCATCTAGCTGGCCATGCCCACCCAGCCCCCCGAAGTCAACCACAGCCCTGATGAGGCCCTCAATGAAATTGAGTTTGACACCCTTGCCTTAGATGGTCACATTTGAAGTCTGGGTAAAGAAAGACTTCATCCCAATGAAAAGTCTAAAGTTTCAAAGTACCTCTACAATGCTACACATTATTTATCAAACTTCTCAGAGGTAGAACAAGCTATTTTTCAGCGGGAAATGACCCATCGTGCTCAGCCAGACAATTGTTTTTCAATTGTCGCCACTGTGTCCTAAGGGGAATAAAGGTTTGGTGGAAATAGCTTGCAATTGAGTTCCTTGGAGGATTCTGAATATAAATGAGCACACCAGTGTTCATTCCTAGGGTGAATGCCAGAGATTTACAGCATGATCAGTTAGCAAATAAAGTGATCTGTTAGCAAATAAAATGATAGGAGGTTGCCAAGAGAATTTCATACCCAGAAAATCCACAGGAATATCGCGGCTGATAAATGAGCTGTAACTTTAATAGTAGCAGAAGGTATTTCTCCTAAAATGGGAGACTATAATATTTCTAGCTTCAATATATAATACAGACTCTCTGCTTATAGTAGGGCAAAGATCAGAGCAAAGAGTGGAAAACTGGAAAGGTGCCAAAGCTTCATAAGTCTACAATGCAAACACCAGACTTAATGTGTTTCCCATGGCTTTAATCAGACATTTATTCATCTCTAATGGGATGCTCTGGTTTAATACTCAACATACATAGCCCTGATCTATGGGCATAGGCCATCTCAGTTAAAGAGGCTTTCATTAATGTGGCATTTAATTTTGGCCAACATTGCTCTTTTAGAATAGAATAGAATAACAGAGTTAGAAGGGACCTTGGAAGTCTTGTAGTCCAACCCCCTGCTTAGGCAGGAAACCCTACACCACTTCAGACAAATGGGTATCCAGCATCTTCTTAAAAACTTCCAGTGTTGGAGCATTCACAACTTCTGGAGGCAAGCTATTCCACAGATTAATTATTCTAACTATCAGGAAATTTCTCCTTAGTTCTAAGTTGCTTCTCTCCTTGTTTAGTTTCCACCTAGTGCTTCTTGTTCTACCCTCAGGTGCTTTGGAGAATAGTTTGACTCCCTCTTCTTTGTGGCAACACCTTAGCAATGGTAAGAATGCTATCATGTCTCCCCTTTTAAAATATAGATTTGATTTTATGTTGGCATAGCTTGAAATAGTAAGGTTTAGACCATGGGAGAATTATAAGGGCCAGAATTTAGTTTTTAAGGGAATGTGATTCCCAGTTTCACTGGTTGTTCAATGACTTACATTTAGAATAACTTTATTGTCACTTTGAATTTACACTAATCGGCATACATTAAAATGAAATTTTGTTGCATACAGCTCTCAAAGAGTCACCGCCTCCAATAATACATTAGTGATTGTTTCTAACTCAATATCACCACATTGACAATTTGAGTATTCATTTTGAGCACAAGCCATACTGGTATCTTTGGCTCAATTACTATGTCAACCCAACCTCCCTCCCTCCATCTAAGTGCCTTGACCTCCCAACACAAATGTTGGTTTGTTATTGTTATTGTTATTGTTATTGTTATTGTTATTGTTATTGTTATTGTTATTGTTATTGTTATTGTTATTGTAATAGAATAGAATAGAATAGAATAGAATAGAATAGAATAGAATAGAATAGAATAGAATAGAATAGAATAGAATAGAATAGAATAACAGAGTTGGAAGGGACCTTGGAGGTCTTCTAGTCCAACCCCCTGCTTAGGCAGGATACCCTACACCACTTCAGACAAATGGTTATCCAACATCTTCTTTAAAACTTCCAGTGTTGGAGCATTTACAACTTCTAGAGGCAAGTTGTTGTACTGATTAATTGTTCTCACTATTAAGGAAATTTCTCCTTAGTTCTAAGTTGCTTCTCTCCTGGATTAGTTTCCATCTGTTGCTTCTTGTTCTACCCTCAGGTGCTTTGGAGAATAGCTTGACTCCCTCTTCTTTGAGGTAGCCCCTGTTCCTCATCAAAGTTGTTAGCACATGGTTCCGAGAAAACATGTATTAAAATTACTTTGACAATTAGTAGCATGTTAATTTATTCCACGCTGCAAAGATTATGCTCAACCCAGCATGGTGACCCCCAAACTCTTCTTCAACACGTTGCAAAACTTCATAAGACAGGCTCGCTCTTCAAATCCTTGATGGTAGATTTGGAGGAGAGAAAACTCGCTCTCTGGCCTGACATACATCACTGCAGGAACACAACTGAGCAGTACTCAATCTCTCCTGGAAATTATCTTAGCCCAAGTAGGATCTCTTTCAGCTGAAATCGGACTGGAAGAGAATTTCATTTCTGCCCCCACATGGCAAGCTGCATTAGTATGTGTAACATCATGGAGTTGTGCAGAAAATACATATTAGATGTTTGGGGATTAAATGGGCTGTCTAGGATGGCACAACAGCTCTGAATTATTTAGCAATGTGGTAGCTAAACCTGAATAATTCTGAAGGGGAAAGTTGGAGGCAGAAAGTTCTGCCTACGTGAGAAAGAAATTCCCCTTTGGCTCCTGCCTAGCGTTTGGGTTCAAGCGAAACAGGAGTCAATTTTACCAGGATGAATACTTTTATTGATCCTAGCCTCTGTGTAAAAAGAATTCAAGTGAGGTCAAAAAAGTTCTTAGCGTAGCAGTGGCATAGCAGGTGATTAAAGTCCTGTCTTTCACTCTAAGTGTTCCAGGCTGGCCTTGGGAGGTTTAATACCTCGCCTCAAATCTCCAGTGGATTAGAGCTGACTTTGTAAACACACCTTCACATTTAACAAAGGGCAAAACAAAAAAGCACACAATTTATATGCCGGAATGAGCTACTCGGAGATTAAAAAGGAGGGAAGAACAGCAAGACAGTTGCAAAGAGTTGGTTTGGTTTGTTATTGCCCTTTCTTTGTTGCTAACTAGGATGGAGGCCTACTCTTGTGGGATGATCCATGTCCATACAAAACACGATCATACCTCACCTAATACATTCTGTTGTGACAATATTTTTTTTAAAGGACCTAGCTTCCGAACTTGGTGAGATTTGGCTCCCTGTCTGAAGATGTCTCTAGTCTTCCTCCTCATTTTTGTGACATACACACTCTCGATTCGCATCTGGGTCATTAAATAACAATCCCATGATAAGGGGAAAAAAACCTGACGCTCAATTCATCTTGCTTTGCATGAGTGCTCTTTCTGTCAGGAGAACAATGTAAGAATGTTCCTTTTATATTGTCTCCAGAAACTCAGTCCCAACTCAGCAGCCAGGTACCAGGTGAAAAAAGCACTAAGCTGGGAAGAGGATGAACAAGAAAGAAATCATATCTCGGGGGTGACATCAGTGGTGGGTTCCTACCGGTGCGGTCCACTCTATCGCACCGGTAGCGGCGGGCTGGTGACGTCATCAAGAGGCTACCGACCCGGTGCAGTTGGTTGCCGGTGCCTAGGAGCCGCCATCTTTTTTTGTGATTTTTTTGCCAATTTTTTGCTTCTGCACATGCACGGAAGCAAAATCGCGCCAAAATCTCTCGAAGGGACGTACATGAGAGATTTCAGCGAGATTTTGCTTCCATGCATGCGCGGAAGCAAAATCGCGCAAGGGGGCATGCGCACATAGCGAGCATGCGCGCGTACGAAACGTGGTGATGAGCATGCAGAGGACCGGTAGCAAGGTAAGTGAGCAACCTGCCCCTGGGTGACATGATAGAATATCCCAATATTTGAGGGGCTGCCACAAAGAAAAGGGGGTCAACCTATTCTTCAGAGCACCTGAAGGAAGGACAATAAGCAACGGATGGAAACTAATCAAGGAGAGAACTAACTTAGAACTAAGGAGAAATTTCCTGACAGTGAGAACAATTAACCAGTGGAAGAGTTTGC
>JALIGW010000102.1:931153-960361 GCA_023053685.1 Diadophis punctatus similis
AACATATCACATGTCTGCCTGATCATAGATACAAGAACCTTTAGGAAACATAGAGGTGCACAACTGGCAATAATTCACATCGTGACATTTTTATTGTTAACAGTTGCTAATTGTTTGCATTAGCAGTCTTCCGAAGTCCAAATCAAGTAAAGTAAGTTTTTTTCTTTTCAACGGCTGCGAATATTGTCGTTAGCAGTCCGCATAAGTTCAAGCAAAATCAAACAAGCCTGACCAAAAGTCTTTCATGTAAAAGCAGATAACACACACACAAACCTTGCTCTTCTTTGGCAAGCTGCCAAGGAACAGATTGCAGGAAACTTTGCCATGTTCAGACAGGAACAAAAATGGAGGCTTGAGTTGCAAAGGCAAGATCTGGAAATGAACGGAGTTGCTTCCTGCAACTCACCCATTCATGTTCTTCACTTAAATAGCCTATGGGAGGGGCCAATTATCCCCAGGCCTTACTCCCGAGTAGTCCTTCTCCTCTGGAACCATTCCTGCCTTTTGGTAGCTCTGCGCATGCACGCATTGAGAACAGGCTCGCGCTGTTCTTCTTCCTCCCTCATGTCAGCCTCTGGAGGTTCTGGAGGCCTTGGCTGAATCCCTGCCTCTGGCACCGAGCCTTCTCCAGCCTCCAGGCCTGGCCCAGGTTCCTCCCCAGCCTCCTCGTTGTCCAATTCTGCTGCCAGCTGCACAGGCCGCTGGTGGATCACAACAATATTGGGAAATGGAAAGCTTTATATTCCCTGCAGACAGCTGCTCATTTGCATCCTTTTAGAGAGTCCTTGAAGCACTTGGAGGTTTATCAGTGTCTTTAGGGTCACCTGAGTAGTCCTTCTGGTTCCTGTAGTCTGCAATTTTTCTTCTGGAAATCCATTCCTACTCCCACACCATTCAAAGGGTGTCCATCCCAAATTGTATAGCTAAAATGTCTGTAGAGATTCTTAGTCATCCAGGTCATGGTTGTCCCAAAGGTGCTTTTTCAGGAGGCAACTGGACTTTCTTGTTTTTTTTCTTTTGAAGACGTTTCGCTTCTCATCCAAGAAGCTTCTTCAGCTCTGACAGGGGAACGGAAGGATTGATATTCCTTGCAGACAGCTGGTCATTTTCATCCTTTTAGATACAACCATCCTTTTAGGGACAACCATGACCTGGATGACTGAGAATCTCTACAAACAATCCCAGTCAAAACTTACACCAGCCCAAGTGTAGAAAAACTCAAAGAAGTAGTGCAAGATAGGAAGATGTAGAGAGACCCGGTCCATTGAATCGCCAAGAGTCGGACACAACTGAATGGACATCATCACCATCACCATCTTCATCATCTTCATCATCATCATCATCATCATCATCATCATCATCATCATCATAATCTTCATCATCTTCATCTTCATCATCTTCATCTTCATCTTCTTCATCATCATCATCATCTTCATCTTCATCATCTTCATCACCATCACCACCACCACCACCACCACCACCACCATCATCATCATCATCATCATCATCATCATCATCGTTACCTGGAAGAAGAACAGGGTGCAAATGTAAAAAGTCATCGCAGCCCATCCTGTTCTCCTCCTGAAACAACGGAAAAATTATACCGCATCTCCCAATGAACTCGATGTGAACTTTGTTGCATTATGCCTGATTTCCTTCATGTATCCCAGTTGTCATTCCAATGAAAACACAGAGTTGCATAAGCTGAAAGGACAGCATTGTTGCTACAGACAGCGCATTAAATTTTAAGGGTGGTTTTGTTGAAAGACAAATCTGACAAGTAATTCAAAACGTAAGTTCAATTTTTCTATCGGTCTGTAGTTTATTTCCGAGGTTGGAATAAAAGCGATGCTTTTTTTTTAACCTCCTGGTGACTATAATAGAATAGAATAACAGATTTGAAAGGGACCTTGGAGGTCTTCTAGTCCAACCCCCTGCCCAGGCAGGAAACCCTACACCACTTCAGACAAATGGTTATCCAACATCTTTAAAACTTCCAGTGTTGGAGCATCCACAACTTCTGGAGGCAAGCTGTTCCACTGATTAATTGTTCTAACTGTCAGGAAATTTCTCCTTAGTTCTAAGTTGCTTCTCTCCTTGATTAGTTTCCACCCATTGCTTCTTGTCCTGCCCTCAGGTGCTTTGGAGAATAGCTTCACTCCCTCTTCTTTGTGGCAACCCCTGAGATATTGGAACACTGCTATCATGTCTCCCCAGGTTCTTCTTTTATTCATATTTTAATATTCATATGTTCACATACCTTTGACAAAGTGAGATAAATAGCATTTCTTTTGAGTCAGATTCATGTTTTGGATGCAGTCATGAACACATGCATGTGCTTTTCTTGGAAATAATATGGAAGTGATTTGTCATTGCCTTTCTACAGCATTTTTCTTTCCATTTCCTCTATTTTAACAGATGTAATGCAGCGTTCTGGCCCACAAAACTCTAATGGGTTGTCATATCTCTCAGCTGCTATTGTATTTAATTTCTTCTCTGTATTGATAATTTAACTGTTTGTTTTTTATTGTTCACCACCCAGAATCACTCATCTGAAATGGGTGGCTAGGTAAATTAATTAATTAATACATTAATTAATTAATTATTGTATAATTAATTAATTAACCATTTAGGGCAAACCTTCTTCCCAAGCTGAAGGAAATCAGCAACTGGCAGATGACCTGAACATGTTCTACTGCAGGTTTGAAAGGAAACTACAGCCACATGTCTCCACAACCTCCATCCCAGACACACCAACAACAGCCAAACCTCCTACAACTGACCCCATCCCATTGGGTTCACAACCCCTGGTGAACACAGAAAAGGAAGTGCTAGATCTATTTCACAGGCAGAAGCCAGGAACAGCACCAGGCCCAGACAAGATAACTGCTTCTTGCTTAAAAGTCTGTGCTGACCCAGTGGCCCCCATCTTCACCCAAATCTTCAACAAATCACTATAGATATGCCATGTTCCTTCTTGCTTCAAACGCTCCACTATTATCCTAATGCCAAAGAAGCCCTCCATCAAGGAATTGAATGACTACAGACCAGTTGCTCTACCATCTGTAGTTATGAAAACCTTTGAAAGGCTAGTGATGTCCACTTGAAAACCATCACGGATCCACTGTTCTTTCTGCGCCAACTCAGGAAGCTCAAACTGCCCAAGGAGCTGCTGATACAGTTCTACAGAGGAATTATTGAGTCTGTCATCTACACCTCTATAACTGTCTGGTTCGGTTCTGCAACCCAGCAAGACAGACACAGACTTCAGAGGATAATCAGAACTGCAGAAAAAACAATTACTGCCAACCTGCCTTCCATTGAGGACCTGTATACTGCACGAGTCAAAAAGAGGGCCGTGAAATTATTTACTGACCCCTCGCATCCTGGACATAAATTGTTTCATCTCCTACCCTCAAAATGACGCTATAGAGCACTGCACAACAAGACAACTAGACACAAGAACAGTTTTTCTCCGAACGCCATCACTCTGCTAAACAAATAATTCCCTCACCACTGTCAAACTATTCACTAAGGCTGCATTACTATTAGTTTTCTCATCTTTCCTATCACCCATCTCCCCCCACTTATGACTGCATGACTGTAACTTGTTGCTTGTATCCTTACGACTTATATTAATATTGATTGTTTCCTGATTGCTTATTTGTACCCTATGACAATCATTAAGTATTGTACCTCATGATTCTTGACAAATGTATCTTTTCTTTTATGTACACTGAGAGCAAATGCACCAAAGACAAATTCCTTGTGTGTCCAATCACACTTGGCCAATAAAGAATTCTATTCTATTCTATTCTATTCTATTCTATTCTATTCTATTCTATTCTATTCTATTCTATTCTATTCTATTCTATTCTATTCTAATCCACCAAGGCTGCCAAATATCTGAGGACAGAAGAACAGCCATAGCAGAAGAAAAGCAAGCACTCCGCAAAGCCAGAGTTGCAAATGCTGTGACAATGGTGCCCACACATGTCTGCCCAACATGTGACAGAACATTTCATGCCCGTATAGACCTTACCAGCCACCTGCGGTAATGCCTATACGCAAATAACCCACAACCCAATAGATGTCAAGTTCCTCTTTGAACACGATGGACGAACATCATTCTATTCTATTCTATTCTATTCTATTCTATTCTATTCTATTCTATTCTATTCTATTCTATTCTATTCTATTCCATTCCATTCTATTCCATTCCATTCCATTCCATTCCATTCTAATTAAATTCTACTATGACCACAACCCTTAGCATGGACTGTTGTTTGAAAAAAAAAAACCCAACCCTGGATGTCAATTGTATAATTGCCAACTAAACTAGTAGTAACAGAAGCAGAAGCTCACTGGTAGTGCAGAGTAGTTTATCAATACCAAGAGTAACAATTATAACAGGTGCGAGGAACATAATGTTCATGAAAGTCATGGAGAATTATGGAATGTTATCTGCTCTTCTGGTCTGTTTCTGGCCACCACAGTTGTTACCTCCAATTAATCAATTTATATCAAGAGATTCTATTTTGTTTTATTTTTATGAGAAAGATACAGATTAACAGAGTTGGAAGGGACCTTGCAGGTCATCTAGTCCAACCCCCTGCCCAAGCAGGAGAATGAAGAGGGAAGGAAAAAGAAGAAAAGGAAGGGAGGAAGGGAGGGAGGGAGGGAGGGAGGAAGGAAGGAAGAAAGGAAGGAAGGAAGGAAGGAAGGAAGGAAGGAAGGAAGGAAGGAAAGAAGGAAGGAAGGAGATTATAGTGGGAGTGAGGGAGGGTGTCAGGGAAGTCCTGCCTTAGCACTTGGCCACCACAGGTGCCCCTGACACGAGTCCCGTGTCACGCCCACCATGGCCATGCCCACCCCAGGCCATGCCCACCCCTGGCCTTCTGAGGTCAAACAGAACCCTGATGCGGCCCTCAATGAAATCAGGTTTGACACCCCTGGACTAGATACTTGCAGCAAGTGCCTAACTCAGCCGTTCAATAGATATTCTGAACATCAGTTTGTGGATTAGTTGTTGAAATGGCACTGAACGCAGCAGTTACCTATTATGACTCTTGTTCTACAGTCTATGGCAGATGGGATTTATTTATTTATTATTTATTTATTTATTAAATTTATATACCGCCCTTCTCCAGGGGACTCAGGGCGGTGAACAGCCAAGTAAAAAACATTAAAATACATTTAAACCAAGTAAAAAACATTAAAATACATTTAAAATAAAATATTCAATATGGCCCTAATTTAATACAATTAAAATTTAGTAAAATCTTAAAATTTTTAAAAACCCCAAAAACTTTTTCACGCCAGCCCGGCTTGATAAAAATAATGTGTCTTGAGGGCACGGCGGAAGGTGGACAGGTCGTGAATTGTTCTTAAGTCTGGAGGGAGCTGATTCCAGAGGGATGCTGGGATGCTGGAAGTCAGATGCTCCATTAATTCAGGAACTGATTCCGTTTGTGGTTCTTGTGAAATCTCGCAGATATATGCCTAGCTAATAGCTTAAAGAGTTAGAAGGAGGAAAAAGGACATATTAAGATGCATCTACGGTGCATTTCATTTTTATTATTTTTCCAATGCTTGGGACAAGCTGAAATGGTTTCCCCCTCTTTCTCAAACTGTGCTGAAAACAGCTTTGACTTTCCAGTAAATTATTCATTTAAAATAGTTTTATGCTGCCTTTCCGGAATTATCAAGGTAGACTTCATGTAATAGCTATTAAAAATATAAAACAAAACAAGATAGGACCGTATAAAACAGCAGTGGTCAAAACCTTTAAAAAAAAAACCACATTAGATAAACTAGCATTTAAAAGGCTAAATGGGAAAGACAACTCCGAGGCTCCTTTCTGGAAACAGAAGAAAAGAGGATAGTCACAAATCCTGGGTGTATTTCACTGTTCGAGCCTGGTGGAGAAAACTCTTTGCTAAATATCAAGTAATGGACCTCTGTGCATGGGGATTTTTCAAATACTGCAGATCTTATACAGACTTGTAGGAAACTGCTGTAAGTGGCTTATCATATACTGGATCCTATGCCATTTAGAACTATAAAATCAACACTTGGAAATGAACCTGAAAGACAGTTGATAACTAGAATGTAGAAGTGAACGTTAGATCACGACACTGTGAGTATTGCAGTCCAGATGACCATTGGCGGCATTCTTCTACGTGCCATAAATAATATAAAGTGTTGGAAGAAATATTGATCTGGTTCCACTCCAAACCGGGAGAAAGACACTAGAAACATGGAGGCCGGTTGGAAAGATGGTTTATTTATTTTATTTATTTATTTATTAGTGATATTTATATACCGCCTCATAGTGCAAGCACTCTCTAACCGGTTTACACCAGTAAGCAATGTATATATTTACATTGCCCCCAACAATCTGGGTCCTCATTTTACCTACCTCGGAAGGATGGAAGGCTGAGTCAACCCTGAGCCGGTGAAATTTGAACAGCTGAACTCAAATGATCAGTCAGCTAAAGTAGCCTGCAGTACTGCTCTCTAACCGCTGCGCCACCTCGGCTCTTTAATGATGAAGCAGAACCACATGGGTGATTCTGGGCAGCTGAACCCATGGAGTTGAGAGTGAGGGGTTTTTATACCTTCTCTTGGGCTTTGCACTTGAGCTTCCTGTTCCTGTGCAAGAGCATATATTTTATTGGCTGTTGTAGGAGTTATGTAGGGGGTCAAAGCTGGCTCTGTAGGTTGTTTGAGCTACGTTTGGTTGAAGTTTGGAGGGTGATGAAATGTCCTTAGGAGATTGTGCAATGTAGTGAGCTAGATGGTGGTGGATTAACCCTATTATAGGGAGCTGCCAGACAGTCTAGCCAATTCAGCAGTCAGTATTTTCCCTCCAGAATGGAGGACCTGACTGAAGCCTATGTGCTTCTGTCTGAGAAGGTAGCAACTTCCAAGGTCCCTCCCGACTCTGTTATTCTGTAACCTTCTGTAAAACTGCTATTCTCATTTGGTTTCTGTGCTCCAGCATCTGGATGGGGAAAATGCCCTTTGCCTAGTATTTCTTGTGTTCTTGTTTGCACTTCTTCTCCACTGCAAATATTTGCCGTGAGATATATTCTCGCCTATATTCAAACAAAACGGGGTTCTTTTTAGCCTGTTCAGTGTGCTCTCTCTGATGAATCATTTATGTGGGCTAATCCAGGCAGAAGGAAAATAGAGAAACTAGTAGCAGCAGCCGGTTTTCAAGGGAAAAGAAAAATCCCCACTTCCTGCCCCCAAGAGCTTTATTGTATTTGACACAATTATAATTATGTATTTGACACAATTATACGTTTGACACAATTATAATTATATATTGGACACAATTACACAGCTGTAATTATAATGAGCTAGAGAATTTTTTCTTTGAGAAGTGATTTTTGGTTTATCAAATATTTTATTACAGGGGCGACCAAGAGAAAGTATGATGGTACATTGTGACTATTTGCACAGCATGCTGGGATTTGCTGGTCCTAAACCTGTTTCCCTGGGTTGAACAAATCCAGCCAATGAGATTAGTTCAATGTACTGTGTAAACCAGGCAATTGGCTAGCCTAGTAAATCAAGATTAATCTAAATTTAGCAAGTTGTACCAATGCAACTTCTATTCCCTGCCTTTAAACCTTGCATGCTAATTAAATAGTAGGTCAGTTCTGAATCATGCTGTACTGTATATTTCCTAATTCTATAGACTTGGTTAACAACTGTACTCTTTGGTAAGATTCTCTGGTGACACGTTGACCACAATGCTGTATTGAAATATCAAGTTCCCGAGGCCAGGAATTTTGAAAGGTATGTATTGAGTAAAGGTGATAAAATTTGAACTAATGGTACCATAGAATGTCCTCTATGGCAATAGACTAGAATAGAATAAAAGAGTTGGAAGGGACCTTGGAGGTCTTCTAGTCCAACCCCCTGCTTAGGCAGGAAACCCTAAACCACTTCAGACAAATGGTTGTCCAACCTCTTCTTAAAAACTTCCAGTGTTGGACCATTCACAAGTTCTGGAGGCAAGTTGTTCCATTAGTTAATTGTTCTCACTGTCAGGAAATTTCTCCTTAGTTCTAAGTTGCTTCTCTCCTTGATTAGTTTCCATCCATTGCTTCTTGTCCTACCCTCAGGTGCTTTGGAGAATAGTTTGAACCCCCCCTTCTTCTTGGTGGCAACCCCTGAGATATCGGAACACTGCTATCATGTCATCCCTAGTCCTTCTTTTCATCAAACTAGACATACCTAGCTTCAGCAACCATTCTAATATTTGAAGCCAAGTTTAGAATTGATAGTTCTTTTTTTAGCCAATCTTTCCTCCTTTAATTCATATTAAATTAATATCTTCAGATATTCTAGCAAACAAGATAAAAATCAAAGCATGCCTACACAATACTTTCTTCCCAGATGTTCTAGACTCTGAACATTCACTGCAGTTCTTTGATGAACCTACATATTTTAACATTAAGCACGAGACGGATTGTAACTTGTCTTTAGGAGACTCATTCAGGTTCAAGCTGAGCCACACCAGTTTTAAGGGAGCATTTTATTTCTGCACTGTAGCATAGCCAAGTGAGACCATGACTGGGCCATGCACCAGTTCTGAAAATCAAACCTTTCTAAGGAATGTAGATTCAAAAATGCAAATTTTTCACTGAAAGTCTGTTAAAGCTATGACTGATGCTTTAGTGGGGTTCTCTAATCTAAAAAATCTCTTGTAGAGAGTGTTCTATCTATTAAGATTCTAATTTCAGGGGCTTTCTTTGATGCTCAAATTATGATCTGTGTAGTCTGCAGTCACATGTCCCTGCGCCGAAGCAATGGGCCATTGCAAATCTATTTGCAAGGCATTCTCTAGCAGAACACTCTCTCACTTGGTTTTTTTTTTAGTAGTGTTGCCAAGTATTATCTAACAACTGAATGACACGGTCACATTGCTGTTAATTATCCAAGCATGATTGCATCCTGACTGGTCAGTGGCTGAGAGCGAATGCTATTCATTTTAATAAATGCATGAGCAACTGGCATTTTTTGCTTTCCTTCTATCAAGGCAACAAGAGACGGATATTTTTTTGGAATCCCAAAGTCTGATCTACCTGAGCAATGGTGTGCATCCAGGGGCCACGCGTTATTCATTGTATTAACTCCCAATTATAATCTTTAACTCTTGTCCCTTTTTTTTAAAAAAAAAGAGACATAGCAGAAGTGCAAGTTATTTCACATGTGAATGCTTATCGCTTACAAACCATCCTGATTTTTTCCTAAGCCAAGCATTTTGATAATATCTAAAGAGCTCTTGACAGAAAGTGTTTATTCATCCAGCTATGGGCTACTATTAATTGGCTTGCCGTTCCTGGGAGAATATTTCCAACATCCAGAATTTGGATGAGGTGGCGCAGCAGTTAGAGTGCAGTACTGCAGGCTACTTTAGCTGACTATGATCAGCAGTTCAGCTGTTCAAATCTCACCAGGCACAAGGTTGACTCAGCCTTCCATCCTTCCGAGGTAGGTAAAATGAAGACCCAGATTGTTGGGGGCAATATACTGTAAATATACATTGCTTACTGGTGTAAACTGCTTAGAGAGTGCTTGCACTATGAGGTGGTATATAAGTCTCACTAATAAATAAATAAATAAATTTAAAGTGCATGAGTAAAGAATTCTTTGTAGATTTGAAAATGTATCTATCACCTTACTATATATTCCATCTGAGGTTAGAACCTCTTACTTTCTATTTTCATGTCACGATGTGAATATTGCCAGTTGAGCACCTCTGCAATATTTCTAGGTTTATTGTATTTTCTAATCAAGCAGACATGTGGTATGTTTTACTGCACATGTGTGCATTCCAGGAGTCTCCTCCTTCCTCCTTCTTCTCCTGTGAGCCTCACCTGAGGCAGACGTGAATTCTTAGCTGAGAGAACGTAGCTTATTAAGGTTTATATTTTGTTACTTTTATACTGAAATAAATATTTTCTTAATTAGAATTAAATCTCGGTTTTATTTTCTAAGTAAGAATGACTTCAAGGAAGCAAGATCCTATATCACCTCTTGATGGGAATAATTTCCTATCCGTCACTTCCGTTCACTATCAAAAGCAGGAGTTCACAAGCTAGCATTCTGAAAGATACTGACAGATCTTTTCTAAGGGCACAAATTGCTCTCATCACAATAGACTTGAAGTTTGAGGTTGCATCAAGTGCACACTGTCATTTTTCTACCATGTAAATCAGGGATGTCAAACTCAAGACCCAGGGGCCAGCCCCCACCCATGGGGTGCTTACATCTGGCCCATGGGGCTGCCCTGAAAACAATGAAGGACCATCCTGCGGTGCCTCTGCCAGTGAAAACAGAGCTTGGGAGGACCATGGGTGGCCCTCCCAAGCTCCGTTTTCACTGGCAGGGGGTTGCAGGAGGCTGTCACAGCCAAAAATGGAGCTCAGGTGCCTGTTTTCGCTGGCATAGTGCTCGGGCCACCACAGGTGCCCCCAACACGAGTGATGTCAAGCTGGCCACACACTTCTGGCCATGCCCTCCCACCTCCCTGAGATCAAACACAACCCTGATGCGGCCCTCAATGAATTTGAGTTTGACACCCCTGGTTAAATATTCTCCATGGAGATTGCTCTGTTCTGGTAAAAGCTGGCTGTTCTGAGGAAGGAAGGAAGGAAGGAAGGAAGGAAGGAAGGAAGGAAGGAAGGAAGGAAGGAAGGAAGGAAGGAAGGAAGGAAGGAAGGAGGAAGGAAGGAAGAAGGAAGGAAGAAAGGAAGGAAGGAAGGAAGGAAGGTCAGCGGTTCAAATCTCACTGGCTCAAGGTTGACTCAGCCTTTCATCCTTCCGAGGTGGGTAAAAATGAGGACCCAGATTGTTGGGGGCAATATAAATATACATTGCTTACTGGTGTAAACCGTTTAGAGAGTGCTTGCACTGTGAGCCAGTATATAAATGTCACAAAATAAATAAATAAATAAATAAATAAATAAATAAATAAATAAATAAATAAATAAATAAATAAATAAATAAATAAATAAATAAATAAATAAATAAATAAATAAATAAATAAATAAGGAAGGAAGGAAGGAAGGAAGGAAGGAAGGAAGGAAGGAAGGAAGGAAGGAAGGAAGGAAGGAAGGAAATATATGCCTGATAAGCCAGAGCACTTCGTGGAATGAATTGTAAAGCTTGGGAATGAATTGGGACTATTTGATGCATCTCTTAATTTTTAAATAGCGGTTAGTTTAAACGAGGGATTTAGGACTGTGCTCCACAGTATGTGGAGGCATGAATCAAGGACCTGTTTGCAATTCTTGAAAAGAGTCCTGTCTTTTTCTGGGAAAAGTGTGGCTGCTCTATGTTCCTGGGGTCAAAAATATATATAGCTGCTTTAAAGAGTTGAGGCGAAATGCTCCGTTCACTGCCCCCATTTCAGAGCAAATTCGGGATATTGTTTGGACGGAGCCTGTTTATTTATCCATAAAAAGGCCCTTCCAAGTCAGACCATAAAAGTTCATCCCTTTTTTTAATCAGCTACAATTAATGGGACACTATCAAAGTGGAGCCCTCCAAGTTACTTCCTGCAGTCCTTATTATTGTTTAGCAAGCTGGAAGGCAGCGTGAGCCCTGCAGGACATAAATTTCTCAGCTAGAGAGGTTGTCACTCCCCCACAAAAAAACAAAAACAAAAGGTATTATCACTCTCTTTTCCTGTTTCCGTAAATCTCAAAAGGGAGATGAGAGCAAACTAGATGGCCAACTAATGGAGACCCCAATGGAGAGAAAAGGAAGATGCTGGCTTGTTTGTAGTCCACACCAATAAAAAACAACTTGACTTACTGCATTCACAGCAGGAAGTAGAACATTAGATCTTGGCCAGGTAGAGGAAAGTTTCCTTTGGGCTTAATTCAGCACTGGGTAATCGATGCAGATGTACAAGGCTTTGGCATTCCTTAAAATCATTGCAGACACAAAGGCCAACTTCTCCCAGCTGAGAAAAGGAGAAACATGGTTTTGCAACATTATAGGAAAGGCCAAGGTGTGGCTCTATGCCTTTTCCACAGACGCAGAACCAGCAATTAGGATCTATACTTACTATTCTCCATTGCATCTCCTAATTGTGACTGACTAGGCAGCATGTGGTCCTTCTAACAATCTGACCCAGAGACCGCTGCTAGAGAGCAAGGCAAATTAGATGCGGTTTCATCGCCCACTCTCCTCTATGTCTACAGTTTTCCCAACATGCACCTTGGAAGAGTGCCAGAATTGGACAGATAAATAGAAAGAAATGAAAGAATTCCGATCTTGGAATAGAGTGGTAAAAGAGCCTATCCCAAAGGTGCTTTTTTCAGGAGGCAATTGGACTTTCTTGTTTTTTGTCTTTTGAAGATATTTCGCTCCTCACCCAAGAAGCTTCTTCAGCTCTGACAGGATAGTGGGAAAATGGAAGGATTGATATTCCTTGCAGACAGCTGGCCATTTGCATCCTTTTAGAGGGACATTGAAGCACTTGGAGATTTATCTGTGTCCTCAGGGTCACCTGAGTGGTGCTCCTGGTTCCTTTAGCCTGCAATTTATTTTCCTCTGGAAATACTCTCACTCCATTCAAAGAGTGTTCATCCCAAATTGTATAGCTAAAAGTCTGTGGAGATTTTCAGTCATCCAGGTCACGGTTGTCCCAAAGGTGCTTTTTCAGGAGGCAACTGGACTTTCTTGTTTTTTGTCTTTTGAAGATATTTCGCTCCTCACCCAAGAAGCTTCTTCAGCTCTGACAGGATAGTAGGGAATGGAGACATTGCAGACAGCTGGTCATTTGCATTCTTTTAGAGAGTCATTGAAGCATTTGGAGGTTTGTCTGTGTCCTCAGGGTCACCCGAGTAGTGCTCCTGGTTCCTGTAGTCTGCATTTTTTTTCCTCTGGAAATTCATTCCTTCTCCCACACCATTTGAAGGGTAACAAGAAAGTCCAGTTGCCTCCTGAAACAGCACCTTTGGGACAACCATGACCTGGATGACTGAGAATCTCTACAGACTAAAAGATACTATGATGATCAAATGCTGCTATTTGCCCAAATTTAACTATTTGGACATTCAAGGAAGCACATAGATGTATAGAAATTCATATATTAAGCCGGCTATTATTTGTAATAATATACTTGCTTGTGTGACCCTTACCTGCCACCAAAGTGAGTGCAGTTACCTTTATTAGAGCCGTAGTGGAACAGTGGTTAGAATGCAGTATTGCAGGCTAATCTGCATTCCCACTTCCAGGAGTTCGATCCTCACAGGCTCAAAGTTGATTCAGCCTTTCGTCTTTCCGAGGTCAGTAAAATAAGGACCCAGATTCTACTTCAGCCTCCTGTAGCATTTCAGACAAATGGTTGCCCAATCTCTTCTTAAAAACTTCCACTGATGGAGCACCCACAACATCCGAAGGCAAATTGTACCACTGATTAATTGTTCTAACTGTCAGGAAATTTCTCTTTAGTTCTTGGTTGGTTGTGACCAAAACTTGGTGGTGACCAAAACTGGATGTAATATTCTAGGTAAGGTCTTACTGAGGCTTTATAGAGTGGCATTAGTACCTCATTTGATCTTGATTGTATTCCCTCTGTTAATGCAGCTTAGGACTTAAACCTTCTAACACTCATTTCCCATTTGTCTAGCATATGTAACCACAACACCTTGTCACCTTTGGTGGGAGTATTATGTATACTGTGTGTGAGTATGATGTTGGCTCCAAATCCTTGCTTCGGGCAAGCTCTCAGATCTGTAGTAATGCCAGGGAGAGGACTGTGTGACAAAAATCACTTCAAGATACTGGCAGGCAGTGTGTTTGGGGTGACACTTTCCAATGTTTTGTTTACCTTGAGCTCTACCAACAGGCAGCTACAATAAAGATCCACACTATCAAGTTGCCAAGTGTCACATCACATGTTGTTGCACAAACTCTCAATTTGGTGTCTGGTTTGAAGGCCTTCTCCATTCAAAGACAGCTTGCCTGCTTGCAAGATTTAATTCTACAGTTGCATATAATAGTATCAGGCTCCGGATGCTTCCGTTTAAATGGGATTTTAGCAACTTTCTTGGATAACTGTGTTATTTTAACTTCCAAACATATTGCTCTTCATATTTTTCTAAGCCTTTCTTTTTTTCTACACAGAAGAAATAATCACTTCATGATATTTTCCCCTCCATGAAAAAATATCCTTTCCCGCCCTTTCCTGCCCTGTTTTATTTTCAAAACAAGGCTATGAAGTTGGTGAAGTGGAGATAATCGTTAACCTTTTGCTTGAGAAGAATGACTGTCTTCTTCCCAGTAGAGTTTTCCCTTATTTTTCTTTTTCTTGTACCTTGCTACTTTTGTTCTTAATAGCAAGTTAAAGTGATGGCTTTTCATACATTGACGGAGACTCATCCTGAAATTGTGTCACAGAAAAACTTATCTTGCAGTACCAGCCATTCTGAAATGGAAAAATTCCAAGACCTCAGGCCGACAGCAGAATTGTCTTTGGAAGTTGGCCTCCCACTTGAATAAACAAATCTTCATTCAGGCAGATCAGGATTGCTGAATATCAGATGACTATTAACATGTATAAAAAGATAGATAGATAGATAGATAGATAGATAGATAGATAGATAGATAGATAGATAGATAGATAGATAGATAGATAGATAGATAGATAGATAGATAGATAGATAGATAGATGATAGATGATAGATGATAGGTTAGGTTAGGTTAGATTAGATTAGATTAGATTAGATTAGATTAGATTAGATTAGATTAGATTAGATTAGATTAGATTAGATTAGATTAGATTAGATTAGATTGGTGGGTGGGTGGGTGGATAGATAGATAGAGAGAGATAGATAGATAGATAGATAGATAGATAGATAGATAGATAGATAGATAGATAGATAGATAGATAGATAGATAGATAGATAGATGGATAGATGGATAGATGGATAGATGGATAGATGGATAGATGGATAGATGGATAGATGGATAGATGGATAGATGGATAGTTGGATAGTTGGATAGATAGATAGATAATTATAGATAGTGTGTGAGAGAAAGAAAGAGATGAAGATTTATACATATATATATATATAGAAAGAGAGAGAGGTGATGATGGTGATGATAATGATAGAAAGAAAGAAAGAAAGAAAGAAAAAAGAAAAAGGAGAGGAGGAGGAGGAGGATGACAGAGAGAGACAGGCAGAGAGAGAGACAGAGAGAGAGACAGAGAGACAGAGAGACAGAGAGAGAGAGAGAGAGAGAGAGAGAGAGAGAGAAGAGAGAGAGAGAGAGAGAGAGAGAGAGACAGAGACAGAGAGAGAGACAGAGACAGAGACAGAGACAGAGACAGAGACAGAGACAAAGATACAGAGACATAATTTGGGCTTTTGATCATATTTTTAAGACGTATGTAATTATTAACGTTGAATTAAAATGCAGATTATCACCTATTGGAGCAAACAGTTGGTAGTTTCTGCACTACTTTTCTGTCTTCCTTTCTTCTCCAATGGTTGTATGGTTTTTGGCCACCTACTGTTGTTCTCGTAGCTTTCCAAAATGGAATGCAACTCTTACTTTGGGAGCAAAGTGTTTATGATGCTAAATGGAAATGATGAAGCAATCATGGAATAATGTTCCTCAGACAAAAATCTGTATTAATGAATGTGTCCCTGGAACCACAAATAAAAGCCAAAGCCCAAGCATATTGGCTGAGTTGGAAAAGGCCAACTGGCAGAGCTCTGAGCTCTGCATTCTGTTTTGGAAAAGAACCATCTAAATAAACAGATCTACAGGGAGGCAATGATTTATATGGCGAGTTTGTTTGATTTTTGTTCTGCGGGATGTCATTGATTTATTAGTAATTGCACGAGGTGCCTCTTTTAGAGAAATTAAGATATTCTACCATGCACTGAGCCAAACGTTTGAAAGGCCAAAATATTCAGCACGAAAGGGTGTCAATGTTTCACAAAAGTTCTTCCCCCCTCCTACATTATTCACTTTTTCTTTTACATTGTTTGTGTGTGGTCCAAGTTGCTACCATTTAGGGTAACTCTGCGTGGGGTGCTTGGATAATCCAGAAGCAATTCCACAACGCTGTGATTCCTCACCCTTGTCCAATTAGGCAGTTGGACTGATCTATTTTTGGCTTAAAACTGATGCATTTGAAACCACAGTAAAGCTATGATTTCTGTTATTATTATTCCTGCAATTTGTGAATCATATATTTACCAATGTTCAGGATTTCTTGCGCAGTCTGTCTTCTATCTCCATGCTTTAGTTCCCTTTATTGCAGGGGTGTTAAACTTGATTTCATTCAACCCTGAGGGCCGCATCAGGGTTGTGTTTGACCTTGGGGAGCGGGGTGAGCGTGGCCAGGGTGGGCGTGGCCAGCTTGACATCACTCGTGTTGGGGGCGCCTGTGGCCAGAGTGGTCTGCCAGAGAAAATGGGCTCCCAAGCTCAGTTTTTGGCTGGGATGCCTCCTGCAACCCTCCACCAGCAAAAAGCGGAGCTCGGGAGGGCCACGTTTTAACTGGCAGAGGCATCGCGGGCTGGTCCTTCGCTATTTCCAGGGCTCCCCCGTGGGCTGGATCTAAGCACCCTGTGGGCCAGATCTGGCCCCCGGGCCTTGAGTTCGACACCCCTACTTTATTGAAACTGTATTCCATTATTGGAACCGCGGGGGAGAGCTTTCTCTGTGGGAGCTCCCTCTCTTTGGAACCAACTCCCACCAGACTATCCCCACCCTACTGGCTTTCCGTAAAGCTGTGAAAACATGGCTCTTCAAACAGGCAGGCTAAAATAAGACCAACGAGAACATCTGTGGTCTTCCCATGCATGAATGATGATAATGTTTTTTTAATTATTATAACTGTTTTTAAATTATTATTATTATTGGGTTTCTTTTTAATAAATTGTTCTTCTTGCATGTTGTATGCCGCCCAGAGTCCCACGGGTGTTGGGCGGCTTATAAGAATGAATGAATGAATGAATGAATGAATGAATGAATGAATGAATGAATGATAAATAAATAAATAAATAAATAAATAAATAAATAAATAAATAAATAAATAAATAAATAAATAAATAAATAAATAAATAAATACTTCTTCATTTCAGTGGAAGGGTGGCTTGGTGGCTTTTCAGCTCTCTCATAGAAAATACTCGGACACAAGACATTAAAATGAGCTTTTTTTTAAAAGTGAAACTTCTGTAAAGAGGCTTGACACTGCCTCTCTCTTCCTAGTTACTGTGGCAGAGCAATGACAAGACTTATAAAAAGATAAATGGAGAATCTCTTTTAGGTTAGTTAACTACTGAATATCCCCAAAATGGGGAAGTTACCACTGTTTCATTTCCTTCCTTCCTTCCTTCCTTCCTTCCTTCCTTCCTTCCTTCCTTCCTTCCTTCCTCCCTCCCTCCCTCCCTCCCTCCCCCCCTCCTTCTTTCTTTCTTTCTTTCTTTCTTTCTTTCTTTCTTTCTTTCTTTCTTTCTTTCTTTCTTTCTTTCTTTCTTTCTTTCTTTCTTCCTTCCTTCCTTCCTTCCTACCTTCCTTTCTTTCTTTCTTTCTTTCATTCTTTCTTTCTTTCTTTCTTCCTTCCTTCCTTCCTTCCTTCCTTCCTACCTTCCTTTCTTTCTTTCTTTCTTTCGTTCTTTCTTTCTTTCTTTCTTTCTTTCTTGAGCATAGCCCACCCACTGGCTTCCACTCTGTCACCCAGACCTTTGTCAAGAGAGATATCTTTTATCTTTATTTCTTTATTTCTTCAATCAATCTGAATAGAGCTGGAAGAGACCTTTCTCAAGCAGGAAACCCTATACCAGTGATGGCGAACCTATGGCACGCGTGCCACAGGTGGCACGCGGAGCCATATCTGCCGGCACGCGAGCTGTTGCCCTAGCTAAGCTCCAGCGTGCATGTGCTCACTGGCCAGCTGATTTTTGGCTCACGTGGAGGCTATGGAAGGGCCTATTAGGCTTCCGGATAGCCTCCTGGGGGTCATTTGTGCCCTCCCCAGGCTCCAAGGAAGCCTCTGGAGCCTGGGGAGGGTGAAAAATGGGCCTACCGGGCCCACCGGAAGTCGGGAAATGGTCCATTTTCGGCCTCCAGAGGACCGCTGCTGGGGCGGGGAAGGCCATTTTCACCCTCCCCAGGCATTGAATTATGGGTGTGGGCACTCGCATGCCCGTGATAGTGCGTGCACACACGCTTTCGGCACCCAAGGGAAAAAAGGTTCGCCATCACTGCCCTATACAATTTGAGACAAGTGGCTGTCCAGCCTCTTCTTAAAAACCTCCAGTGATGTTGCACCAACAACTTCTGAAGGCAACTTCTGTTTCTCTCATTAATTGTTATCACTGTTAAGAAGTTTCTCCTTAATTCCAGATTGCTTCTCTCCTTGATTATTTTCTATCCCTTGTTTCTTGTTTTGCCTTCAGGTGCTTTGGAAAATACATTGATTCCCTCTTTTTTGTGGCAACCCCTCGGATATTAGAACACTGCTATCGTGTCACCCCTAGTTTGCCAGACCAACCCTCGAATACAGCTCACCTGTCTGGAACCCGCACTGCATATCGGACATTGATACAATTGAGAGAGTCCAGAAATATTTCACAAGGAGAGTCCTCCACTCCTCTGCTCTCAACAGAATACCTTATTCCACCAGGCGTGAAATTTTGGGCTTAGAAAATTTAGAGCTATGTCGCCTTCGATCTGATCTAAATGTAATTCATAAAATCATCTGCCACAATGTCCTATCTGTTACTGAATACTTCAGCTTCAACCACAACAACACATGAGCACACAATAGATTTAATGTAAACCTCTCGAAACTCGACTGCAGAAAATACGACTTCAGCAACAGAGTGATCAATGCCTGGAATGCACTACCTGACTCTGTGGTTTCTTCCCCAAACCCCAAAAACTTTAACCTTAGACTGTCTACAGTTGACCTCACCCCATTCCTAAGAGGTCTGTAAGGGGCATGCATAAGCGCACCAACGTGCCTACCGTCCCTGTCCTACTGTCCTATTGTCCAAATTTACCTATACATACTTTGCTTTTGTTTATGTTTATATCATACCTGTTATCTTGTACACGTGTTGAAAAATAAATAAATAAATAAAATAGTCCTTCTTTTCTCCAGACTAGCCATACCCAGTTCCTGCAATTGTTCTTCATATGTTTTAGTCCCCAGGCCTTTAATCATCCATGCTGCTCTTGTCTGTCCTTTTTACAAAATCTCAACATCTTTTCTGTAATGTGGTTGTGAGTCCGAACGCTGCCATTCTGAAGGGGGGGGAACGAGGCTGTGAGCTGGATGTTTTGCATGTTTTCACTTTTGCTGTAACTGCTTGGGATTTTGAGGAGGGATAATGGGCCATCTCCGCGGGTTTCAGGCTTGTATTCAAGGTCGCGAGGTCCCAAGGATGACCTCTTCTCACCATCCCGCTTCAGAGTTTTCAAACACCTTTGCGACATTTTATTGGTTACCGATACACCAGGGGTATTGGGTGGGTCTTGAACAGGGGAAATTAGCTTAACGCTTTGCGCGGGAATTTTCAGACTCTGCCTGACTTCTCTGCAATCACTATCTCTCATTAAAAGTTCCTTTTGAAATGTAAACTGCTTCAAGACTTTTACTTTCCTGAGAAGGTAGCTGAGACAGGTCCTTACAATGGAGACCAAAACTGCATTCCGGGTGTGATCTTACTAAGGTTTTATAAATATAAGGTCTTATGTTTTATGGCTCCTATTATAATCTCTTAGCTTATTTGTGAGCAATTCAGAGCCCTTGAGAGTCAGGCAGTGTGCAAGTTTAATATATTATTGTTATTGTTATTCTTATTATTCTTATTCTTATTATTGTTGTTGTTGTTGTTGTTGTTGTTGTTGTTGTTATTATTATTATTATTATTATTATTATTATTATTATTATTATTATTATTATTATTATTATTATTATTATTATTATTATTATTATTATTATTATTATTATTATTATTATACAATTGTATCACAGCGGCCAGTTGTTTCGCTGGATTTGGCATTGATTACTAGTCGAGCCCCACCCAGGGGCCTAGGACGTCGTAATGTATTTTCGAAGTATATGTGCGGAACCGAGCAGTGCGGCTTTCTGCATTTGACTGATGGTGACTTTGTCAATTTTGAGCTGTTTTAAATGTAATTCCAGTGCTTTTGGGATAGCACTCAGTGTTCCAATCACTACTGGAATTACCACTGCTGGTTTGTGCCATAATCGTTGGATTTCGATTTTTAAGTCCTGGTATTTTGCTATTTTTTCGTGTTCCTTTTCATCGACCTTGCTATCTCCTGGTATTGCAATGTCAATTATAGTCACCTTGTTGTTCTCGACCAGCGTGATGTCTGGTGTATTATGCGCCAGTACCTTGTCTGTTTGTATACGAAAATCCCACGTATTATTATATTATATTATAATTATAATTATAATTATAATTATAATAATTATAATTATAATTATAATTATAATTATAATTATAATTATAATAATAATTATAATTATTATTATTATTATTATTATTATTATTATTATTATTATTATTATTATTATTATTATTATTATTATTATTATTATTATTATTATTATTATTATTATTATTATTATTATTATTATTGCAGCTTCTTCATGTTCTGAGCTGTAATTACATCCAAAGATTGAAGTTTTCCCCTTTCATGTTTCCATTCTTTATCATCTCACACTGATGAGCTTGAAAATTTTGTTTTGTGACTGTGAATCGGCCTAATAAAGGCATTAACTCGGTATGGTTTGAGATTAATTTTCCTTATGGCTACAGCTGTTTTTGCTTCATGTATTATAAAACTATCCTTTGATTTTATTATTGGTTTTTGCAAAGCCTTATTCACTGTATTTCTGAATCTGTGAAAAAAAAAATGGGATAGTAATTTAATGAAGTCTGAAAAGAAAATATGCAGGCTTCCGTTTTGCAAACAGATTTTTTTTAAAAAAAACTTACATCTTTTCTGTACCCCATGAATTTTAAAATTACTTGACACATACCGGTCATAATAATCATGTTGAAAAAAATGTATATTTATCAATTAGAGACTTGTTGAGGGAGTTAGAATTGCTTTCTACATACAAGGTTTTCAAAATGCCTTATAATCAAATTATAACTGGCAGAGAATAACAATAAATTCTTTAGATATAGCTCCAGATATTGCATCTTAATTCTTCCCTTTATAACAGCCTTTTAAAATAGACTGATTTCCTCCAAACACAGAAATTCACAGATTTAATGACCTCTAAAATAAAAGCAAACATTCACACATATTTATTTTCAAATGTGACTTTCTGTTGTAGAGCTTAGAAGGAAATACATTAGGGCAATTTTTCATGTGAAGTTGAATGAAGATATGGTCTGGTGGTCCTGGAATGTCCCTATCTCGTGTTGTTATGGTATGTGAGAATGACCTTGGGAGACAGGAGTAAAAGCCATAGATCAGACAACTGTCCTGTAAAAGATACATATAATGTGTAAGGTAAAGGTAAAGGTTCCCCTCGTACATATGTGCTAGTCGTTCCCAACTCTAGGGGGCAGTGGTCATCTCCATTTCAAAGCCAAGAGCCAGCTCTATCCAAAGATGTCTCCGTGGTCATGTGACTGGCATGACTAAATGCCGAAGGTGCACGGAACGTTGTTATCTTCCCACCAACGTGGTCCCTATTTTTCTACTTGCCTTTTTTACATGCTTTCAAACTGCTAGGTTGGCAGAAGCTGGGACAAGTACCAGGAGCTCACTCCGTTTTGCGGTGCTAGGGATTCGAACTGCCAAACTGACAAGCTCAGTGTCTTAGCCACTGAGCCACTGCGTCCCTCTTATAATGTGTATTTATACCATATTGGTAAGACCACACTTGGAATACTCTATCCAATTCTGGTCACCACAGTACAAAAAAAGATGTCAAGACTATAGTAAGGATGCAGAGAAAAACAACAAAGTTGATTAGGAGACCTTAGGTTTACAAAGATCATCAGTAAAGGATATATCCCTTTTGTTGTTAATTGTGCTGGGTTACTCCTTGACTAATTATCGTCATTGTGAACAGCAGCAGCAAAAGCTAAATGGCAATGAGATATATTAGATATCATCTCATCAAGACTGAATCTGCTTGTCTATTATAAACATCTTGTGGGGACATGTTGAACACCTCCCTAACCCTAACCCTTCCTACATGAAGTTCACAGGAATGTGGATATTGGCAAACTTGCTTTTTTTGTAGTGTTGTAGAACTTCCTTCCTCCCCATCAAGGTCCATGCAGTGCCTTCATACAACTGGCTAAGTTTCATTGACTCATCAAGATTCTATGAATTTAATCCTACAATGTTTAATTGTATTGGGTGCTCTTCTGTTGAATGCTGATCTGTTGAAAATGTTCAGGATGATTAATTAACTTACGTTGCCTTTATTCTTTGTCATTGTATTCCAGGGTGAGTTACACAAACAATAGTTAAATAACATAAATACATGTGTCGATCAATAACGATTTTTATTTTTACCTTCTCCCTTCTGTTTCTGTACAACATACTGAACACGAAACATCAGTTTCAACTTTTTCTCTTTAACAACTCCTACAGGTTCCTTTCAAAATGTTTTCTTAGAGAAGACTGACTAAATGTGCAAGAAGTTACAGTACAGGAAATCAGGAAACTGTGTGGCTATTAATCAGTTCCTTCTTTATCCTTACCTAGGCAAGGTGATATTCTTTACAGCAACACTGATAAATTGTCCTCAGGGCAAGAAGGACAAATGTCACTATTGCTATCTGTCTCTAGGTAGATTTCAGTGGCCACCTAGTTGTTTTTTTCCCATTTTTTTCCTTGACCAAATATTAGATCCTTAACCTTTACAACTCTTTTAGGTTGTTCTTGTTCTTCCTCCTGCTCTCATAACATGATTGAGATGTCTGAACAATTTCCAGACAACAAGAACGTAATGTCCAGCAATGCAAGAAGGAGTCAAATCAAAGTAGGTTAATTGATAGAGAGGTGGGTCTTGGAAATGTGGAAAGGAAGACACCTTATTAAACAATGGGAAGGTGAATAAGAGATGTTGAATGCCATATTACGGTAGACTGAGATATTTCCAGGATGCATAAATAAATGAATAAATAAATGCTTAAACTAATGATAGCTTTAATCTGTGTATCAGTATTCTGCTGCATAGTACTGGTTTTATTGCTGATGACTCAGAGATAAGAGACAATACACAAGTTAATGTTTATTTATAATATAATAACTTGGAGTCTTGTAGAAGCTATGGAGATAGTAGAGTCTAATTTATCTGTCGGTCTGGCTTTATAAATGTAAGGGGGGGAATAAAATAAGATATTTTCTTGCAGTTATTTTTCTTTTCAGATTGGACTCTTGAAATCAGAATGCCTTCTAATTAGACTCTCTTAAAACAAGGAAATTCAAGGGGTATAAATCATATAAATCAGCAAAGACAGAATCCCGAGGTTGCAAATCCTGAAAAAAAAATCTCCTTAAGACAAAATGTATAAATGAACAGAAAAATTAGACTGTATCCAAATGCATTTATAAAAGTACATGTCCCTGAGTAAATCTGGAATATATAATTCAATTATAATTTAACCTCTTTTGCTAATTAATACAGCAATTATTCATTCACTGTAGACCTTGGCAAGAAACCCCAGTTCCAGGGTGTAGGTTTGAGCACTATACTGTAATATATATTATTTTCTAACCTCCTGGAGTTTTCAGGAATGTGCCCAGATACAAGGAACTTAAAATAAATCACATCTATTAAAATTAATTACTGATTACCACTTAAACTGGGCCTATTGTCTAACATGGGAAACAGAGATATATTTACAATTACTTGTCACAGATAAACACACATATGCACAAAAGAATTCCTCTGGTCAGCATGAGATAAACTCAAACCACTATATGTCTCTGTGTTTTATTTCTCCTAGAAAGCAACATAAAACAGTTTCAGAGCACCATAAGATCTATTCATTAGATTTTGGTGGGAATATAAAGAATGGAATAGAATAGAATAGAATAGAATAGAATAGAATAGAATAGAATAGAATAGAATGGAATGGAATGGAATGGAATGGAATGGAATGGAATGGAATGGAATAGCATAGCATAGCATAGCATAGCATAGCATAGCATAGCATAGCATAGCATAGCATAGCATAGCATAGCATAGCATAGCATAGAATAGAATAGAATAGAATAGAATAGAATAGAATAGAATAGAATAGAATAGAATTCTTTATTGGCCAAGTGTGATTGGACAGACAAGGAATTTGTCTTTGGTGCATATGCTCTCAGTGTACATAAAATAAATCTTAAAAAGGTAAATGCCACAAAAATAAATAGATAGATAGATAGATAGATAGATAGATAGATAGATAGATAGATAGATAGATAGATAGATAGATAGATAGATAGATAAATAAATAAATAAATAAATAAATAAATAAATAAATAAATAAATAAATAAATAAATAAATAAATAAATAAATAAATAAATAAATAAATAAATAAATAAATAAATAAATAAATAAATAAATGCCTCTTTTGGAAATATGGAAGTGTGAAAACTACCAGGATGAGTCTTAGATCAAAGGAGACATAAAAATAGTCAAAGAAACTAATCTATAGAATAGAACTGTGTCAGTGGTGGGTTGCTCCCGGTTCGTACCGGTTCTTAGAACCGGTAGCGCTGGTGGCTGGAGGCTCCGCCCACCTGCCCAGGACCCTCCTGCAAGCGTGAACTGGTAGTAAAGGGTTTTAGAAACCACTTCTGTAGTGTGTCTGTATGAACTAAGAAGAATGGAATTCCCAGAGAGATCAAAGCAAGAATAGAGAAACAAAATAAACTGAGTGTTTGAAGCTGATGACAATAGCTGGGGGGAAAAAACAGAAGCCATGATGATTGATTGATTGATTGATTGATTGATTTAGAATATAGCACCTACAGAGGTCATGCAACCACTGTTATACAAATATAAGTTTAAATAAAGCCTCAGCAAATATATAAATATAAATATAAATCTATATCTATCTATATCTATATTTGGACTGCCATTTGTCCGAAATGGTGTAGGGACTCCTGCTTGAGCGGGGGTTGGACTTGTAGGTCCCTCCCAACTCTAATAATCTATAAATCTATATATCTATATCATCTATATCTATCCATACACATACATAGTATGTGGACAATACAATAACCCACTTTTTACGAATCTGTAATCCCTTAATTCAGGGTAAAAATGGGGCAACTGGATGGAGCTAAGCATTTACTGGCCGGATGCCCTTCCTGATGCCTATGCAGACTTTTTTTTTCTTTGTGCCTTAGAAGAGAAATATCTGCCAGTACCTAGGATTGAACTACCAACCAATTGTGTGAGAAATGAGGGTCTTCACACCACTCATGCCACTCATGGTATTAGGCACAGGGAAAAAAACAACCTGGGATCCCATTTCCAGGGAAAAGCTGGATTATTTGGACTGCAATCCATTTGAGGATCTGTTGGTTCAATCCATGTTTGCTATCCCCTTGACATTTTCCAATGGGAGAGAAAAAGTGTGGCGAGGACTCCTTAGTGACTGTGCATCTGGATTTTATACACAACTGAAGATGATTGTCAACTCCTGCATTTATCAAATCCCCAATTTAATATCAGAAACAAGCTAGCTCCTATCCATCTCATTTACTTGAAAGAACTATTTACTTTCTCTCAATGCTACAGATAATAGATAATAGAAAACTTCACCAGTGGGAATAAGCAATTCAACACTGTTATGAATTGTAAAAGCAGGACTCCAACCCCAGCTCTCTAAGCAGGTGCATAATTGGGTCTCTATCGCACATGAAAGCGTGGCACCTCCAATTGAATATTAAGGGTGAGAGAAAGTTGTACAATTTGGTCTGGTTTGATTGAAATAAACTTTTAAATTCCTCTTTTTAGTGGCGACTCCGCAGGCAGGCATTTTTAAGCATGTCATTTTTATACTCACTCCACTTATAACTCTCACCTTTGTAACTGCCCAAGGGCATGTGATACATATTAGAAGAAAGGAATCCAATTGGCCTCAGTTACTCTCTTGTAGACCCTATAAGCTATTTACTCCTCCTGATAGTGAAGGAAGGGGAAAGAAAGAAAGAAAGAAAGAAAGAAAGAAAGAAAGAAAGAAAGAAAGAAAGAAAGAAAGAAAGAAAGAAAGAAAGAAAGAAAGAGGGAGGGAGGGAGGGAGGGAGGGAGGGAGGAGGAAGGAAGGAAGGAAGGAAGGAAGGAAGGAAGGAAGGAAGGAAGGAAGGAAGGAAGGAAGGAAGGAGGGAGGGAATTAAATATTTTCTATGGTTAATTTTCATAATGCTTTAATTATTCAAGGGTAGAATTGCCAATTTATGGTGAACAGTGAATCTGCATTGAAGAAAATGATAGATTCAGTTCAAGAAAAATCCAGTAATTTGGATTTTCTTTGCCTCTTGGTAGATACTGTACACAGTGGCTAAGTTCCAGAATGGGAAAATTCACCATGGCCAACTGGCCGTGGCCAACTCATCACAGCCAACTCACCACTGCCAATTTGCTGCACAACATGGTGCGGGACAATTCAACAATTCAATTTAATTATTTAAAATATTTTTTTTAACTTTTTGTCATTCACATTTCATTTTACCCCCTCCTTTGGCATACTTTCTTTAATGATTCCATCCTGCCATTTCTTCTATATTAGTGTAACTCTTGTTCTGTGGTGAATTGTTCTGCGGTGAGTTGGCCATGGCAGGTTGGCTGTGGCATGTTGGCTGTGGCCAGTTGGTGGAGGTTTGTTGTCCTAGACCCTTAAGTTCACATTGTACAAAATCATTAGATGTTTTGTTTAATGTTGGATTATGTAGAAACTAAACAATTGTTCCAAATAAACCATGGTTCATCACTCAGTTTGATGTGAATTATTCAAGAAGCTGTGAGACACACACACACACACACACACACACACAGAGAGAGAGAGAGAGAGAGAGAGAGAGAGAGAGAGAGAGAGAGAGAGAGAGAGAGAGAGAGAGAGAGCAATGTTTGAATATTCATTCATTCATTCATTCATTCATTCATTCATTCATTCATTTATTTATTTATTTATTTATTTATTTATTTATTTATTTATTTATTTATTTATTTATTTATTTATTTATTTATTTATTTATTTATTTATTTATTTATTTATTTATTCGATCTTATAGACCGCCTAACTCCCAGGGGATTCAGGGCGGCGTACAACATAGACCTGTAAGTAGTTGTAGAACTTGTTTAAGATAGTCCATTGTGATTTGCTGTTCATAGAAAATAGTATGTCTATTGGGTTATTTCAAAGTCTTTAGGTTGAGACAAAGTAGCTCTTGGTTTACTTCTGGTTTTGCACATATTGAGACAGCAAATCAATGAAACTTTATCTAGACTTGTCCCCAGTTAATTTCAAGTTGCCTGAAAAATGAAAATGTTTGTAGCACAAGATGTCCTCACTTATTTTGCTTCAAGCATCATTGATTTCATTGGTAATCTGTTGAACACAGGTTTACTTTTCCTAACTGAAGTTAACACTACTTTATTTGGGCTGCATTGACTTTACTCAAAAGCACTGATAGCTGGATGTCCCTTCTACTCTCACAAAGGGCTCAAAGCATTGCCTTGTTTACAACAAAATTGCAGGAATAAAGTTGAGCAGAGAGATAGGAAGTCATTCAGTTGGCTTATGAGTGTATTGGATGATTTAAGTCTACAGTGCTTGTGCTGCAAAAATATAGACAACCACAGGAGGACAGGAAAGAATGTTACAGGAAGTCCTCAACTTATGACCAAATTGAACCCAAAATTTCAAGTGCTAAGCAAGAACAGTTTAATGAATTTTGTCTCATTTTATGACTTCTTTGCCACTGATGTTAAGTGAATCACTGAAGTTAAGTTAGTAACACAGTTATTAAGTGAATCTGGCTTCCCCATTGACTTTGCTTCTCAGAAGGTCACAAAAGGGGATCACATGACCCCGGGACAGTGCAACCGTCATAAATATGAGGCAGTTGCCAAGTGTCTGAATTTTGATCGTGTGACCATTGGGATGCTGCAACGATCATAAGTGTGAAATGATTGTCAGTCAACAGGAGTTTTTAAGAAGAGACTGTACAACCACTTGTCTGAAATGGTATAGGGTCTCCTGCTTGAGCAGGGGGTTGGACTAGAAGACCTCCAAGGTCCCTTCCAGCGCTATTCTGATTGATTGATTGATTGATTGATTGATTGATTGATTGATTGATTGACTGATTTATTGATTGATTGATTGATTGATTGTAAGTTGATTACCTATAGTTCAGTGGTGGGTCCCTACCGGTGCCGTGTGGAGCGCAGCTCCGGTAGGAGCCCAGCGATGATGTCATTTTCTGGTGCTTCTCCGTATCCTGAGCTGTTGGGAAAAAGCCCTCCCACCCGCCCTTGTTTCAATACTGACCTATATTCTTCCTCCGAAGCACAGCTGAGAAGCTCCTCAGCTGTGTTTCAGCTTTAATGTCGTCCTAAGCATGCGTGGAAATGAAATTGCCCGATGGAACGCGAGTTCACTTCTGTGCATGCTCGCGATGCGCACCGGTAGCGAAAATAACCGGAACAAGAGGTGGGTTCCTGCCTGTTTTTGCCGGTGCGGTTAATAGCTGTTGTTCGGTGCAGAGCCGAAGACGCTGCTGCCATTCGCGGCGCGGGAGCTTTCCCCGGGCGCTTTCCCCGCCCGCATGGACGCCGCCGTTTGCGTTCTTTTGCCCTCTGCGCATGCAGAACACTTTGCGCATGCGCAGAGGGCAAAAGAATGCAAACGGCGGCGTGCATGCAGGCGGCGGCAGCGCCCGGGGAAAGCCCCCGCACCATGAACGGCAGCAGCGTCTTCGGCTCTGCGCCGAACAACAGCTATTAACCGCACCGGCAGGAACCCACCTCTGACCGGAACCCTCCGCTGCTGTAGTTGTAATCAGATGTTGGCATCAGTAGACAACATAAAACCTTCCACTTTAGCCCTTCCACAGCTTCAAAGGAGCCAATCAAGCTGAATGGGGATGCAGAACTATTGTATGAAATGGGCTTCCATGATTGAAAGCCACATAAATTGTCA
>JALIGW010000102.1:960461-1052961 GCA_023053685.1 Diadophis punctatus similis
AGGAAGGAAGGAAGGAAGGAAGGAAGGAAGGAAGGAAGGAAGGAAGGAAGGAAGGGGAGAAGGTAATCTTTTTAGAATGTATGGTCTTCATATGCCTTTTCCTAAGAAAGCTCTGGAAAATGAGGTTAGAGGCCAAAAACAAGGTAACTCTGAGAGAGAGTTACTGGTGGGATTACCGAAGGGTGTGAAGTTTATTGATAATATATTTACATATTTACATTACTTTTAATATTTACAGACCCCTTGCATCCTGGACATAAATTGTTTCAACTCCTACCCTCAAAACTCGCTATAGAGTACTGCACACCAAGACAACTAGACACAAGAACAGTTTTTTCCCGAATGCCATCACTCTGCTAACAAATAATTCCCTCACCACTATCAAACTATTCACTAAGGCTGCATTACCTCTTACTATTAGTCTTCTCATCGTTCCTATCACCCATCTCCTCCCACTTATGGACTGTATGACTGTAACTTGTTGCTTGTATCCTTACGATTTATATTGACTGTTTCCTAACGTGGTTTGATTGCTTATTTATACCCTATGAGTATCATTAAGTGTTGTACCTTATGATTCTTGATGAATGTATCTTGTCTTTTTATGTACACTGAGAGCATATGCACCAAAGTCAAATTCCTTGTGTGTCCAATCACACTTGGCCAATAAGAATTCTAATTCTAATTAATCTAATTCTAATTCTAATTCTAATTCTAATTAATCTAAGATTGGGCTACTGAAAAAATACAAGGTTTGGAGTCCCTCTGAAGTCCTAACAAGGCTCATAGCACTGACTACCAGGCTAAGGAGATACGTTACAGAAGCAGAGGCAAGATGATAAATCTTTGTTCGCCAAAGAACCATTGAAGATAAACTCCAAACTGCAGTGCAACAAAATGGTGAATAGAGAATGGTCAATTCTGATGCGGATTAAACGCTTACCTCTGCTATATTTACTCTCAAATGGCAGCCGACAGGCTATTACTCTTGATAAAACCCGGGTATATGATGTGGCATATTCATCATATACATTAGCCAGATGTAACTGTTGACAGAACATGGTGATGTATTATATGACATGCTGTTCCTATTTTTTATATTATAGTGAGGTATGTTATTCAAATAATATGATGTTCGTCCATCGTGTTCAAAGAGGACCTTGACATCTATGAGAATCGGGGGGGATGTCAAGACTTGCACGTGAATTGGATTAAAGTGAGGGAGAGGTGCGCATAGTCAGCTCACTCTCTCTTCCCAGATTCCATCTTGCTCCAAATAGCAGGACAAGAATCGAAACAGTTGGAGATGGGCTGGGCGCAGTGGTTGACCAGGGCGTCTTCGTGTCTTGCCGTTGCTCTTAGCATACCACATCGCTTGCAGAGACCGCCTTCATGACCGTTGTCCTATTCTAGTAGATTTCATTCGCTCAGTCTTCCAGAATCTGACTTCACATGCTCGGGATAGACAAGTCCCTATCTCACCGAAGGTCGATGACCCAAGGGCTACTCTCAAGCTGGTTTGGCCAGCCTGTCGAAGCTGTTGCCCGGGGTGTGGCCGCTGTGCATGCTACAGCTGCTAGAAGCCACAGGTGAGAGCTGAGTGACAGGTGGGGACCAAAGGTGAACGAGCTGCCTAAAAGCTGCCATAAAATGAGCTGCCATAAAATGACACAACATGCCCCTACACCAGAGGTGCTACCCCTCCCTGAACACCCCATACACCCCTGTTCAAAGAATATACACATACACTAACACACTGGCTGAGTCAAAGGTCAGCTAGTTTGTAGCCAACCTGGATTTATTAAGGATCACTCCGATAATATTTGAGAAATGTAAATTACAGATGGGTTTTCTGGTTTTTTTGGTAGTGATACCTCACAAACCACTGCTGGCTGCCTCCTTTGCAGGCATTTTTCATTATATCTCTCAGACCAAAGAAATCCACTGCTGATTCAGGGAAAAGCCAATTACGTGCAGGAAGTGTGATGCATTTTCTTGCACATTGTAATTTATTAATTACCGTCTGCTTTTCTTTCTTAGAAGTCTAGCTGAGAAAGGATGCCTTTCAGACAAGACTCTGCGTAAGGTAGAGACAAGGCCTGACCTAGAAATATGATGAAATGCACAGAAGTAGCTGAGTTTACTGAAACTGGGATCAGAAAACTATTGCAAGAATGTAACCGTTCCAGCCATATTACTGGGTATAATTATTAAAATAAATATACAATCTTTCAACTGAGAAGTCATACTTCTTGGGTGAGAAATGGTGGAGGTGACTTGATCTAGCTCCTTGTTTCAAAAGATATACATAAGATCTTTTCAGCAATAAGGAAGCATAGCATTTCTTATAGTTAAGAATCTGCTACAAGGTGAGTTGGAGATACACAAGTAAAGTATAGGTAAGTTGAACTGAACACATTATCAGTGCTTTTTATGAATATTCTGAGCTCCATAATAGACTAGACTAGACTAGACTAGACTAAAATAGAAAATAATAGAAAATAGAAAATAGAAAATAGAAAATAGAAATAGAAAATAGAAAATAGAAAAAATAGAAAATAGAAAATAGAATAGAAAAGAATAGAAAATAGAAAATAGAAAATAGAAAATAGAAAAGAATAGAGTAGAATAGAATAGAATAGAATAGAATAGAATAGAATAAGAATAGAATAGAATAGAATAGAAAATAAATAGAAAATAGAAAATAGAAAATAGAAAATAGAATAGAATAGAATAGAATAGAATAGAATAGAATAGAATAGAATAGAATAGAATAGAATAAAATTCTTTATGGCCAAGTGTGATTGGAAACACAAGGAATTTGTTTTTGGTGCATAAGCTCTCAGTGTACATTAAAAAAAATGCATTCATCAATGATCATAAGATACAACACTTAGTGATAGTCATAGGATACTAAATAAGCAATCAAATCATACTGGAAACTAAATAAAACAATATAAATCATAAAGATACAAGCAACAAGGTTATAGTCATAAGTAGGAGGAGATAGGTAATAGGAGGATGAGAGGAATAACAGTAACACAGTCTTAGTAAATAGTTTGACAGAGTTGTGGGAATTAGTTGTTTAGCAGAGTGATGCATGATGAAAAAACTGTCCTTGTGTCTAGTTGTTCTGGTGTGCAATGCTCTATAATGTCGTTTTGAGGGTAGGAGTTGAAACAATTTATGTCCAGGATGTGAGGAGTCTGTAGATATTTTCACAGTCCTTTTTTAATCATGCAGTATACAGGTCTTCAATGGAAGGCAGGTTGGTAGCAATTGTTTCTTTGGCAAGGTGTTGGGCTGTAAAATAAGCTCTTCTCAGGTACCCATAGACTCACCTCTCCACTGGCCAGAATGAGTCTATGCCTACAAGATTTGAACTATGGAAGCCACGGTATTCCCTTTGACATGAAAACAAAAGTTAGACATTGAAGAAGCAGGATAGGAAGAGCTTTTGAACATTGGTGATGGAGAAGACTCCTGAGAATATCAGGATAGCCCAGAAAACAATCATCAAGGAAACCAACCCAAGCTTCTCACTGAAAGCAGAAATGTTAAGGCTCCAATTAATCTACTTTCAGACCTATCTCTCTAGAGAAGCTAATACAGCCAAAGATAGAAGGAAAGAGAGAGGTCAACCAGCAGGAAAGGGAACAGACTCAGTTACAGCAAACTGTTAGAAGATATGAAACATCAGG
This sequence comes from Diadophis punctatus similis, assembly GCA_023053685.1. Classification (NCBI taxonomy): domain Eukaryota; kingdom Metazoa; phylum Chordata; class Lepidosauria; order Squamata; family Dipsadidae; genus Diadophis; species Diadophis punctatus. The sequence goes on from JALIGW010000102.1 coordinate 964,163, forward strand.
TTAAAGACAGACGGTCCATGGAGAAAATCGGTCTTTGTAGTTGCAAAGAGTAAACAATGTCTTGATGGCCTGTCATCAATCAACATCTCCTTTAGATTGTAGCTAGATGTAAGTCTAATGGCAGCATTGGCAGTGACACCAGTTAAACATTAATTGTAGTATAGGATCATAGGGGCTTCATCAGAACACAGTGGATGAAGAGCTGTTTAATGTTCTCCTTCAAATCCCCTCCTCTCTCTAACTTTGGTCAATTATAAGTTCTCAGCCTACAAACTCATAGGCAATTAGCTATGGAGGCAAGTGGGGGAGAAAAGATTTCATATTAAGTTCTGCTCAGATCTGAAGACGCACCCTGGGCCATCATGAATAAGATGTAGTTATAATTTGCTTTCTTTTATGAATCCATATCAACTTGTTGAAGCAGCTGTGTCATTTTTTTCACATTGGAAAAGACCTGGTTACTTTTGTGGAGCAACAAAGAAGTACTACACTCACACAGCGGCCCAAACATTTAACATTCTCAAATATTTTCAAAGCACACAGTAGCAATAGCACTTATACTTATCTACCGCTTCACAGTGCTTTACAGCTCCCTCTAAGCAGTTTAAAGAGTGAGCATCTTGCCCCCAACAATCTGGGTCCTCATTTTGCCCACCTCGGAAGGATGGAAGGCTGAGTCAATCTTGAGATGGTCAGGATCGAACTGCTGGCATTGGGCAGAATTAGTCTGCAATACTAACCACTGTGCACCATGGAAGGAAGGGATGGAGGGAGGGAGGGAGGGAGGGTGGAAAGAAGGAAGGAAGGAAGGAAGGAAGGAAGGAAGGAAGGAAGGAAGGAAGGAAGGAAGGAAGGAAGGAAGGAAGGAAGGGGAAGAGTAATAGCACTCAGATTTATATACTGCTTCCCAGTGCTTTACATCTCTCTCTAACCAGTTTACAGAGTCAGCATCTTGCCCCCAACAATCTGGGTCCTCGTTTTATGCACCTCGGAAGGATGGAAGGATGAGTCAACCTTGAGGCATTCAGACTCAAACTCCTGGAGTGAGCAGTGAGTTAGCCCTGCAGTACTGCATTCTAACCACTGCACCACCACGACTCTACACAAACTCTTATTCTAATCCTAATCCCTAATAGTGCACTTGGGCACAGCTTTGGAATAGAAAACCATGAATGAGAGGGAAAGTCTTATCTTCAAAATCAGCAGGATGACATACTATATTGTAAAGCTGACTAAATAGTACAAATACTATTGAAAGACAAATCATTCCATTAAGACTTTTATTCCCAAATGTTTAGATAAATGTAGATGTACCACGGTTTAGCCCAGGGCTAACCACCACCACCATGTCCACCAGAGTTATACATAGTTTTTTTTTAGAGTACAGTTTTCCTTTGAAAAATTGCCAGCACCAATTAATGTCTATGGAGGTTCTCAGTCTTTCCAGTCATAGTTATCTCAAGGTGCTTTTTCAAAAGGCAGCTGGACTGTTTTCTGAGGACGAAGAAGAAGACATTTAGCTTCTCATCCAAGAAGCTTCATCAGTTATGGATGATGATCATTATGTATATGGCTGCCCATCTCAAAAGTGAAGTTTGGCCAACAAAGTTTTAAGTATCAACACAAAATTTGAGAAAGCAACAGTAACCAAGACATAAAGCATAAAAAACGGCAACAAGCATGAGTTTCCCTAACTTTTTGACTTCTGTGTCAAAAAGAAACTTCTGGGATGAGAAGCGAAACTTCTTCTTCTTCTTCTTCTTCTTCTTCTTCTTCTTCTTCTTCTTCTTCTTCTTCTTCTTCTTCTTCTTCTTCTTCTTCTTCTTCTTCTTCTTCTTCTTCTTCTTCTTCTTCTTCTCCTCCTCCTCCTCCTTCTCCTTCTCCTTCTCCTTCTCCTTCTCCTTCTCCTTCTCCTTCTCCTTCTCCTTCTTCTTCTTCTTCTTGTCAGGCAGTGATTTTATATTGCCTGTTATATATATATATGCAGGGAGCTGCATCCCTATCTAATATAATGGTTTATTCCTGAGCACGTGATTGATATGTTCCTAGTACGCATGTGTACATTCCTTTTTCCGTTCAGTTTTTTCTGTTCCTAGCTTCTGTCGAAGCAAGACGTGCTTTTTATATCAGAGATGTAATTAATGAGGATTTATTGTTTTTTGTACCGAAATAAATATTTTTACTTAGACTTTAAACTGCGGTTTCATTTCTAATGTCAGAATTCCGGGCAAAGATCTATTTTCGCCTCTAGTGAGAGTTATTCTCATCTTATCACTTCTTCTTCTTCTTCTTCTTCTTCTTCTTCTTCTTCTTCTTCTTCTTCTTCTTCTTCTTCTTCTTCTTCTTCTTCTTCTTCTTCTTCTTCTTCTTCTTCTTCTTCTTCTTCTTCTTCTTCTTCTTCTCCTTCTCCTTCTCCTCTCCTTTTCCTCCACCTCCTCCTCCTACTTCTCCAAAAAACCAGTCCAGTTGCTTTTTGAAAAAGCACCTTTGAGACAGCACAAATTAACTTACGAAACTGGAAATCATTAAAATAGAATGAGATGCCTCAGAAGAACCCTGGATGCACATGTACCTAAGCAAAAATATTTCATAGTTCTGATATGTAATTTTCCCCCCAATGATAGCAACAATTCAAATTGGATTTTGCCTGATTCACAAAGAGCTTGTAATTTTAAATTATATCCTCTTTAATTAGCTTAGTTTCATTTAAGTTTCTCTCCTGCTCTATCTATATCTGTACCTATGTTTGATGTGTATCTTCCCCAAGTTCAAATGCGGTCCTTGCTAGTGAACTTTGGCTTATACCAAACAATTCATGCAACCAGCAGGTAGGATTAAACCTTTAATTGACCAGTCTGCTATCAATTAGTTTATACAATTATGGTTTCCTAGGCAACGAGCAAAAACAACAGCTTTTATTATGGTCAGTGAATAAGCCGGTACATGGTTCATTATCAAAGTTAGAAAATTAAAAACTAAAAACAGAAAGTATAAAATATAAATTGCTCAGAATAATAAAATTCTATACAGTTGAAGGCAGGGGTGAAATCCAGCAGGTTCTGACCAGTTCTGGAGAACCGGTAGTGGAAATTTTGAGTAGTTTGGAGAACCGGCAAATACCACCTCTGGCTGGCCCCAGAGTGGGGTGGGAATGGGGATTTTGTAGTATCCTTCCCCTGGAGTGGGGTGGGGGAATGGGAATTTTGTAGTATCCTTCCCCTGCCATGCCCACCAAGCCACACCCACCAAGCCATGCCCACAGAACCGGTATTTTAAAAAAATGGATTTCACCACTGGTTGAAGACTTCTCAGGGTAAAATTAAAGAGTAATATGATAGGGGTAGCATTAAGATAATTAAGAAAAAAACCTGATAATTTTTTTTTAAAAGACCCTACATAAACACTAGATAAGAATCTATGAAATATCTTTTTTTCTAAGGTTTACAGCTGTACTATTCAGTGACTGGCTGATTTTTGATTAAAGGGCAATAGTGCAAAATTGTATTATGTTTATGGACATCATCACCGACTTCTTGGCTAAAAGATGAAGAACACTCTTATCTTCCAGACTTAGAAGACTGATAAAAAGAGGAAAGTAGACCTTTTCTTTAAATAGAAAAGACAGTATAGCTGCTGTGGCCTAGAGGTGGAGATCTTGCCTCACAATCAGGAGGTTGTGAGTTCGATCCTGGGTAGAGGCAGATGTAGGGTCTCCTGCTTGGGCAGGGGGTTGGACTAGATGAGCTGCAAGGTCCCTTCCAACTCTGTTAATGTGATCTGATGTATCATATTTGCCTTCAGAAGTTGTGGATGCTCCATCACTGGAGGTTTTTTAGAAGAAATTGGACAACCATTTGTCTGAAATGGTATAGGTCTCCTGCTTGAACATGAGATTGGATTAGAAGATCTCCAAGGCCTCTTCCAACTCTGTTATTCTGTTATTGGCAGATGATTGAACTTTGCTCAATCGAGCCGAGGTGGCACAGTGGTTAAAATGTAGCACTGCAGGCTACTTCAGCTGACTGCTAGTTCAGCAGTTCAGCTGTTCAAATCTCACCAGGCTCAAGGTTGACTCAGCCTTCCATCCTTCTGAGGTGGGTAAAATGAGGACCCAGATTGTTGGGGGCAATATGCTGAACTCTGTAAACCGCTTAGAGAGGGCTGTAAAGCACTATGAAGTGGTATATAAGTCTAAGTGCTATTGCTATTGCTATTGCGGAGAAGAAAGAAACCCAAAGGTTTAGCAGAAGAATACTGTCCTAATAATTCTGGGGGTAGGGAGGGGAGAGGAGAGGATGGGAGAGGAGAAGAGAGGAGAAGAGAGAAGAGAGAAGAGAGAAGAGAGAAGAGAGGAGAGGAGAGGAGAGGAGAGGAGAGGAGAGGAGAGGAGAGGAGAGGAGAGGAGAGGAGAGGAGAGGAGAGAAGAGAAGAGAAGAGAATTCTTTATTGGCCAAGTGTGATTAAACACACAAGGGATTTGTCTCCAGTGCATAAGTGTACATACAAGCAACAAGTGATAAATTGTATTATTATCTTTGCCAGTATCCACTTTCTCATTTTAGCTGTGCCTAATTTTTGGAGTGCCCAGCAGGCCATTCCAAGGTCAAGACCATCTTTCAGAAAAAAATAATCTGACCTTCAGCCTTTTATGTGGTCCTCAGAAGCCTGCTTGCCACTTGCTTCGACTTTTTTTTTAAATTAATTTATTAAATTTATACGTTGCTCATCGCATTGTTGAAGTGACTGCGTAGCCACCAGGCAAGCTTGCTTTACTGATAAAAGATTCAATTCCAGAGATTACAAAATGTAACGTGATTAGGAGGTTCCTACAATCCAGCCTGCTTGTACCCAAGCTTCTCTTTTATATAATTTCTTAAGGGTGAATTGAAGTTTCCTTGTATTATGAATTTCTATTCAAAATCCATGAAAAGATTACATCATGCATCAGGGACAGGTCTCAAATCAAGCATGTCTCATTTCTCCTTTCTAATATGAGCTTAGTGGCACTAGATCCACAGACCAGCTGCCCATCAGTCCCCACGTGGCAATACACACACACACAAATATCCTCTTTATTCAATTTTTAAGCGCCTTACCAGGAAGGGGGGGGAACTAAACATCTGTGCAAAAAGTCAGGTCTTGAGGGAAAGGCGAGAGTCCGCTCGTTTGAGGAGGCAAAAACGCTCTCAGGAAAAAAAAAATGTGTTACTTTCTGTTCTGTTCTGTTTTTTGTTTTTGTTTTACTCGGTTCACAAGTCAGAAGAGATTATTACTTAGGAAAAATGGCTTCAAGAGAAAGGCAGGCTCGGGAAACTCAGTCAATTTGTTACCGAACGAAAACCCAAATACCTTGTTAATAATAATATTGTGATCAAGAGAGTTTTGTTCCTGGTTCCTAAAGAGCAGCCTTATTCATGAAGAACAGGGTAAAAATAGACGCGTGAGCTGTGTTTTCATTCCCTACCTTTGGCGTTGTAATGTGTGAGGCAGCAGCTATGATGTTCCAGATGACTGCACGCTAACATAAATCTTCTTTTATTTGAGAGCGGTGTCATAATTTTTTGTTTCATGTTTGATTTTTCTTTAAGACTCCTGTCTCATCCAACCACCGATGCCTGTCAGAATTTGGCAGCTTTCCGCATTTTTAATCTAGCAAATGTAAATGCAATTAAAAGAACAGAATCCTTTGAATCCATCACAAAACACCATAAAGCTACTGATCACATAAGATGACAAGCCTGTCAGAGGGAGCCTTGCTAACTTTTATTTATTTATTTATTTGGAAGGAAGCATTTTATATTTGGGCATAAAAAGGTTTCCATAATGTTCCACCCGAGTTGTGAGCAGTTAAGTTGATCAGATTCCGTTTCCCCCCTCTTTACGGGAGCAGACAAAATCCCCTTTCTGTTTGATAAGTAATAAAGCTCACAATCAGATTGACAAATGTGCATAAGCGCACCATTGTGCCTACCGTCCCTGTCCTACTGTCCTATTGCCTAATTTACCTGTACCTACTTTGCTAATGTTTATGTTTATACCAATACCTGCTATCTTGTACATGTTTGACACACAAATAAAATAAATAAAATAAACAGGATTGCTTATGTTCTCTAAACTTTTATTTTATTTTTATTTTGTTCTGCCCTTTGGCCTCAATCATGGTTTTCTTTACAATGGCTTATCCCTAGCATGTTTTCAAGGAACTGTGAGGAAGAGATAAGGCATAATGCATAATTTTATAATATGGTCACCTTATTATTTAGGAAAAAAGATTTGGAGGCTCTGAAAAGAATGCAGAAAAGAGCAACAAAGATAAATAGGGGGATGCAATGCTAAAACACATGAAGAATGGTTGCAGAAATTAGGTATGCTTAGCTTAATGAAAAGAAGGATTAGGGGTGACATGATAGCAACCTTCTAATATTTGAGGGGCTCCTACAAAGATGAAGGGGTCAGCCTATTTTCGAAAGCACCTGAAGGTAAGACAAGAAACAATGGATGGAAACTAATCAAAGAGAGAACCAACCTAGAACTAAGGAGAAATTTCCATCCCAACCACTGGAATGACTTCCCTTCAGAAGTTAAGAGTAGTCCATCACTGGATGGACTTTTAAGAGACTGGACAGCCACTTGTCTGGAATGGTATAACTGAAGAGCCGAGGTGGTGCAGCAGTTAGAGTGCAGTACTGCAGGCTACTTTAGCTGACTGTGATCAGCAGTTCAGCTGTTCAAATCTCACCGGCTCAAGGTTGACTCAGCCTTCCATCCTTCCGAGGTGGGTAAAATGAGGACCCAGATTGTTGGGGCAATATAAATATATACATTGCTTAATGGCATAAACCGCTTAGAGAGTGCTTGCACTGTGAGGCGGTATATAAGTCTCACAAATAAATAAATAAATAAATAAATAAATAAATAAATAAATAAATAAATAAATAAATAAATAAATAAATAAATAAATAAATAAATAAATAAATAAATAAATAAACAAACAAACAAACAAACAAACAAACAAACAAACAAACAAACAAACAAACTAGAAGACCTCCAAAATCCCTTCCATCTCTGTTAATCTGTTATTATGTTATGTTGTACACCATCTAGAGCAGTGTTTCTCAACCTTGGCAGTTTGAAGATGTGTGGACGTCAACTCCCAGAATTATAGCAATAGCAATAGCACTTTACTTATATACCGCTTCATAGTGCTTTACAGCCCTCTCTAAGCGGTTTACAGAGTTCAGCATATTGCCCCCAACAATCTGGGTCCTCATTTTACCGACCTCGGAAGGATGGAAGGCTGAGTCAACCTTGAGCCTAGTGAGATTTGAACAGCTGAACTGCTGAACTAGCAGTCAGCCTGCAGTCGCAGCATTTAACCACTGCACCACTTCAGCTCTTCCCCAGCCAGCGTTGCCAAGGTTGAGAAACACTGATCTAGAGTTACTTTCCCTGATTTGATTAACAAATAAAGAAGTTCCGTTATTTGAGTATTTTTTTAATTGATTATTGGTCTGATATTCATTCTAGCTAATGTTGTTCTTTTGTGCTAATTCCCTTCCATTCAATCAAATTCTCCAAAGCACCTGAAGGCAAGAGAAGAAGCAATAGATGGAAACTAATCAAGGAGAAAAGCAACCTAGAACTAAGGAGAAATTTCCTGACGGTGAGAGCAATTAAGCAGTGGAATGACTTCAGAAGTTGTAGGTGCTCCATCACTGGAGGTTTTTTCAAGAAGAGATTGGACAACATTTGTTTGAAATGGTATAGTGTTTCCTGCTTGACCAGGGAGTTGGACTAGAAGACCTCCAAGGTCTCTTTCAACACTGTAAAGGCTCAACTTATTGCTATTGAAACCACCACCACTTCAGCCTCAATTGAAGAAGTTCATTTATCACGCTAAAAGTTTGAAGAATGGATTGATGTTGTTATAAAGTGGTTGAAAAATAAGGAACAGACCCAGTTCATTTTGCCCAATTCTGATTCTCATGTTCTTTAGCATATATTTGATTTGCTGAAGGATAATCAAATAGCTTAGGGATGATTTTATGGAAATCTACTTTTTCTTCCTTCATGAATGGCAACTCACTAGCTTTCTCTTCTTCCTCCAAAGTGATCCTTTAGGTAAGTTCTAGAGCAATAATGCTCCCATCATTCCAAAATATGAAACAGGTAAGAAAAACTCTCTACTTACTTTTGACATTTACCACCTCTTTTATTACTTTCTGTGCAAATAATGGATTGTTAATGTAGAGGAATGTTAAATGTTTGAGCATTAAAGAGTTTGTTAATTCAGAGTTCAGAAAAGCAGAGCTGGAAGAGAATAGCAGGCCTTGGAGGTATTCCCATCCAAACCCCTGTTCTAGCAGGATATCCTATACCTGTGATGGCGAACCTATGGCACACATTGGGGGCAGGGGGAGCATGGGGTGGTCGGGTGCGCATGCATGGGGGTGGGTGGGGAGAATGTGGGGATGTCACATGTGCATGCATTGGGGTGGGGTAGTGCAGGGGGTTCACATGCACATGGGCAGGGGGAGGGGGGAGTACAGAGGGGTCGCACACGCATGTGCGGCAGGGGCGGGTTGCTTACTTACCGATACCAGTGCACTACATGCGCATCTCTACATTTTGTGCGCGTACGCGCTCGCTACGCACGGGCGCCCCCTCACGTGATTTCGGTGAGATTTTGCTTCTGCGCATGCGCGGAAGCAAAATCTCACTGAAATCTCACGCGGTCGCGCGTCCCCTCGCAAGATTTCGGTGAGATTTTGCTTCCACGCATGCGCAGAAGCAAAAAAAGCCACAAAATTCTTTTTAAAAGATAGCGACGCGCGCGACTGTCTGGCGAAGACGGCACCGGAGCAGTCGCGCGCAAATTGCGTAATCTGAGGGTCCCTACTAGAGGTGCACACTGGACCGCACCGGTAGGAACCCACCTCTGATGTGCGGTTGGGCAGTGGCAGTGTGGGGGGTCAAGCACATGCGTAGGGTAAGGGGGAGCACGGGGGTCATGTGCACATGCATGGTGGGAGGGAGAGTATGGGGGTGGGGAGCACGGGGGTCACACGCGCATGCACAGGGGGCAGGGCTCACAGGGGGGGTCACACACGCATTGCATTATGGGCACGGACACTTTTGGCACACAACGACAAAAAGGTTAGGAATCACTGACCTATACCATTTCTTTTTTTTTTTTTTTACCATTTTATAGGTACACGTAATCTATAACATTTTTTGGTTACTAAATAGTCATGCGAATATCCTGTTCTTTTCCCCCAAAGGAGATCAAAACAGCTTCTTCTTTTTTTAAAAAAAAAGTATAAGGAATAAAACTTTTATCTCCTGAATAATCTCAAAAGACTATAAATGTAAATCTGTTTTACAGCTGCTTTCTCCACAGAATTTTTTGCTTTGATGAAGTTTTCCTAGCGCTTCGCCAATCTATATTTCCTCGGGAGAAAAATGAGTATTAAAACAGCTGAAATCAGTGTTGTAGATTCAGTTCCTTGAATATACCTGTTCCTTTGTTTGTCTGGAAAGCAACACATTGACTTGGCTCTGGACTGCCGGCTGATTCATAAGGAAATGAATATTTAAGAAAGATGTGATCACACCAGAGCAGAGAAAGATAATAGCTCTAAGCCAAAGCTGCATCCATCACGAAGAAAAGCTTTTTTAAAAAAATGGAGAGAATTTTGTAATCATGAAAACTGAAGAAGTTTGCAGGGAGGAAGTCCCTTTTTTACTAGCCTCGTTTTATAGCTGCCTAACAGAAGAGGAAACAAAAATAGAACTCTGCTATTATAAATAGTGCCTTCTTGAAATTCTACTTGGTGAGAACATTCACAAGTGTTGACCTTGATTATTAAAGTTTGGAGAGCCAGTGCAACCCACACCTCCACTAACATGATAAATACTGTGTGCCATTAAGCTGAATTCCAGGCTAATGGTACCATCTGCAAAGATGACAGTTTAAAGACTGCCTGGGCTTGTGGATCTTGCATCTTTTGACCTTTGCTCATTGCTCACCGAGTGGCCTTTCCCACTTGAGTTCAGTATCTGGTGCCATTGAGATGCAGATGATGCTAAGTGCAGCGCAAAAATCCAGGAAGGGGGTAAGTTTAAAAAAAACTGATTTTGAGTAATGCTGGATGGACATCTCCAGACCATGCATTTTAGGCAATGATCTAAGCTTCTTATTAGAAACCTCTTGCAGTCCCTTTAGGCAAGGAGGCAATATCAGTTACTTAAGAGGTGTCTGCCAGATTTATTAACCAACCTCAGGAGAGGAGAGTGGATAAATAGAGTGATGGTAATAGATACTGGGTTAAACTCATTTCCTTCGTATACCTGCTCTCCTTGTATCCTTAGGCTTCATCATATTCCTAGCAGTGAGGACCATTAACCAGTGGAACAGCTTGCCTTCAGAAATCATGGGCACTCCATCACTGGAGGTTTTTAAGAAGAGACTGGACAGTCACTTGTCTGAGATGGTATAGGTTCTCCTGCTTGACCAAAGGGCTGGACTAGAAGACTTCCAAGGTCCCTTTGAGCTCTACTCTACTCTACTCTACTCTACTCTACTCTACTCTACTCTACTCTACTCTACTCTACTCTACTCTACTCTACTCTACTCTACTCTACTCTACTCTACTCTATATTCTGCCTTCTATTCTATTCTAACTCTGTTCTAACTCTGTTCTAACTCTATTCTAATTTTATTCTATTCTATTCTATTCTAATTCTATTCTATATTCTGCATACTATTATATTATATTATATTATATTTATTTCTATTCCACTCTACTCTAGTCTACTCTATTCTATATTCTGCCTTCTATTCTATTCTATTCTATTCTATTCTATTCTATTCTATTCTATTCTATTCTATTCTAATTCTAATTCTAATTCTAATTCTAATTCTAATTCTATTCTAATTCCTATTCTGTATTCTATTCTATTCTATTCTATTCTATTCTATTCTATTCTATTCTATTCTATTCTATTCTATTCTATTCTTTTCTTTTCTATTCTATTCTATTCTATTCTATTATTTTTATTTCTATTCTACTCTACTCTACTCTAATCTACTCTACTCTATATTCTATTCTATTCTATTCTAAATTCTAAATTCTATTCTGCATTCTATTCTGCATTCTATTCTATTCTATTCTATTCTATTCTTCTATTCTCAAAATGGCTAATGCTGGACTCCATTTTGCTTTCATTGTTGCTGGCATTTGTTTGGAAGAACGAGTATTTAAGAAGAAGAAAGTCTAGGCAGAGAGACGAAAGGAGCCCAAATGCATGTTCTGCACTGTATTTCTCGACTGTGATGTATTCCTGTTGTCAACCCACTATAATTTGTAAAGATCAATGGTTTTAGTTAAAATCTACACCAGGGTTTCCCCCACCTTCTAACTCATCAAACTCAAGTCACTGCTTTCCCTCTACTTAACCAAAAAGTACAAGGTCACTCTTCGATTTCGTTTGCTCAGATTCAACATTTAACACATTTTATCAGTAGCTGCAGCCAGTGTCTGTATATTAACTTGCAGCTCTTGCATTGCTTTTTAAGAATAGAATGGAATGCAATGCAATGGAATGGAATGGAATGGAATGGAGCGGAACGGAGCGGAACAGAACGGAATGGAACAGAATGGAACGGAATGGAACGGAATGGAACGGAATGGAACGGAACAGACTTAATTGTCACTTTGAATCAGGGGCGGGTTCCTCTTACCTGGCTACCGGTGTGCTATGCACGCATCATCACGTTTCCCATGCGCGCACGCTCACTCGATTTTGCCTCAAACGATTTTGCTTCCATGAATGCACAGGAAGCAAAAAATCACCAAAATCTCGCAAGGGGACACGTGCGTGTGCGCAATTTTTCTGATTTTTTGCTTCCGTGCATGCGTGAAAGCAAAAAAACGCCAAAATCTCATGCGCACGAGCGTTCCTTTGTGAGATTTTGCTTCCGTGCATGCGCAGGAAGCAAAAAAAGGGCAAAAATCCACAAAAAAGATGGCGCCACACAACGGACCGACGAAGACAGCACCAGAGCCATCACGCACAAATTGCGCAATCGGCGGGTCCCTACTGGAACGGCGGAGTGGACCACACCGATAGGAACCCACCACTGCTTTGAATGTGCACTAATAGGCATACATTACAATGAAATTTCATTGCATGCAGTTCTCAAAAGGTCACCGCCTCCAATATACACTACATAAACATGACTAAATAAATAAATACAAAATTATGCATGTACCCACATATATTCAATGACACCGAGAAACAACACAGTCTAGTTCAGATGTATACATGTACATGGCAAGAAAAACAAATATTTCGAGTTTACCAGATGGATGACCTAGGGAACAAAGCTGTTACAGAATCTGGTAGTCCTGTTAGAAATACTTGGAAACCTCCTCCCAGAAGGGAGCAACAGAAGCAGACCGTAATGTGGGTGTGTGGGGTCTCTAACAATGCTTTAAGCTCTAAGCACTTAGCTCTTATAAGCAATATCCTGAATAATTTATGCCAATAGTCTAATTTATACCAATAGACTAGTAGTAAATTACCATTTTCATCACAATCCAACTAGTTTTAAGGCCAATTGATTGCAATTGGAGACACTTACATGAACATCTCCTTCTAATTTAAATTGGATCTAAATTAATCTGCTCAAAGGGTTGGTGGAATTATTAGATTTAAGGATGAAAAATTCTCTCCCTACCAAATTAGAACAACCTGGAGTGATAAGGCACTTATTGTCTTGATTGGTATTTGTTGCTTCTACTCTTAACCAGATTTAGAAGAAAAGTCCCTCCCACCCCCCAAAAAGCTAGAAAATATCTTTCCCTTTCTATTACTTCAGAAATATTAGACCACCTTATGCCAGTATCTGGTAACCAATGTTAAGCAATCTAGAAAATCTAGGTTGTCTGAACCAGGGGTGGGTTCTAACTTACCTCACTGCCGATTCACTTCCTCCCATGCTGCGTGGCCACGCCTCGTGGGCACGGGCGTGCTTTGCACACTCACACATGTGCAGTGGTAAAAAATCCAAAACAATTTAAAAAAAAGCCAAAAACAAGATGGCGAGGCATGCGCTGTGCTGAAAACTTGGCTTCTGCACATGCGCAGAAGAAAAAAAACCAGGAAAAAATTTGGGGAAAAAAATTCCCCCCAAAAAAATTCCCCAAATTTTTTTTTAAAGATGGCGGCCTACACAGAGCAGCACCAACCAAACCGGTTCTGTGATGTCATTGTGATATCACCAGCAGTTTTCTACCGGTTCGGGCAAACCAATCCGAACCGGGAGGAACCCACCTCTGGTCTGAACCCTTTTCTCAGATTTATTCCTCATTCACCCAAACACAAGCTAAACTCAAAATGTCTTAAAATGGTATTTAGCATATTAAAAACACATAACAGCGAAGAAAATATAGAGGATATTAGGCCTGGCATAAAAGTATTCAAAGAGTTAAGATAAAAGCAAATTAAGCGTCAGCCATCCGAAATGGAACCTGAAGCCTGAGCCTTGGAGACATACGGTCATGAAAGGTTGTGGACAAAACCAGAATACGTACAAATATTCAGTCAAAACTCTAATCTGTGAAGTGTAATCTGTTAGGACCATCTGAAATTGCTATAAATCTTTTGATATTTCAGCAATCTCTTACCCAAGGATGTTGGTAGCTTTGTTTTTCCAAAATGGCTACTTGGAGATCTGTAAATGCAATATCTTTGGGAAGTTGAAATGTTCTATATTATTTAGTTAGTTAGCTAGTTAGCTAGTTAGCTAGTTAGCTAGTTAGCTAGTTAGCTAGTTAGCTAGTTAGCTAGTTAGCTAGTTAGCTAGTTAGCTAGTTAGCTAGTTAGCTAGTTTGTTTGTCAAACATGTACGAGATAACAGGTATAAGTATAAACATGGACATGAGCACATGAAATGAGTACAAATAAATGTAGACAGTAGGACAGGGACGGTAGGCACGCTGGTGCACTTATGCACGCCCCCTTACAGACCTCTTAGGAATGGTATGAGGTCCACGGTACACAGGTTAAGGTTGAAGCTATGGGGGTTTGAGGAAGTAACAACAACAACTTTGTCTTTCACTGCATCTAGAAGTCTGAATGAGTTGGCTTCATCATTCACGTCTAGAAGATAATGCCCTGAAATTGCCTGAGCATTTGCCTTCTTGCATAACCAATTGAAGGCAGAGACTGGAAAAAAAGGACTTTATTAAATGTCTCTCTCACTATATCACTTCGAGAGGAAGGGAGGGAAATTGTATCATGGGATTCTTGGTGCTTAGCTGTTTCCTTACAGATGTACCAATAAAAGAGAATATTTGTAGCTCAGCGTTGAAATGAGGGGTCCTTGGTGCTCTCTGAGCTTGCTTGTTTTTCTTGCAGACCTTTCATGACCCTAACTAGGTAACATCATCAGTGCACTGATGATGTTACCTAGTTAGGGTCATGAAAGGTCTGCAAGAAAAACAAGCAAGCTCAGAGAGCACCAAGGACCTCTCCTGCAGATGTTTCATTATACAACTAGGTAATAACTTCAGTGCTAGAAGAGAGTGAAGAAATACCTTCATGCGGAAATAAAATATCCTTTGAATCTTCTTAACATTTCCCTTAAAAGCCACACAAAAATATTCCATTCCACTTCCCTAGTCAATGTAGGCATACACAAATTACATTTCTTTTAAATAGTGTATACATTTTATGATGGAAATTAAATCTGACCAGTAGCCTAGGGCCCACTCATTGTGAATTTCAAATTAAAATACCAGATTCATTTGAAAAGGGTATTCAGACATAAAGACTCTCTGCAATCTTCATAAAACATGTGTTGGTCTACATGCAACAACAGATCCTTGCCAAAATCCCATTTAATGCATTTCATTCAGGTATAATCACTCTAAGTGATTATCTAATTGTCTATGAAGCCCTTGCTTGGTTGTTCTTGTTGTTTAGCAATTAAAAACTGAAGCATGCATTTCTTGAGATATTTTTATAGGTTTCTTTTTTTTTTCAGAAGATGTGTTTTTGCCCTTAAGTGATCTAAAGCTCAACAGGCATTTTTAGTTTGGATATTTCAAAATAGCACTGCTGTTGTCGACTGTTTTATGTAAATAACATTTTTGAGTTGAGAAATAAATACATATGTACCTCATTTTCTTATATTATCATAATATGTTCTTTATGATACCAGCTGCTAAAAGGGCAGTTTTTACAGAAGGGCAGCTTGCGTAGAAGGAGACCTAAAGTGCTAATATGGAAATTGAGCACGGGTTAGGAGAACCACAATATGCCTGGATCATTTTCTCCTAAGAACTCTATAGTATGTCTTCTACAAATAGAGAGTGAGAAATAAAAACTCATTTAAGCTGAATTTGAGCCTTGGTGCTCCATGGATACAAGAGAGAGAGAGAGAGAGAGAGAGAGAGAGAGAGAGAGAGAGAGAGAGAGAGAGAGAGAGAGAGAGAGAGAGAGAGAGAGAAAACAAAAATGGAGCAAAATAAACAATGAAGAAAAAAGAGAATTATAAAAAAGAACAACTTCTAGAACATAGAATAATAACACAGAATAATAGAGTTGGAAGGGGTATTGTAGGTCTCCTAGTCCAACCCCCTGCTTTAGTAAGAGATCCTATATCAAGGATGTCAAACTCAAGGCCTGCGAGCCAGATCCGGCCCATGGGGTGCTTAGATGTGGCCTGTGGGGCCGCCCTGGAAACAGCGAAGGACCAGCCCGTGGTGCCTCTGCCAGTGAAAATGGAGCTCAGGAGGGCCAGGGGCAGCCCTCCCAAGCTCTGTTTTTGCTGGCAGTGGGTTGCAGGAGGCTGTCGAAGCCGAAAATGGGGCTCAGGAGCCCATTTTCGCTGGCAGACTGCTCGCGCCACCACAAGCGTCCCTGACATGAGTGATTTCAAGCTGGCCATGCCCACCCCAGCCTCCCAAGGTCAAACACAATCCTAATGCAGCCATCAATGAAATCAAGTTTGACACCCCTATCCTATTCCATTTCAGATAAATGGTTACCCAGTCTCTTTTTGAAGGCCTATAGTGATGGAGCACCCACAACCTCTGAAGGCAATCTGTTCCATTGGTTGATTGCTTTCACCATTAGGAAATTTTCTCCTTAGTTCTAGGTTGCTTCTCTCCTTGGTTAGTTTCCATCCATTGTTTCTCATCTTGCCTTTTGGTGTTTGGGGAAATAGTTTGACCCATCGTCTTTGTAGGAGCCCCTCAAATATTGAAACACCCCTAATCTTTCTTTTCATTAGAGTAGACATACCCAATTCCTGTAACAGTTCGTCATATGTTCTGGCCTCCTGCCCCCTAAATCATCCCTGTTGCTTTTCTCTATACTCTTTTCAGAGTCTCAGCATGTTTTTTCTATGTTTTATGTTTTTATATAAAATCGTATTTATATATTTTTAATATATATAACCTGTCTTACATATTTTATATTCTGACATCTTTTACAGCAGATTTACTTTCAATTCTGGTCCTTCGGATGAGATTGAAGAGATAAATGGTTTATGCCGTTCCTTCCTATGTCATATAGAATGGGAGGGATGAGAAACCCTTCATGTAACTTCTCTCTTGTTTACTTAAGTGTTCCTAAATTGGCTTCTTTGAGGAAACTGTTTAGGAATGCTGGGTTTTTGGAATCTGATCAAACAGATGAAAGAGTTTCTATTCTTGTGAAATAACTTTTATTCCCACCCATCTTCATCCTCTGCTTTTGAGTAAATAAGGAAGCTTCTGAGAGTTCAAGAATAATAGCCATCATCTATACATGTTTATGTCAGTATCTTCCTTTCTTTTCTCCCTTGGCCACAGCTATTAAACAATCCATGTTTCAGCTGTAAATTGAATGAATACCACATGGGACACCGTTATTAAGAAAAAATATAACATGGAAAAACCGCTATTTTTTGTTTCCAGAAACTGCATATTGATAAAATTGGTCTCTGAGGAAATAAATATAATCATCTTATCTACTTAACCTTACAATTTCCTTTTTGTGCTTCAAAAGGAAAAGAGAAGACTAAGTCAATGAGAATTGTCTTATGTAGATAAGACGAAGGCCCAGTTTGACATCCTGTTTCCAAGGGTGATCAGCCAGATGTTTCAGGACCTTACAAACAGGATGCAAAATTGTTGATTCACTTGCACACAATTACATTTGTCACTCAGTTTGAACCTGAGATGAACATAAATTGAAGAGTTCAACAAAGTCAAGATGGCAAACTACCTATTTTCAGCTATGACTAACCAAGCCTCTCTAAATGTTTCCTTCTGAGTCCGTGCAAGGATGCCACCCGTCCCCTTCCAGTCAGGTTTATTGTTTTATATGTCTTGGTAGCGATTTGTGTTTAATTTTCTTTTTTATAGCTCCCTGACCAAGGGTCGCACCCTCTGTTTCACTTCTCTCTCTCTTTAGAGGCTTGCTTTTACTTTTACAATATCTCTAAGCTCTGCAGGATTGTTTGAGATTTGCTTTATGTGTGGAATAGACAGACGTGGACACGCTTCTTGAACAAACTAGTAAACAGTTTATTTAAATACAACTTCTCAGTAATTGTCAAGTGAATTTGTTGCAGCCACAAGCAGCTATTTAATTCTTTCTTTTCTTTTCTTCCCCTCAGAGACTTTCTTTGCTTTCCTGACTAAATCTAAGCAAATCCAATTCTTCTTTGTTTCTAGGCCTATAGATAAGAGCACGTTTCACCGTTTATCTCTATCTACAAATTACTCAATATATATCAATCAATCTTGTTCCCTGACCCTGGCTCCTGCTTCCCACAGAACTGCCCAGGGCAGGGGTAGGCAAAGTTGGCTCTTCTATGACTCGTGGACTTCAACTCCCAGAATTCCTGAGCTAGCATGATTGGCTCAGGAATTTTGGGAGTTGAAGTCCATGAATCATAGAAGAGCCAACTTTGCCTACCCCTGGCCTAGGGCCTATCTTTTCTCTCCTGTCAACTTCCCTCTTGGACAGTCAAACTCAGGCAGAGATTCTCTATAAATCTTCCCTCTTTGGAAGTCACACACAGAGCTCCTCAGCTCTCCACACTAAGCCTTCCCTCCTGGGATTTATCACATAACAGAGCTTTCTTCACAGCACTTCTCACTAAATCCTTCCCTCATGGAAGTTACCACATAACAGAGAGCTCCACATCTCTCAACCAGGCCTTTTATAGTTCCTGGCCCTGCTATCTATGATCCAATTGGCTGTCTCTTCTGATGTCATCTATCCCCCCTCCCTTCTGGAGCACTGGGATAAACACCTCCCCCTTTCTACTTACCATACATTTCAAAAACTGTTTTGCTCTATACTTACTTGTTTAAACAGTTCCTTTTAGCAACATTATAACTTTATACAACAACTTACTATTTTACATTCAGTGCCTGTATGTGGGCACCACAGTCCGTCTTCAACATTTCATATTCATCAATGTAAGTGGGACCTGTGATGACATGTCTTGAGGAGACAGGCCTTCTCACTGTTTCACTTCTGGTTTTTTCTGTAAAAGAAGGACAGAAAGGAATTTCCTCCTCCTTTGATTACTTTGGTCTCCAAGCTCTCTTCTCATGTGCTCTTGATGGGCTCGTTCGGCTTTCCAAGATGTGTGACTGGCTTAAAGTCTACTTACAGGGCTTATAAGCGTATGATATTAAATAAGCAAATAAAAAGAGAGGGCGAATTTATTTTCTCTGTCCGTCCAAATACTTCATAGCTGCTTAAAGAGGAACTCTAATCCATCCTAGTGCTAATCAAGTTGATGGTTGTACTAAAGAGAGAGAAAGAGAGTGTGCAAGCTTCAAAGGATTTATGCAGGTTTAAGTAACAAAACTTCCCTCTCAGCATAAGAGGGACAGAAGAGCACTCTCTGACTTTACAACCCCTGCTTGGTGCGTCAGCATTATGAGAAAGTTTGAGGCTGTAACTAGTGATGGGCTCTAAAGTTTTTTACTACCGGTTCTGTGGGTGTGGCTTATTTTGTGGGTGTGGCTTGATGGCCATGTGACTGGGGCAGGCGTGGCTTCGTGGTCATGTGACTGGGTGGGCGCGGCTTCATGGTCATGTGACTGGGTGGGCGTAGCTTCCTGGTCATGTGACTGGATGGGCATGGCCAACTTAATGTCACTCATGTCAAGGAGTGCCTCGCCTGGTCCCTCCCCTCCTAGCCATTCCTTGTCACACCCAGCCTCAACGTATCTATAGTTCTGTATAAATGTCGTTCACCTTTTTTCAACTTTATTATCTACATACTATAGATTTACTTTCATGGACCACTGAAAGGAGGAAATGGCTCACACGCTTTGCCCAAGAGTGTGATAGACCAGGGGTCTCCAACTTTTTGGACTTCAGGGACCACCAAATTCATAATTTTAAATCCTGCGGACCACTGGGGGGGAACTCAGCCGCCTTTCAGGCCTACCTGTCTGCTTTTGCGAGGCCTCTGGGTGGGAGAGAAAGTGCCTGGTTCAGGCACACAACCTGGAAACCTCTTTTGTGTTCCTTCTCTCAAGAAGCTTGGTCAGTCTGAGTGAAGAAAAACAAAAGAGAGAGAAAGAGAAGAAAAAAAATCCTGGGAAAAAATCCCCCCCCCCAAAAAAAAATCCCAAAAAAAGATGGTGGCATCCATGAACCGTCACCAACAGAACCGGTCCTGTGACATCATCATGATGTCACCAGCGGGTTGCTACCTGTTCGGGTGAACCGGTCCGAATTCGGAGGAACCCACCTCTGGCTGTAACATTCAATTCCATTTTGGAGCGGATAATAAATCTATAGTAATATTGTTGCATCTACCTTGCCTTTGCCCTTTTTACTGTTTTCTGCTGACTTACATAAAAATGACACCATAGTACAGTGATCCAATTGCCCCGGGATATAAAATCCATCTGTAAAATAGCTGCACTTGATTTTATCAGACTTCAAAGGGCTCAGGAATCTATGAGACCCCCATGAATGTTCCCAAGTCACTTCGGAAGGTTCTCCTGGTTTTAAGCAAAACATCAACCCCTTAAAGGTTTTATCTTAGCAAATGTCAGCGTTCCAAGGACTTCAGATCAGGGGTGGGTTTCACTTACCTTCCCTACCAGTTCGCAAATGTGAGCGCACGCACTTCTGCACATGCACACAGCCTCTTGCGCATGCTCTTTACTCACACATGCACATTCCGTGCATGTGCCCAGCCTAAAAAATGTGGCTAAATAGGACAGCATTACGTCCGGCTGTCGCCGCTACCAATTCGCCCGAACCGGTCCGAACCAGCAGAATACCACTTCTGCTTCAGACGCTAACGGAAATTTGCCTCTTCCTAATTAGTAAGCTACAAATCAAATGGAAGCATTTCATACATTGGAGTAAACTAGAGCTGCTCTGTAATGAAAACTCATTTCTTTGATCCTTGCTTGTGGTTACGCAGATAAGATTCGCTTTTCTCCTAAGCTTCAATAGCAATTACCATGAAGGAGAAGAAGAATGTATTATTCCTCCAATAACCCTTTCAAGCTATTGAAATAAGCAACCTTTATTGATTAGGTCTACCAGAATGATGGTCTTCCATATAACAATTCCAATTCATTATCTCAAGACAGAATGTCTTTCAATGTTTACTTATGGATACAGTCAAAATTCTCCATGAAAATGAAGTTACATTGCCGCTATTAATTCACCTATTACTACTGAGCCTTTTAATTAACTTTAGTTTTAGCAGAACAGCATGGAGCTTCAGAACCTGGAGTAAGCAAGCTTTGATTCCTCCTTCCCCATATTGGTATTACTCCATCCTGTGCTAAACACCCACCTCCCTTAATCAGGATAATTCCAGTTTAGATAAAATCAAGAACAGCTAACCGTATACCAGAAGTGTGAATTCAGGTAGAAAATTGCATTACTCAGCTACAGCTAGACCCATATTCAACAGATTGAAATATGTTATCATAGAGATAACATTAGGATTCAAATGTGCTGGAGAAATTGTTTAGGAAAATGGATTTTTATTCACATGGTCTACTAGAGTTGTTGTCAAAGCAGTATGAAAAATTGGGAGAACAGAAGTAGTTGGAAGTAGGACCAGAGGGTTTTCTAGACTGTATCAGTCTTTAAGGCAGACTGTCAGCCTCCACACTGCCTGCTTCCTTCTGCTGCCATAGAAATGGGGGGAGGAGGGAAGGTTAGGTATTTGGGAGAGGAGGGGAAGCTGTGCTGGAGATGTCTCTTCATATGTCTGATTAGGAGTTTAGGGAGGAAAGTTCTCAAGTACTGCCAGGCTGCACGGACATGTTTACAGTCTGCTCAAGGTCAACAGCTTCAGCAGACCAGATGTGGAGGTTCCACCTGGACCTGTGCCCACATGACATCTTTGGGTGCCAGGATTGGATGACTTGCCCGGGGGGGTTATGTGGGGAGGGATTTGGGATTATTTCTATATGCAATTTACACGCCTTTTGCCTCAGATCTTGCTTTCATTTTGTCGCTATCAGTTCTTGTCTAGTAAAAGTACTCTTCTTTAGCATCATGGAGTTGAGGTCTTTCTTTCCTGGACTTTGAATGGAAGCACACCTGACACAGACATGAAAACAAATAATATTTTCAAAATAACATGATATCAATTTTTATTTATTTATTTATTTATTTATTTATTTATTTATTTATTTATTTATTTATTTGTTTGTTTGTTTGTTTATTTGTTTGTTTGTTTATTTATTTATTTATTTATTTATTTATTTATTTATTTATTTATTTATTTATTTATTTATTTATTTATTTATTTATTTATTTATTTATTTATTTAAATAGATTTGTATGCCGCCCAACTCCCGGGGGACTCTGTAGAAATTTTGTTTCTACTTGGAAACCACTTTTGAATTTGGTGCTTAAGGTGGGAAAAAATGAAAATTTGATTTTGCTGATTAGATAGGTTTGTTGTTATAGGAATGGCTAGTATATATTATTATGTAAACGGGAAAAATTGTATGTCTATAGAGATTCTCAATCATCCAAGTCATGGTTGTCCACGCCGCCCTGAGTCCTTCGGGAGTTGGGCGGCATATAAGAATAACAAAATAAATAAATAAATAAATAAAGGTGCTTTTTCAAGAGGCAACTGGACTTTCTGGTTTTTCTTTGAAGATGTTTCGCTTCTCATCCAAGAAGCTTCTTCAGCTCTGAGCTTCTTGGATGAGAAGTGAAACATCATCAAAGAAAAACCAGAAAGTCCAATTACTTCTTGAAAAGGCACCTTTGGGTTGAAGTTGTATGCTATTACCTTATTTTACTGCACCAAAAGGAGTTGGAAGTCAACCTTTTTCTTCTTCCCTTTACCTTACGTTTTTTTCCTCTTCCCCCTTTCCTCCCCTATTTTTTCCATTATTTTAATTTTTCTTTCTATTTCTCTATGCTATGTTTTGATAAACAAATAAAAAGTATTTTAACAAAATAACATTAAAAACTAATAATGAAACAATATCAATGCATCCCAGAGGTCTTACATGTTTAAAACCATTTTTTTAAACGTCAAATTTTATCTGTAAATCTAAGTTTTACAGTTTTAGCTGTAAACCATGCCACAAAATGTTGAAATACGATCCTGGAACTGAAGAAAGGGATGGGAGTTTGCATGCAGCAGTGATCAAAGCTGCAGCTGGACAATTAAAGAAAAGAAAAATTCCAGGGTTTGGAAAGTCAACAGTTCTTAAGAAAACTGCATTTCCCCAAAGACCATTAATGCCTTCCTAACTTGACAAGACCAGCTAAACAGAAGGTCAAAGGAATAGAGACTCTCTTTTCTGATACCCCTGGATGTGCCAATAAGTTGATGAGAAGGGGAAAGATAATAAACTAAAAATGCTTGTCTAGTTCTGATCCCTATGTGAATTTCAGAAGAATTCAGAAAACCAGTAATGGTTCTCCATTTTTTTTAAAGCTGGCCTCATGAGACATAAACAGCTGTATTTGGTCTCTTAATAGCAATAGCACTTAGACTTATACATACCGCTTTACAGTGCTTTACAGCCCTCTCTAAGCGGTTTACAGAGTTCAGCATATTGCCCCCAACAATCTGGGTCCTCATTTTACCCACCTCGGAAGGACGGAAGGCTGAGTCAACCTTGAGCCAGTCAAGATCAAACTCCTGGCAGTGGACAGAGTTAACCTGCAATACTACATTCTAATCACTGCGCCACCACAGCTCCCTCCCTCCCTCCCTCCCTCCCTCCCTCCCTCCCTCCCTTCCTTCCTTCCTTCCTTGCTTCCTTCCTTGCTTCCTTCCTTCCGCCCTCTCTAAGCAGTTTACAGAGTCAGGCTCTTGCCTCCAACAATCTGGGTCCTCATTTTACCCACCTCGGAAGGACGGAAGGCTGAGTCAACCTTGAGCCAGTCAAGATCAAACTCCTGGCAGTGGACAGAGTTAACCTGCAATACTACATTCTAATCACTGCGCCACCACAGCTCCCTCCCTCCCTCCCTCCCTCCCTCCCTCCCTCCCTTCCTTCCTTCCTTCCTTGCTTCCTTCCTTGCTTCCTTCCTTCCGCCCTCTCTAAGCAGTTTACAGAGTCAGGCTCTTGCCCCCAACAATCTGGGTCCTCATTTTACCGACCTCAGAAGGATGGAAGGCTGAGTCAACCTTGAGCCAGTCAGGATCAAACTCCTGGCAGTGGACAGAGTTAACCTGCAATACTGCATTCTAACCACTGTGTCACCACAGCTCCCTCTCTCCCTCTCTCCCTCCCTCCCTCCCTCCCTCCCTCCCTCCCTTCCTTCCTTCCTTCCTTCCTTCCTTCCGCCCTCTCTAAGCAGTTTACAGAGTCAGGCTCTTGCCCCCAACAATCTGGGTCCTCATTTTACTGACCTCAGAAGGATGGATGGCTGAGTCAACCTTGAGCCTTTGTGAGATCTGAACAGCCGAACTGCAGCTAGCAGTCAGCTGAAGTAAAAAATAGTCATTAAGGAGCAAATGCTATATCCTCTACACGCAGGGGTGAAATTCAGCAGGTTCTGACAGGTTCAGTGTAGTGTAGGTCTATTGCAACATGTTAATTTGCTGCAGGAAATTTTCAGAAAATTGCATTCTTATCCTATCTGGCCTTAAGATCAATGTTCACCTTGATAATTTACAAATTAGGGAAAGAAACACCGACCAATTGATGTACATATCCTCCTTTTGTACGTTTTCTATCAGATGCTTTCAAAAAGCCATTCATATCAGGTTTCTGTTCCTTAATAGAGCTTATTCATACCTTCTTGAAGTTACTGTAGATCTTTAAAAGATCTTTAAATGATGGTTAGCCACTGATTTCTTATAGTCTAGCATTAAGGCTTTGAAATCGTTGCGTTTGTGACAAAATAAATTCCATTAACTTGTTTTATTAATGCTGTACACAGCAAGGGAGATCAATTCTGTTGAATGGGATGAAATGACTAACAGGGTTCCATCAGAACGTTTTTCATCTCGCACAGAATATATAATTATTGTTCACCTAAGCTGGTACATTTTTTCCCTTTTAATCCTGCCTCACTGCGTAGTCCAGAAATCTAAAGCTTTTTTATTATTATTATAACTCATGGAAGAAATAAAAAGAAAATTACTTCCCGCCTCTTTGTGTCCATAAACATGCCTGCAAAACCCCATACTTTTTAATCTCTCTTCAGTCCTTTTTCTTTCTCTTCCTGCTGAGAAAGATCTAGTAAGTAAATCCAAATCTTAGTGAGTTTGGATTAATATAATGACCAAGTAATATCAAGTATCTTGCATGGACTCACATGAATACATAAAAACCATCACGAACTCCCGGTGTCCCTAAAACAATACTTCACACACGAGCATTCAAATTTATAAGGCTCCAGTCTCATTCTACCCCAGGTTTCCAGAAGAGTAAGAGAGTACAGATCAGAGGTGGGTTCCTCAAGTTTGGACTGGTTCTATAGAACTGGTAGTAACTTGGTGGCCTGGGTCGCTAGAACTGGCAGTGACCCAGGCCTGCCATGCACCTGAACTGGCTCTCTCAGCGGCGCCATAAGCGCCGCCATCTAGTTTTTTTGCTTCTGTGCATGTGCAGAAGCTGTATTTTAAGCACTGCACATGCATGCCTACACAAAGAGCACATGGGGTGCGCAACATGCACGCCCCCCGTGCGGTGAGCCACTGAGCTAACCAGCAGCGAAGAAAAGCGGAACCACGAGCCAAGGTGGTGCAGCGGTTAGAGTGCAGTACTGCAGGCCACTTTAGCTGACTGTGATCCGCAGGTCAGCGGTTCAAATCTCACCGGCTCAAGATTGACTCAGCCTTCCATCCTTCCGAGGTAGGTAAAATGAGGACCCAGATTGTTGGGGGCAATATAAATATACATTGCTTACTGGTGTAAACCACTTAGAGAGTGCTTGCACTGTGAGGCGGTATATAAATCTCACAAATAAAATAAATAAAATAAAATAAAAACCCATCCCTGGTACAGATCTGTCTTACCTCAGAAGGAATGGGATTCCACAGATCAGGGGCCACCACTGAGAAGTTCCAATTAGATTTTTAAGGAAAGGGACCAGGAGAGTGTTCAGTCTATGTAACTTGGTAATTAACTAGATGATCTGAACCAAAAGAGAGAAGAAAAGAAAGTTTCCAGACTTGGTTTCATTTTCCATTGTCTTCTCCTTTAGGAGACCTCAATGACATTTGCCCAGGTGGGTGATTGATGGCCAGTTAGCAACCCTGTTGGTTATGATTTAATCCATGAATAAGACTTGTGATGTCACCACTCCCAAAAAAAGATCTGTGATATCATCCAGATGAATGGTTCTGGAAATCAATAATGTTGAACACTAAGAAGGAGCTAAAAGGATAAACAATACATGTAAATTATAACCATGAATTTGCCAAGACTGACAGCAATCACCCAAACCCCGAGGCATTTTTGGGGAGCTAACAAAAATATCCAGTGACAACCAACCCAGACCAATTCTTTCCTATAGTACCCTGTTAACAAGTAGGTTCTATTAGAATCAGAATAGAGCTGGAAGGGACCTTGGAGATCTTCTAGTCCATCCCCCTGCTTGAGCAGGAGACTCTATAGCATTTCAGACAAGTGGCTGTCCGGTCTCTTCTTAAAAACCTCCAGTGATGAAGCACCCACAACTTCTGAAAACAATCTGCTCCACTGGTTAATTGTCTTCAGTATTAGGGAGTTTCTCCTTAATTCCAGATTGCTTCTCTCCTTCATTTCTTCTCATCCATTGTTTCCTATCTTGCCTTCTGTTGCTTTGGAAAATAAATTGACATCCTCTTCTTTGTGGTAGCCCCTCAAATACTGGAATACTGCTATCGTGTCACCCCTAGTCTTTCTTTTCTCTAGATTAGCCATACCCAATTCCTGCAACCGTTCTTCCTCTGCTCCAGGTCCTTAATCATCTCAGTTGCTCTTCTCTGCCTTTTTCCAAAGTCTCAACATCTGTTTTTTGTAACATGGTGACCAAAACTGGATGCAGTATTCCAGGTACCTAAAATGTATGCCACCAAGGGGAAAACAAGTCTGTATTTCTTCAAAGTAGATACCTCATCTGCAGATCAGTTAACTGACATCCTGGCTTGGCCTTTACTTTGTATTGTTGTGTTCCTCCTGTGTTCCTCTAT
This sequence comes from Diadophis punctatus similis, assembly GCA_023053685.1. Classification (NCBI taxonomy): domain Eukaryota; kingdom Metazoa; phylum Chordata; class Lepidosauria; order Squamata; family Dipsadidae; genus Diadophis; species Diadophis punctatus. The sequence goes on from JALIGW010000102.1 coordinate 990,825, forward strand.
ATTCCTAATATCAAATAGAGCGCAAAATGTTTTTAGCCTGACAAAAAAGAGAAACATGAAAGCGAATAATTCCAACAGCATAAAATTAAAAAGGGGATTCAATACATGCCTCAAGAAATGAATGGCAAGGCAAAGATGTAGAAGAAAGTACTAAAATCAAAGTTCCCACTCTTTTGCTTGCTGTGAAGGTGCTTATGAGAAGATGAATATTAATGAAAAACAATATTTTGTTGTTGTTGTTGTTTAAAGTAAGATTGATTTATGGAACTGCATTTCTTTTGGAGAAAGAAATGATACAGTTTAGTCTGAATTTACATTTCTCTCCCTTCCCTTTCCAAAAAGCATACTGTATATAGGGACATTAGCATTTCAGCTAGAGTTGACATTTGGGAACCATAATTTGAAGTAGGACCATTGAAACTCGGAGCATTTTTCTTTCAGGGAGATTTTTAAAAATAACAGAGCTCCTCAAAATTACTTCCATTTAAATGGATGAAGTCATCAAAAGGGTCATAAAACTTCACTGCATCTGAATGACCCATTTATATGTTATTCTGGGGTGGCAATGTATTTTCTATCAATAATTCTGCCCCAAATTTTTCTCTGTGAAATCTTCTACAGAATAGAATAGAATAGAATAGAATAGAATAGAATAGAATAGAATAGAATAGAATAGAATAGAATAGAATAGAATAGAATTCTTTATTGGCCAAGTGTGATTGGACACACAAGGAATTGGTCTTTGGTGCATATGCTCTCAGTGTACATAAAAGAAAAGATACATTTGTCAAGAATCATGAGGTACAACACTTAATGATTGTCATAGGGTACAAATAGGCAATCAGGAAACAATCAATATTAATATAAATCGTAAAGGATACAAGCAACAAGTTAGTCATACAGTCTGTATGTATCTACAGTCATAGATAGGCCTATATTCAGATACATCATAATATATACAAGATACTGGATGGATGGATGGATGGATGGATGCCTGGATGCCTGGATGCCTGGATGCCTGGATGCCTGGATGCCTGGATGTTATTTTCATTCCTTTTGCTGCTTTTCATTTCTTCACTATAGCTTTCTACATTTGAGATACAAAAACTTATGTCCAACCACCAAGTTAATGTGGGCTCTCTAAGGCCAGTTAATAATGGTGTTTCGGGAACACATCAAAATCTCTTTCTAGTGTTTAACATCTTTTTTTATATCGTGGCGACCAGGGGCGGGTTCCTAATTTTTTTACTACCATTCTGTGGGTGTGGCTTATTTTGTGGGTGTGGCTTGCCAGCCATGTGACTGGGTGGGCGTGGGACTCGGGAGCTTGGCAGTGGCCGGAGAAGCGGGGGGCATTGCCCACCTGCAACGCAGCCCTCGCAGCAGGAACAGCAAGACCGCGGCAGCGGTTCTTCTAGGAGGCTCCATCCGGCCTGAATGCTTCTCCCTATTCGATGATCCTGGGCTCCTGCTCCCCGTTCCCCCTCCCCTCAGTAGCTCGAGAAGCCTCAAACGTGCGAAAATGGCTGGGATCATCACCGCACGTTCATGGCTTCTCGGACTGCTGAAGGGAGGGGAATGGAGATAGCGCCTGCCGCCCATTCTTTCAGCATCTCACGCACTCCCTCAGCCATCCTCCCCTGCTTGGACTCACTGTGGGGTAGGAAGGCAGCGCATGCGCAGTGCCGGAAGCTCGGCTTCTGGGCATGCGCAGAAGAATTTTTTTTAAAAAAATTAAAAAAAAATTTTTTTTTAATGGCGGCACTCAGGCACTGGCAACTGACCGCACCGGTACTATGACGTCACCAGCGGGCCACTACCGGTGCTATAGAGTGGACTGCACTGGTAGGAACCCACCACTGGTGGCGACCAAAACTGGATGTGATATTCCAAGTGTGATCTTAGATACTGCATCATGTTGAATCTCTCCTGAGGTTTTTGTCGGACTTCACAATCTGACCTATAGCTCTGGTGAACTTCAATCCATAAATAAAACAGATGTGACCTCGTCTTTGCTCTAGATCATAACATATAATTCTTACTATTCAAAAAGTGAACTCCTACTTATGCCGAGGAAGCCTAAAAGGCCATTAACGTGGTTTAAACAAGGTTCCAATTCCCCCCATTAAAAATCAAATTGCCTCCCTGTGGGGCGTGAGCCCCACATTGGGAACCACTGCTCTAGATAATCTTTTGGTAGGCTAGGTGATACCCTTGCAGTGAGTTTTTGTATCCTCCATCTTTTTCGAGCCTTCTGTTCATCCCAGTTGAGCAAACATACGTTTCTTCTTCTATTATTACATTTTTTTTAAAAAAAAAGAACAACTCTTGCAGTGGAAAACTAAATAAATTAGTTCTTTAAATAATACAAAGAATATTAAGAATATTGACCTGTTGAAAAATTGGTCTGATCTTTAAAGATATTCCAGAATAGCAATGAAGAGACTATTAACAACAACAGAATGATGACAGATATTCATTAGTGTGTGCATATGAATGAGAAGACACTTAATTACAAATTATATTTGGCAAATTATTTAGTAGCTGTAAATCAAATGCTAAAAAGATGTACGATTTGGAGTGCAAGTTGTTGCATATTTCTCCCCCCCTTTCAATAGCAGCCGTCTTGAGCAAATTGGAGAAGATGTGCCTTCCTTCCAAACACACAGCATCTGGAAAAGCCACGATCCTTCAGAAACCTTGGGCAACAATACACCACAAAAAAAAAAAAATCCTGTGCAAAGTATATTGACGTGAATGAATTCTTGTGTTGTTCTCAGTCATTCCGTGGGGGAAAGCAGATTGTGTTTCCCACTCTTTAGCGTGTCCATAATTGCGTTTGGTTGTTCTGCTTGCAAGAATAAATTGTAAATGCATACTATGTAGGGATTTGAACGGTTGCTAATTGTGAGCCGTAGTTGCGAGTGCCAATTAACAAGGTAACTAGTGATTGGTTAATGGGGGTTGCGGTAGGAGAAGGCTGAAATTGTTTTCACATTTCCTTGGAGTTAATTCTATCAAGCTCTTTAATGCACATTGGACTGGCCACCCGCACTCTATTATGTAGTGTTCTTACAAAGTACAAACCCATTTTGCATCGTCACTGTTTGTTATTAAAGTTTGTTGCAAAATCAAAACCAGAAGCACACACAGATGACTGATTCAGCTGGATTCAATAACTTCTTTATAAACATAACAATATATATATATATTTACAATACCATTAGCAGAGTTCTTCTTCAATGTAGCAACAGTTAAAATTAAAACACAAGCAGCTTCTAGTTCAGAGTTCAGAGAGGACAGAGAGGACAGAGTGGGCTGAGCCATGCCCAGCCTTAAGCTTAAGTTCCAGTTTTGGTTCTCTGCACAGACTCAGAAGTGGTTAGCTTCCATTGGCTGACTTAGTTGCTATGCCTATCCATTGGCTAACCTTGTTACCACTGGCTCTCCCAGTCATGAATATTCTAACATTTATTAGTACTTCACACAATCCTTGCTGACTCAGCTTTTATCCTCGCTTATCCTCGTTTCACTAAATTTCGCCACAAATGCAAATGGAGCGGAAAGATAAGCTCATTTAAATTAAAAAGGCATCAGAAATGGAAGAGGCAAATGAAACAAATAAGGTGAGGCCTTGAAGATATTCCATTGTCACACAAGTCACACTCTGCAGTCACCATCAATAGGCTCTGATTAATAAAATGTATTGGCAAAGAATTAGAAAAAAAATGTCCGCCAGTTTGCAAGATTCCTGAATATATTAGGGAGATTTCCTCTTCGGGAGTTATTTCTTGGGTCTGAGTTATTTTTGCCAGGTTGTTGTTTTTTCCCTTGAAAGAGAAAAGAAAAATAATCTCCGAGTTAGATCTGTGGGAATGAGGAGAATGCTCTCCAGAAGTTCAGTTATGGAAGAATGAAAACCTAAATCTGATGTCAGTTTAATTCAACCTGTCTATCTCGGGGTGAAGCCCAGGAAAATCAAATGCTAAAGAACTAATAAGGATCAGGAAGATTTGTCTCTCTGGAAAGACATTAAAATAAAACAACCCGCACTACATATTGGGCATTAATACAATTGAGAATGTCCAGAAATATTTCATGAGAAGAATCCTCCACTCCTCTGTTCGCAACAGAATAGCTTATGCCACCAGACTTGAAATTTTGGGCGTAGACAATTTAGATCTATGCCGCCTTCAGTCTGATCTAAGTATAAAATTATTTGCTACAACATCCTACCTGTCAATGACTACTTCAGCTTCAACCGCAACAATACACGAGCACACAATAGATTCAAACTTAATGTAAACTGCTCCAAACTCGACTGCAGAAAATACGACTTCAGCAACAGAGTGGCCAATGCCTGGAATTCATTACCTGACTCTGTGGTTTCTTCCCCAAACCCCCAAAACTTTAACCTCAGACTGTCTACTGTTGACTTCACCCCATTCCTAAGAGGTCTGTAAGGGGCGTGCATAAGCACACCAACATGCCTACCGTCCCTGTCCTAATGTCCTCATGTATTTGTAACCTCTCATTTATACATAACCATTTTTAGCCGCCCAGAGTCCTTTGGGAGTTGGGCGGCATACAAATGCAATTAAATAAATAAATAAATAAAAATTTATACATTTTACATATTCACAATCATGTTTATACTTTTTCTGTAATTTTATGTATGCTTGACAAAATAAATAAATAAAATAAATAAAGCAAAGCTTCATGTTGCCCTCCTTGCAAAGGGTGGAGCTGTGGATCAGGTAAGCAGAAGTTCCAATTTCTAGAAATCTAGGATAGGAGATTTAAGAGTAAGGTCACAATTGATGGACTAGTGGGAGCTAGATGGAGATGATAATGTCTTCATAGAAAAATATTTGAACTTGGTCCCTTTGTTCTACTTCTTCGCCTTTCTAACCTGAATCAACAGTATGTTTCTTGGTGCCTGTGTGCTTGGCTGAAAAAATTGTGACAACCCATTGTTAATTTATTTATTTCTCTTTTTCTTCTTGTCTCTAGTCTTGCAAGTCCCAATTAGTTGAGAGAGAGAGAGAGAGAGAGAGAGAGAGAGAGAGAGAGAGAGAGAGAGAGAGAGAGAGAGAGAGAGAGAGAGAGAGAGAGAGAGATGATGGGTGGGTGGGTGGGTGGGTGGGTGGATGGATGAATGAGAGAGGAGAGAGAGAGAGAGAGAGAGAGAGAGAGAGAGAGAGAGGGAGGGAGGGAGAGAGAGAGAGAGAGAGAGAGAGAGAGAGAGAGAGAGAGAGAGAGAGAGAGAGAGAGAGAGAGAGTCTCTTTCCCTAAGAATGTTTTTGGATCACTTCAACATAAAAATATATGCTTGAGATAAGTATCTCCCTTTATAGCAATTATTGAATTATAGTTCCCAATTACTTGCAGTTCTGAACAAATTAATGGATGCCAGTTTGACATCAGATTCGGAACAACCTAAAGTAATAGCAGAGAATTTTTACCTTCTAGGATATTCCATAATAAGATCTAAAAATAGCTGTTCTGAAAGAAAGAAACTTTTCCAGCACAACTGAGAAGCAGACTGTGTTCGGGCTATCTCAGAAGATATTAGCAAAACTGTGAGTTGTTTTTTTTTAACACATTGCAACTGCTAACTGATAAGATATTTGTTATCTGTGTCATATATATCCTGTATCTGCCTAGCCTCTCTATCGTTTTCACCCTTTTTTCTCCCCAGTGTAAATGCTGCATACATGTAGCCACTCCTCGCATCCAATGTAGAAGTTTACAGTTTGTATATATTTATGACTTTTAGTATAATTTGGGGTTTTTTTTGGTAAAAAGGCTCTGAAACTCCTTCTGACTTTTGGCCAGAAGGCTGTCCTCAAACTTTTGGTACACCTTGGTAGTAAGACCAGATGTAAGCAAGTCATCCATAAGGCATTTGATTTCAATGGGAGTAATTGTATGCTTTTCAATGTGTCCGTTTTATTGGTGATTGGTCATTTGCATGAATAATAACAACAACAAGAACAGAAACAAGAATTCTGATTCTGTATTTTGACAGAACTCCAAAGGAAGATTTATAGAGATTCTCAGTCATCCCGATCAGAGGTCTCCAAACTTGGCAATTTTAAGACTTGTGAACTTCAACTCTCAGAATTCTTCGGCCAGCTTCGCTGGCTGAGGAATTCTGAGAGTTGAAGTCCACAAGTCTTAAAGTTGACAAGGTTGGAGACCCCTGACCCAGATCATGGTTGTCCCAAAGGTGCTTTTTTCAGGAGGCAACTGGACTTTCTTGTTTTTTTCTTTTGAAGATATTTCACTTCTCATCCAAGAAACTTCTTCAGCTCTGACAGGATAGTGGGGAATGGAAGGATTTATATTCCTTGCAGACCGCTGGTCATTTGCATCCTTTTAGAGGGTCATTGAAGCACTTAGAGGTTTATTTGTGTCCTCAGGATCACCTGCAAATGATTCCTGTAGTCTGCAATTTTTCTTCTGGAAATCCATTCCTACTCCCACACCATTCCAAGGGTGTTCATCCCAAATTGTACAGCTAAAAGTCTGTAGAGATTCTCAGTCATCCAGGTCATGGTTGTCCCAAAGGTGCTTTTTTTCAGGAGGCAACTGGACTTTCTTGTTTTTTCTTTGAAGACGTTCAGTTTCTCATCCAAGAAGCTTCTTCAGCTCCTTCAGCTTCCAAAGGAAGAGAAAACCATGGCATTTCTGTCCTTGAGAGGAGCCGAGGTGGCGCAGTGGTTAAAAGCAGCACTGCAACCTACTAGTTCAGCAGTTCAGCTGTTCAAATCTCACTGGCTCAAGGTTGACTCAGCCTTCCATCCTTCTGAGGTCGGTAAAATGAGGACCCAGATTGTTGGGGGCAATATGCTGAACTCTGTAAACTGCTTAGAGAGGGCTGTAAAGCACTATGAAGCGGTATATAAGTCTAAGTGCTATTGCTATTGCTGGGAGTAAATACTCAGTTGGAATTTCTACCAAGAAAAGTTAAAAGCCAATTTAAGTTGAGTTCAAACTCTGGGGGGGGGGGATTATACGGGTTTATTATTTTGGACCAACAATACGCAGATGTTAGTCATTGTTTTCCTCCAGGATGTCTTTTTTTTTTTCATCTTCCCCGGGAAACCTACAACCAGAAACTGTAAACATGTATTGTCTAAGCTTTGTCACAACAAAGAGGTCCTTGGTGGGAGTGACAGAAAGCCAACAAAGAAGAGGAAAGACTAAAAAAAGAAATAAGTAGCACATTTCTTTTCCTGGCCTTTGCACATCCTGAGATAAAAGCACTCGGAGGATAAGGAAATTCCAGTCTGCAGAGCCTAATAAAGCAATTAGGCTTGACTTCACAGAGAAGAGAACCATTCACTTTCCGTTTTTCTTCCCCAGACAAAGGCACAGTGTGCTGTCATTTTTTATTAAAGCAGATAAGCCCGGAACTCCAACCTGGAATCCTTTTAGTCAATGACAGTATTGCCAACTGTGGACAGCAAGATGGCATTCAAGAGCTCCCTGGAGGTGACTTGATTTTCCAGTGGGAGAACCAAGGAATTGCTCCATAATTTCCCCCCCCTCGCCCGCTTGAGCAGCTCCTGTGTGAGCCAGTCAACCCGGAAGACACCAGATGCAAGACACGGGCTGTACTTTCACTGTATTGCTATAGGCTTATTTTGATCTGTTGGAAGTAATATTCTTCTGGGTTCCGTTCCAAGTGGGGAAAAAGACACTGGATTCATGAAAGTTGCTTGGAAAGAAGGTTTAATATGGTGGACAGGAGCACATGGCATGAGCTCCTGTACAGAAAAGATGGATCACATGCTTCCAGATGTTGGGTCCAGAGAAAAAAGGGTCGAGATGCTGAAATTTCCTTGCTTTATGCCCTCTCTTGGGCCCCACCCTAAGAGTTTACTATTTCTGTACAGAAATGTATCCCATTGGCTGTCAGACTCCCAGGAGCATGCTGCGGCAACTCTTGTGGGCTGTCCTAAGTCCCAGGCTGATGTAATCTTCCCAGGTCCCATGTGGTGTAATGAAAGGGCTTTGGGCAATTCCTAATATGGTTATTTGTTTATTATGTAGAAGACTATTCCAGGCTAGGTGGGGGGAATGAGTGAGCTAGGTCATTCCTTGATGGCCCATTGGCAAAGGTGGGGGCTACTAAAAATTCGCCTTTTGTCTACATAAAAGCATGTTTCCAGGGATATTCTATATAATATTCTGTATTTTAATATTTCCTAGGATATTTCATTTTTTTAGGAGAGGGGGTGGGTGCTAACTTCCTACAGATCATTAAAAAAAAGCCAGTTTGCATGTTGGGATAACACCTAAAGAGAACGAAATGGGGCTGTAGTTGAGCTCTATACTTAGCATGGTGTCCTTGGTGCTCTCTGAGCTTGGTTGTTTTCTTGCAGATGTTTCATTACCCAACTAGATATTATCAACAGTGCTAGAAGGGAGTAGGGTTTGCTCTCTGTTTATAGAATAGTGGCTTGCCCTAGTTAATGCCAAGAACACTCCCACCAACAATGACCAAGGCAAGTCCGTTCCCTTTTAGCACTGATGATGTTACCTACAGTAGTTCGGAGATGAAATGTCTTCAAGAAAACAAGCAAGTTTTGAGAGCACCAAGGATCCTACAGTTCAACCCTGAATATTCCCTTCTCTTGGTCTATTCTTAGTTTTCAGAGAACAAAATAGTTTTCTAAGTAGGTACATTGCCCAGTGCTTCAATAACTAACTTTCATGGATCTATGAAACTTAGAGGATGAAGAAATGTTCTAGGAAGTAGGGACATGACGTGTAATCAACTTTCTCAATCAGAAAAAATGAAATGAAGGAACCAAGCTCATGAGCAATCTCTCCCTCTCCCTCTGTCTCTCTCTGTCTCTCTGTCTCTGTCTCTCTGTCTGTCTGTCTCTGTCTCTCTCTGTCTCTCTCTCTCTCTCTCTCTCTGTCTGTCTCTCTCTCTGTGTGTGTGTGTGTGAGAGAGAGAGAGAGAGAGAGAGAAAGAGGGGGGAGGGAGGGAGGGAGGGAATGTTGGTGTGGGAAAGCACTGGCATGTGAAACAAGATAGGGATGAAAAACTTGTTTATAAGAAGTACTTTATAGAGCGTCAATATGGAATATTAGCCAAGGTGTTGACCTGTGAGGTGGAAAACTCAATATTGAGTTCATATTTAGCTCACTTTAATCCAATAAAGTCTACTTAACAGAGATATGGGTGGAAGAAAATCTGGTTTGGTGTTTCATGTACATACTGTAAGAAATAATACTATACCTATTAGTATATTGCTTTTTTATCAATTGAGAGTACGTTGTTTCCCTTGTTTCTACACTCTTTGATCGTTGGCTCAATTAAACCCATAACAAAGAGTGCTTGGAAGAGGTGACTTTTTGAATAGATGCTTTTTAAATAGATGCTCATCTTGAATTGCCATTTGGTCAGATTTAAAATTATTAGAAAATCCATCCCACTTGTGTTATACCCTTATATTGCCACCTGCGATGACTGATCTAAAAGAAGGCTTTTGTTGGATTGTAAACTCACATTGTCCTACTACAACAAAAATATAGCACTGTATGAATTGTGTCACTATTTAAACGAGGAGAACAACAATAGTCAAAGTTGAAGCAATTACCTTGATCTGTAATTGCAGCCTCTTTTCTTGTTTCCCTGGGAAAGAGGTTCATTATTTTAATGCAATTGTCGCTTTCCAGAGCAGAACCTGACATTTTGTGAAGCTGGTTCCTTAAAATAATCCATAGGTTACATGATTTTTGTAGAACATAATACATCTTGTGTGTACATCAATTTCATGGTCATTTAGAGAAGAACAAAAACTAACTTGCTATGCAGTACAAATACATGTAAAATGCAGGGGATGAATGGAGAAAGAGAAGAAGAAAGGAGTAGCCCAAAGAAAGTGTAAGCCAATTGAATTCTGCATATAAAAACATTTTTAGATCACCATTTTTTTTGTTATCTCCTAAGTCAAGGACAGGGACCCGGTGGCTCAGTGGCTAAGACACTGAGCTTGTCGATCAAAAAGTCGGCAGTTCAGCAGTTCGAATCCCTAGCACCGCGTAACGGAATGAGCTCCCGTTACTTGTCCCAGCTTCTGCCAACCTAGCAGTTCGAAAGCATGTAAAAATGCAAGTAGAAAAAATAGGGACCACTTTGGTGGGAAAATAACAGTGTTCTGTGCGCCTTCAGCATTTAGTCATGCTGGCCACATGACCACCGAGACGTCTTCGGACAGTGATGGCTCTTCAGCTTTGAAATGGAGATGAGCACTGCCCCCTAGAGTCGGGAACGACTAGCACATATGTGCGAGGGGAATCTTTACCTTTACCTTAAAGTCAAGGAAAACCAAGTTTGATGTTTTACAGCATTGTCATGGGGTGGTGAAGATGTTTGTGAGGTTACTAAAATAATTAAGAAAGGAGCTGTATTTTTGTGAATACTAAGATTGCAGCGAAAAGCAGATAGCAAAACTTTGTGTTCAAAACCTGAACCCAAAGCATTACACTGATTAGTTGTTCTAAGTCTCATTTTCTAATTTCTCCTTAGTTCTAGATTGGTTCTCTTCTCGATTAGTTTCCATCTGTTCCTCCTTATTCTGCCTTATTTATTTATTTATTTTATTTATTAGTGATATTTATATACCGCCTCATAGTGCAAGCACTCTCTAAGCGGTTTACACCATTAAGCAATGTATATATTTACATTGCCCCCAACAATCTGGGTCCTCATTTTACCTACCTCAGAAGGATGGAAGGCTGAGTCAACCCTGAGCCGGTGAGATTTGAACAGCTGAACTCAAATGATCAGTCAGCTAAAGTAGCCTGCAGTACTACTCTCTAACCGCTGTGCCACCTCGGCTCTTGCCTTCAGGTGCTTTGGAGAATAAGATTGACCTGTTTGAATCCTGTCCCACCACATAAAGTAGGACCAGAGATACTTCATATGGGAGACTGTAAGGATGTATATGCAACAATCAGGAAGTCTATCTGCTTGTTTGTTTGTCTACCTAACTTCTATCACCTCCTGGGAGGAAAAAATGAAGACAAAAAAGCAGTGGCAAACTTCTTCTTTGCTCTTGGCTTAAAATGTAGGAGTCCAATCAATCAGCCTCCAGAACCCAGAAAACTTCTGAGCTTTTGCTTAGTGTGAGGAATGTAAATACTAGCTGTTCATCCCTGACTCCTTCTCCGTGTTCAGAGATTTCCTTAAGCCTTCTAACACGCCTAGCTACCCAGTTGTATTAGGTGGTGAATGAGCAACAGAGGTGGTATTCAGCTGGTTCGGACCGGTTTGGGAGAACTGGTAGTGGCAACTGCGGGTGGGGGGGCACCTGCCCACCCGCCCGGACGTAATGCCATCCTATTTAGCCATGGTTTGGAGACCAGGTGCATGTGCGGAGGGCACGCACATGAAAAAAGTGCATGCGTGGAAGGCACATTTGCGAACCGGTAGGGAAGGTAAGTGAATAGCACCTCTGATGAGCAAGCATCCTATTATGTCCTGTTCATACATGTGGATCGACAGATGATAATGGCTGGTGTTTGCCCACCTCCATTGTACAGGCACATGTGCTTCGTTCTTTTGTCTACTCGCCTGCCAAAACATCAATTCCAGACATCTGTTGTGCATTGTTGAGAACTGTTCTTCCTTCCTTCCCACACTTCTCACCAGGTTAATAAGGCATTAGAATGCAAATCTGCCCTCCTTCCGCCTTGATAGCTCAGACAAGGATTGGAATGCAAGGCAGGTCTGACGCCATAGTGTGTTGGAAGCTTTTCAATGCATTTGCTATTTCTCCATGATCAGCAGGACATCTGAAGCCTTGTTAACAGTGCCTGTTAAAGGGATCTGAAATTGTGCAAATGAAGAGCTTAACAGCTCTTGTGTAATGGTAGATGGAACTAGAGAGCTGAAAACCAGGGTGGTATCAAGACCAGAGGTGGATTCCTCCCGATTTGGACTGCTTTGCCTGAACCGGTAGCAAACCTCTGGTGACATCATGATGATGTCACAGAACCAGTTCATGGGCTGGTCCGTGGGCACCACCATCTTTTTTTTTATTTTGGGGGGATTTAAAAAAAAATCCAGTTTTTTTTCTTCTGTGCATGTGCAGAAGCTGAGTTTCCAGCACTGCGCATGCATCGGCATCTTGTCTTTGGGATTTTTTGTTTTGGAATTTTTGTTTTGGAATTTTTTTGGATTTTTTTGGAATTGTGCACGATGCAGGAGGAAGCAAACCGGCAGCGAGGTAAGTTAGAACCCACCCCTGATCAAGACATCCTTCCACTACAGAGGGAGAAACACCCTGGCTGAAAGGAGCTGAGGTGGCGCAGTGGTTAAAAGCAGCACTGCAGACTACTTCAGCTGACTGCTAGTTCAGCAGTTCAGCTGTTCAAATCTCACCGGCTCAAGGTTGACTCAGCCTTCCATCCTTCTGAGGTCGGTAAAATGAGGACCTAGATTGTTGGGGGCAATATGCTGAACTCTGTAAACCGCTTAGAGAGGGCTGTAAACCACTACGAAGCGGTATATAAGTCTAAGTGCTATTGCTTACAAACCAACATTTGCAGTCTATTCTGGCTTCCAGATAAGTGTGTGTCAAGATAGGGACAAGCAGAGAAAACAGTAGATTCAGGACAAACAGGAATTTTAATTAATTAATTAATTTTATTTATTTATTTTGTCAAGCACGTATTAGATAATATATATAAGTATAAACATGAATTGAAAAATGAAATGAATATGAATAAAAGGGAACATTAGGACAGGGATGACACAGTGGGACATTAGGGAACATTAGGACAGGGTAGACACAGTGGTGCGCTTATGCATGCCCCTTACAGACCTCTTAGGAATGGGGTGAGGTCGACTGTAGACAGTCTAAGGTTTTGGGGGTTTGGGGAAGAAACCACAGAGTCAGGTAGTGCATTCCAGGCATTGATCACTCTGTTGCTGAGGTCGTATTTTCTGCAGTCGAGTTTGGAGCGGTTCACCTTAAGTTTGTGTCTATTGTGTGGTCGTGTATTGTTGTGGTTGAAGCTGAAGTAGTCACTGACAGGTAGGATGTTGTAGCAGATAATTTTATGTACTATGCTTAGGTCATACCAAAGGTAGCATAGTTATAGGTTGTCTAAGCCCAGAATTTCAAGTCTGGTGGCATAAGGTATTTTGTTGTGAGCAGAGGAGTGGTGGGAGGCCATTTTTGCCCTCCTCAGGTTTCAGGAAAGCCTCTGGAGCCTGTGGATGGCGAAAAATGGCCCAATGGGCCTACCGAAAGTTTGGAAATGAACTTCCGGTAGGCCCATTAGGCCCATTTTTTGCCATCCAGAGAGTCCGGAGGCTTCAGTGAGGCCTGCACGCATGTGGGTGGGGAGCGTGGGGGGGTTGCACATGCATGCGTGGGGGGAGGGCATTACATTATGGGTGTGGGCACGCATGCACTATCATGCGCATGCGCGCCCTTTTGGCACCCGAGCCAAAAAAGGTTCGCCATCACTGGTATAGGGCAGTGATGGCGAACCTTTTTTCCCTCGGGTGCCGAAAACGCATGCGCGCGCGCTGTCACACACGTGTGAGTGCCCACACCCATAATTCAATGCCCGGGGAGGGTGAAAACGGCCTCTCCCGCCCCCGCAGAGGCCCTCTGGAGGCCGGAAATGGCCCATTTTCCGACTTCCGGTGGGCCTGGTAGGCCCGTTTTTTGCCCTCCCCAGGCTCCAGAGGCTTCCCTGGAGCCTGGGGAGGGCAAAAACACCCCCTCGGAGGCCCTCTGGAAACCTAAAATGCCCTCACAGAGCCTCTACACGAGCCAAAAATCAGCTGGCTGGCACGCACATGCATGCTGGAGTTGAGCTAGGGCAACGGCTCGCGTGCCAGCAGATATGGCTCCGCGTGCCACCTGTGGCACGCGTGCCATAGGTTCGCCATCACTGGTATAGGGTATTCAGTCCAGGGGTTTGGACTGGAAGACCTCCAAGGTCCCTTCCAACTCTATTCTGTAACTAAGAAATTAATAACAATAATACTAGTTACTCTGATTACTAAGAATGGACGTACTTTCCTTGATTGCTTAGGTTTTAATTTCTCAGGATTTTATATTGATTTAGGATATTTCCATTCAAGGATCTTGTCTCAATCTGAAAGCAGCTTCTCCATTTCTATTCTTGTGACAAAGTTCTCATTATGCCCCATAATTTTTCTCCTTATAGCACATTAGAAATGATAATTCAGTAGCAAATTTTGGCCAGACATAGAGGAGGGGGAGGACAGAATACCCTTTTATAGGCTATATCCAGCACTGAAGCTTCAGGCTACGTACAGTTTTACCTTACAGAAAGTCATTCCACTCTAGCCAACAGCATCAATAATCTAATTCAGAAGCAGAGAATGCACCATTAAGCTTTGCCCCAGCCCTTTCACCATATATTGTACGATGGAGGCTTGAGGAGAACTAAATTTGTGAGCATCGTTTTTACTAAGTGTGGGGGTCACTCCCAGTATTGCATCACTGCTCTCCAAGTCTGTTTGTTGTAGATCATTCAGGGTAGATTTCAGATGAATAATTGGAGTTAAGTTATCAACACAACTAGTAATCTATATCAGGGGTGAAATTTAAAAAAAAAAATTCCCTACCGGTTCTGTGGGCGTGGCTTGGTGGGCATGGCAGGGGAAGGATATTGCAAAATCCCCATTCCCACCCCACTCTGGGGCCAGCCAGAGGTGGTATTTGCCGCTTCTCTGAACTACTCAAAATTTCCGCTACCGGTTCTCCAGAACCTGTTAGAACCTGCTGGATTTCACCCCTGATTATATAAAACTTGAAATTTGACACGTATGTTCCTCTTCACTTCTAGGTGCTCACTAAGAAAGGATTTTTCAAAATGACCATCAGAGCATTAGTATTTCCTATATTATTATTAACACACTCTGATGCTAAGTAGTTCTACTCCCCCTCCTCACCTGACAATAAATCTGTTCCAAATGCAAAACACAAGCAGGGGAGAGGAGTTTCAGTTTCAGTTTTACTTTCACAGCAGCAAGCAGCTTTACTACCGAACAGTTGAGCTAAGCCAGCAAGGCTGAGGGAGAGAAGGGGAGAGGAGAGGCCAATCCTAACTACTCATTCTTTTCAAGCTGTAAGTGTCGATTTATGAAGCCCGATCACATAGTTTTGCAGCGGAGCATGGGTATTCAGCTAGTCAGATATATAGTAGCATAGTAATCACTGTATTTTGAGATTCTTCAAAAAAAATGTATCAGGAAGGAAGAATCCTATAAGAATCATTTTCCTTGTACAATAATGCTGTACATCTATCTATTTATCCATCCATCATCTATCTATCTATCTATCTATCTATCTATCTATCTATCTATCTATCTATCTATCTATCTATCTATCTATCCATCCATCCATCCATCCATCCATCCATCCATCCATCCATCCATCATCTATCTATCATCTATCTATTTATCTATCTATCTATCTATCTCTATCTATCTATTATCTATCTATCTATCTATCTATCTATCTATCTATCTATCTATCTATCTATGTATCTCTATCTATCTATCTATCTATCTATCTATCTATCTATCTATCTATCTATCTATCATCATTGCACAATGTTTAAACTACTTTCTTTAGCATTAAATAAATTTTTCTGCATTATATGGAAAGAAAAAAATGCTAATAAGAACCCATTAGTGTTCTGTTATTAAAGTAAAACAAAGAACTCAAGATGTTCTGTACTAAGTTCAAATTTAAAAAAGAAAGAAAACTCAGAAGCATTTCTTGATGTAATTTAATTTAATTAAAGCAATTGGATTTTTGAAGTACATTTCTAAGATATGATTTTGTCTTTGAAGATCTAATGACGTTTGGATTTTCTACATAACCTCCATGATTGAATTTGAGATTTTATTCTGTTTAAGAGCAAAATGCAATTAACTGAGGTCTCTGCCAGCCAATCAAAACCATGTCTTAAATGTATTGGTATTAATTTCAAGTTTCCAAGTGACCTGCAAATACATTTCAAAAGATATTTCACTGTGATATATTTTAACTCAGACATATTCTAAATGTTGACTTTTTTAGGAAACCTTTCAGCAATGATGTAATTGTGTAATTGTTAAAGAATCTTAACAAGGCCTAGATTCATTCTCTCCCTCTCCCTCTCCCTCTCCCTCTCTCTCTCTCTCTCTCTCTCTCTCTCTCTCTCTCTCTCTCTCTCTCTCTCTCTCTCTCTCTCTCTCTCTCCCCCTCCCTCCCTCCCTCCCTCCCTCCCTCCTCCCCTCTTTCTCTCCCTCTGTCTTTCTCTGTCTCTGTCTCTGTCTTTGTGTCTCTGTCTCTCCCTCCCTCCCTCCCCCCCTCTCTCTCTCTGTGTGGCGTGTGTTTTTTTGTAAAAAAAAAAGGGAGTGAAATTGTTCCAAAGGTGCTTTTTCCAAAAGCAAATGGACTTTCTAGATTTATTCCCTTGAAGATGTTTCGCTTCTCATCCAAGAAGCATCTTCAGTTTTGACTGAATGGTGGGAAGCGAAATGTATTCAAGAAGGGGGAAAAAAACCAAGGCAGTCCAGCTACCTTTGGAAAAAGCACTTTTGGGACAACCATAACCTGGATGATTGAGAATCTCCATAGACAAAGGAATGAAACAATTTCAACCAAGGGATGAAACTGCAAACTACTAAAGTACAATATGCAAAACTTAAAATGAACAATCTGTTACACATATACTGTAATTTCTAATGGCACTTGTATGGTTCTGTTGCACTGAATGATTGCTGGTTTCCTTCCAACCAAATGTTGCTCCCACTTCATGTCTTTTTTATGAGGACCTGCCTAAGTGTCTATCATCAGAAGAAATTGTTCACAATTTGCCTATCCTGGTTATATCAAATGCAGGTTTTTTTAGTGACATAGTGCCCTATTGTTTTCCCCTCTTCGTAATATCTCTGCATTGCAAGAGATCTTTAAAGCTGACAGAAGCAGGATGACTGATGGTGGATTTAAAGATAAACCCCATTAGATAAACCTTCACCAACCCAAATACCAAGCAGGTGTTTGGATTTTAAAGAATTCCCAGAATTTGCTCATTACAAACAACTCTGGAGAAGTACTGATTTTCAGGAATGCTGTTTTAGATCTCTTTAATAGTTCACCAACTTCTTTTCTTAGAAGTTGGGAGAGAGTTAGAACTGCTGTAAATAGTCCTTGTGTATCTACAAGAGTTTCCTCCATTTTGAGATTACCACTCAAAGGATTTAAATCCTACTAATGTCTTCTCAACAGGACACAATGGCTCAATGGTTAAAGATTGGAAAGCTGACAGCCTGGGTTCGAGACCCAAGTGCCACACAATGGGGTGAGCTCCCTGTTAGAAATTATGTTTATATATAGCACCACAGAGCAAATAAAGGGTACAGTCACCATGTGGTTTACTGCTCAACTTTACCATATATATATATATTGTACTGTTGTTTATGTACCTGTTTGTTCTGTTTCTTTTTTGAAAAGGCCTTCAGGCTATTCAATAAATGTATTGTATTGTACTGCTCAACTTTTTAACTGTAACCGGAAACAGGAAATTCTACTTAGAACAAAAGAACATAGAATATATACTCTAGGCAAAAGAAGAAGGGGATGACAGAGAATGAGGTCTCCTATAGAAATTTGCATTTCCATCTGTATTAGCAATAGCAATAGCACTTAGACTTATATACCGCTTCATAGTGCTTTACAGCCCTCTCTAAGCAGTTTACAGAGTTCAGCATATTGTCCCCAACAATCTGGGTCCTCATTTTACCCACCTCATTTTACCCATGGAAAGCTAAGTCAACCTTGAGCCGGTGAGATTTGAACAGCTGAACTGCTGAACTGCAGTGCTGCACTTTAACCACTGCACCACCTCGGCTCTATTCTCAAGCAGAGTGTTATACCTCTGGTTTCAGCAATGGACTGTCCTAAAGAAGTGTTAGAAATCCCAAATCCACATCACCCTAGTTTCTTTTTTTTCCTCCAAAGACAATGGAGACACAATCTATGTGTCTGCAGCCATATTCGAACCAATTCTTATAGCATTTCCTTCTTTCGATTTAAGTATTTCCATAAATCTCCTACTTCCAAGCAGACACAATTTTTCAGATTTTTTGTTATTTTATGCTGCGTTTCTTTTCTCTGCTTCCTCTGCGCGCACGCACGCACACACACACACACACACACACATACACACACACACACACACACACACACACACACTGTCCTAACCTCAAACAAGCAGACAAATGATAGAAGAGACGTACAAGATGCTACAGTTGATATTCTTGAGAGAAAAATCCTCCAAGATTCTCTCTTTCGAATTGGATTTTTTTATTTTTTATTTTATTTTTTTATTTTTTTTGACAAGCATGTATTAGATAACAGATATAGGTATAAACATGGTTATTAATACATGAAATGGATGTGAATAAAGGGGGACATTATAACATCTTAATTACAAAGTAAACTTTAGGCGCAATATCATTTTTACTTGAAAAAAAAAAGGTGGTAGGGAATGAAAGGCACTGTTCATTCATTGACAGTTGTCCTGCTATAAAATATTTTCAAGGATGAATGAACTTGGGCAAAGCTTATCAGGAGTTCAGGGAAAGAAACCGGCTTCCTTGTTAGAGCTTTGATATTTCTCCTTGGTGCACTGAGACAAGGTATGTTTCAACTAACAGGGAATACAGACATAATCTGTGGTGTCATTATTACAGGCATCAGCTTTCATGCCTTTCCCTTTATCTAGGTTGTCTTTGTTTCCTTGCACGGAAGTAAAAGCCTCTGTCTTCTGCCTTTGATAAACACCAGCAGCTGCCAGAATGTCTTCCAAGGGCTGTCTCAGTTCAGAAGCGCACAAGAGATTGCCATGGTTTGTGGCAATCTCTTGTGGCAGCACCACTTCTGAACATGTTCCTAATTTCAAGTTCTGCAGGAGCACTAGGTCCCATAATTTCTCTGAGAACATTTACTAGATGTAAATTCTGGAACCTCCTGGATCCTAATGACTGGTGTCCAGAGGTTACATTGTCTCTGGGAAATGGGACTGATGAAGTTGTGTGTGAGAGACAGAGGGGGGGAGGGGGGAGGCAGGTAGGGAGGGAGAGGGAGGGAGATAGGAGAGAGAGAGAAAAAGAGGAGAGGAGAGAGAGAGAGAGGGAGAGAGGAGGAAGGGGAGGGGGAGAGAAAGAGGAGAAAGAGGGAGAGAGGGAGAGAGGGAGAGAGAGAGGAGGGGGAGAGAGAGGAAGGGAGAGAGGAGAGAAAGAAAAGAGAGAGGGGAAAGGGGAGGGAGGGAGAAAGGGAGAGGAGAAAGAGAACGAGAGAGGGAGAGAGAAGAGAGAAGGGGGAGAGGGAGGGAGAGGGAGGGAGATAGGAGAGAGAGAGGGAGAAAGAGGAGAGGAGAGAGAGAGAGAGAGGAGAAAGGGGAGGGGTGAGAAAGAGGAGAGAGACAGAGAGAGGGAGAGAGAGAGGAGGGGAGAGAGAGGAAGGGAGAGAGGAGAGAAAGAAAAGAGAGAGGGGAAAGGGGGAGGGAGGGAGAAAGGGAGAGGAGAAAGAGAACGTGAGAGGCAGAGAGAAGAGAGAAGGGGAGAGGGAGAGAGAGGGAGGGAGAGAGGAGAAAGAAAGAGGAGAGAGACAGTGGGAGAAAAAGAAGGAGGGAGGGAGAGGGAGAGAGAAGAGAGAAGAAAGGAGAGAGGGGGAAGGAGGAGGAGGAGGAGGAGGAGAGGGAGAGAGAGAGAGAGAGAGAGAGAGAGAGAGAGAGAGAGAGAGAGAGAGAGAGAAAGAAAGAAAGAAAGAAAGAAAGAGAGAAAGAGTGAGAGAGCGCTGTGTTTGTGATCCATTCCCAGTCAATGATAACTTTTCATCCCACATTCCTTTATCAAGAGTTTCTTCCTCCTTTTGTGACAAAAATAACTCAAGGATTCTCCCAAGCCTAGTCTAAATAATACAGTTGAAATCAAGGAAGCCGCATGTAGGGTAAATGAGAAGAACAACTTTTGAATTGCAAGCTCTGTTTACTTCTGGCGCACTAAACACATTCCTGGGTTTTGAATTCTCTTTGTTCTAAGCATCAAGCTATCTGCCAAACTAGTGACATAATATCTAACTAACTGATCCTCTTGTTGTCTTTAAAAACAAACACACAATATTTCCCACAATGGTTTTCTTCCTGAATTCCTGGGGATGAAAAAGAAATAAAAATAGGCCAACATCATCTCTCTTAGTGCGATTGAAAACACTTTTTTCTTTTTTCTTTTCCAAACCCAGTGTTGATGGGAAAGGAAGGTTCAGGAACTAAATAGCACAGGAGATGGTGCTTTGTATGAAAATTGTAGCTGAGTGCTCTTTTTTATTAAACAAAAAAAAAGTGAGAGAAACCCTGAGGATCAATGACATATTACCCCTGTTTCCCCTAAAATAAGACTGGGTCATATTTTCTTTTGGGCCCCAAAAGTAGCGCTAGGGCTTATTTTTTGGGGGGTGTCATACGGGAGGCCCACTTCTTCTCCTTGCTCGCAGCGGGGCAGGAGGCTATATAGTGTGCCAGTGCTGCCGCCGCAAGGCACGGGGGTGGTGGAACTGCCTCATGAACCCTGCACCGGCTTACCTCAGGATCCCCGCATCCAGGCCATCCATGTCCCAACACCTGCCTTGCCTCACAACAGCGGCACCAGCATGCCGCTCGGCCTCCTACTCTATTGCAACCACGAGTATGCAGGAGAAGTGGGCACGTGGACTACTGCACAGGGCTGCTGGGGCTGTCACTGCAAGGCAGGTGTCGGGGCATAGATGGCCTGGCTGCAGGGGCCCTGGGGTAAGCCGGTGCGGGGTGCATGGGGCAGCTCCACCACCATCCTGCCTCACCTCGTGGCCATGGCACCGTGAGTAACTAGACGGAATGGGCAGGCCGGCTGCGCAGGCTCTTAAGTAGGGCTTATTTTGGGGCGTAGGGCTTATTTGTTTGTTTGTTTGTTTGTTTGTTTGTTTGTTTGTTTGTTTGTTTGTATGTTTGTTTACTTACTTACTTATTTATTTATTTATTTATTTATTTATTTATTTATTTGTTTGTGAGATTTATATACCGCCTCACAGTGCAAGCACTCTCTAAGTGGTTTACACCAGTAAGCAATGTATATTTACATTGCCCCCAACAATCTGGGTCCTCATTTTACCTACCTCGGAAGGATGGAAGGCTGAGTCAACCTTGAGCCAGTGAGATTTGAACCACTGAACTGCGGATCACAGTCAGTTAAAGTGGCCTGCAGTACTGCACTCTAACCGCTGCACCACCTCTGCTCATATTAGGGCTTATATTAGGTGCAGGCATAAAAACATGCTAGGTCTTATTTTTGGGATAGGTCTCATTTTCAGGAAACAGTATTTAGCACCAAACTGGTCCAGATTCAGGTTGATCTATACATCCGTTGCTGTGGTTTATTAGACTCTCCTCATATCATTGAGTTTGAAGCACTATACAAACATATTAAATTGCTCCATCCTCAGCTAGCTGAGTCAGAAACACCGGGTAAAATTGTGGTTCTCCTAAAACTATCATTGGCACTTTTTTAAAAGCATGATAATTGGTGTAATGTTCATTAGTCAGTTAATATCACATATGCACTCTACTGGTATCAAGACTAATTTCCCTTTGGCACTTCTAACTAATTGGTCTTAATTGTCAAAATATAGTTGCTCTGATTTTGGACATTTGTGAATTTCAGTTGAAAGGCATAGCAAAATCATTGTGGCTATGTTAGGAGATTAATCAGGGTTTGCAAAAATCATTGAAGAAGTCTAACAAAGTATAGTGACTAAAAGTGCCTGCTTTTTCCAGATTTAGTTGAATGCAGAAAATGATGCTAGTGATATGCAATCCTTCTGGCTGAAACTAAACATGTGTGGGATATGATCAAGCTGAGCCAGAGGGCGGGGTCAAATGCATCATCAGCTTGGCATCCGTACATTCCCACACGAGACTGATATCTAGCCCCATTGAAATCCGTTGACTCTTATCTAGCATCAAATTGCCTTAACCATTAGTAGATTGGATTCTTGTGTAGAGGTAGTTTGCAATTAAGTAGGACAGAACTTCTGAACTCTATCCTAGTTCTTGATTTCTTCCACCTGACAATGTGAGAGATGATGTTCACAGAATGGGGACCTGTAGTGATGAACTACAATGAAACAGCAGCAGGAAGGAGGGAGAAGATTCCAGAAACGGGAGAGAGAGAAAAGGCAGCGCATCCCAGAGCAAGATAGAAGACAGAGGAAAAGAGAAGATAACCACTATCTACAACAGTGGTTCTCAACCTTCCTATTGCTGCAACCCGCCCCGGTGCCCCCACCGCGACCCATCCCGCCACCTCGCCCGCCACCGCAACTCCCATCACGCCACCGCCATTTGGGTTCTTTTACCCTCTGCACATGCATAAAATGTTCTGCGTATGCGCAGAGGGTAAAAGAACCCAAATGGCAGTGTCCTGGCAAAGTCTCCCGACCCCTGTGAAAGGGTCGTTCGACTCCCAAAAGGGTCGCGACCCCCAGGTTGAGAACCGCTGATATAGAATCTCACAGGGTATGTCTGTAGGGCTGGCAATAGTAAGAGTTTAGTCTGGCAAGATTCTGTCTGTTACATGTAAGCAAATAAAGAACTGAACTCTAGATGAATTGTTCCACGTCTTTCCTGGGCTTAGCCTGACCACAAAACATCCAAATAAGACTAAAATAAGACTATTTTTTATTTTTGTTTAGAGCAGGGGTGTCAAACTCAAGGCCCATGGGCCAGATCCGGCCCAGGGGATGCTTTGATCTGGCCCAAGGGGCTGCCCCGGAAACAGCAAAGGTCCACCCTGCAGTGCCTCTACCAGTGAAAACAGAGCTCGGCGCAGCCTTCATGAGCTCATGAGCCCTCATAAGCTCTGTTTTCAGCCATGATGGCCTCCTGCAGCCCTCTGCCAGCAAAAACGGAGTCCCCCTGAGCTCCATTTTTGCTGGCAGAGGGTTGCAGAAGCCCATCACAGCCAAAAATGGAGCTCGGGAGTCCATTTTCAATGGCAGAGAGCTCAGCCCACAGGCGCCCCTGTCACAAGTGATGTCAAGCTGGCCACACCCACCTTGGCCATGCCCCCCCTTCCAAGGTCAAACACAACCCTGATGAAGCCCTCAATGAAATCATGTCTGACACCCCTGAATTAGAACATAGTGCTTCATATATGTCAATACTGGTTGTCTATAATACTTTAACAACCTATAACAGTGATGGCGAACCTTTTAGACACCAAATGCCCAAACCACACGTGTGTGCATGCCCAAACTGAACAGTGCATGCGGGCGGGCACAGACATGTGCACATGTGCAGCAGAGACCCAAAGACCAGGTGGGCCTGGGAGGCGGGGCATCCCAACACCAGCAGTGTGGCAAGAGGTAAGATCTTTTTCTTTCATGAGCTTCTGTTTCATCGTTTGCAGGGAAACAGAAACTCACAAAAGAAACGCCACGGAGATCTGACCTGGGATGATGGTGCACATGCCAGCAGAGAGGGCTCTGTGTGCCACTTCTGGCACACGTGCCATAGGTTCACCATCATGGCCCTCTACTGATCTTGCAAGAGAATCAGAATAGACTTAGGTGGGAGATCACCAGTAAATCATGAAAGGAACCGCTTTGTGTTTGTGGAATCAAGCTGTCATCTTGATTCTGTGATTTTTAAGCACTTCCTCCTCTCATAATGGTTTTGATGTTCCAACATAGTTCCTTCCATTCTGGTGAAAACAAAAAAAAGAACATGCTGCTCAAACAGAATACCTGGCTACACCTGTGGCCAAGGTGAAGGAAAGCTCTGAAATTGGAAAGAGATTTCTTAACCTGGCTTTATTTCCCTCCTGGAACCATCTATAGGACACCTTGTAGAAAGTCCAAGCTCACTTAACTAATCCTAAAAGGGCCAGGGAATACATGATAGCAGTGTTTGAGGGGCTGCCACAGAGAGGAGGGGGTCAAGCTATTTTCCAAAGCACCTGAAGGCCAGACAAGGAACAATGGATGGAAACTGATCAAGAAGAGATTCAACCTGGAAATAAGGAGAAATTTTCTGACAGTGAGAGCAATCAAGTAATGGAACAGAAGTTGCCTTCAGAAGTTGTGGGAGGTTCATCACTGGAGGCGTTCAAGGAGATACTGGACTGCCATCTGTCAGAAATGGTGTACGGCAGGGGTCGGCAACCTTAAACACTCAAAGAGCCATTTGGACCCATTTCCCACAGAAAAGAAAACACTGGGAGCCACAAAACCCTTCCCGTGCCTGACTATTTCCTGAGCGGCCACAGAACTAGCATATGTAGTTGAATTAAACGTTCTGTTTTCTTCTGAAACTTTTCTTTTCTTGGATTTATCCATGGTTGGCCTACCGGGGGTTGAAGAGCTCAATAAATCGTGTGCCGGCAGGTATCACACATTGTGACGCATATTTTGAGTGACAGGAGCCGCAGCAGAGGGATGAAAGAGCCACATGTGGCTCCAGAGCTGCTGGTTGCTGACCCCTGGTGTAGGGTCTTCTGCTTGGGTGGGGGGTTGGACTAGATTTATTTTATTTATTTATTTGGAGGTTCTTCTATGCCGCCCTACTCCCTTGTAGATGACCTACAAGGTCCCTTCCAACTCTGTTAATCTGTTTAAAAAGTACCTTACATTGCAAGGTTCTCCTTGTTAATTCAGTGCCCTTTTACCACTGTCACAGATTCTTGACCCATTATTTCTAGGAACAGGTTGCTTTCAAATGCTTTACCTGGTTGGGTATCTTTTTTTTTAAATCTCTTGTGGAAAATCTGCCTCCATCTATTGCTTTATCATTGGCTGCCCTTTTAAGAAAGAAAAGGCAACCCTGATATTTTCGCCTCCTTTGCTGTTTCCAGGAACGAGAGCAGAAAGAACATTTCCAGAAACCAATCTGATTTTGAGAATGACGGCGACCCTATTTATTAATTCATTCCATGTTAATGTCTTTGTTCTATTGATTCCTAGCGCTGATGCCCTCGTTTATGATTGGCAATAAAACTGGCCTGCAAGGAAACCTGCCTGCACAGAACAAAGAAAGTAGAACGAAGAGCTGCCAAGTTAGACAACGCAAGAAAGGTGAAGGAGGTCCCCTGAACAAGGCAAACCTGAGCTGCAAAAACTTGGAGAACCAACAGAAAGGAAGAAGAGATGGCATTAGTTGGATCTCCTAATACAGGAGATAAGGGAGGCTTTAAAGTGATTAAAGATAGATTTTTAGAATCATAGCTTGGAAAGGACCTTGGAGGTCTTCTAGCCCAACCCCCCAATGAAGGCAGGAGACCTTATACCATCCTGGTTAAATGCAGCTACTGCAGGCCACTTAAGCTGACTGTAATCAGCAGTTCAGCTGTTCAAATCTCATCAGGCTCAAGGTTGACTCAGCCTTCCAGCCTTCCGAGGTAGGTAAAATGAGGACCCAGATTGTTGGGGGCAATATAAATATACATTGCTTAATGGTGTAAACCGCTTAGAGAGTGCTTGCACTGTGGGGCGGTATATAAATCTCACAAAATAAATAAATAAAGAAATAAAAGGGGTTTGCTTTCACTGAACGAGTTAATTCTGTGCTATAGGATCACAGCCCAAGAGAGTAAGCTGGAAGATGCTTCCATGCACTGAAACTTCAGCCATGTTTATCCAAGGATTAAAAATAAATAAAAAGCAGTTTTCCTCATATGATTGCAGTAGTAAGGACCAAAGCAAGCCAGGACATCCAAGATTTCCATTGCAATTGTGTTCCCAGCATTTCCAATCGCTACATTTTTGCAAGATCATGTGAACGTTTATTCCCTTGGCTTGTCTGATAGAAAGATGGGTTATCCTGTAGAGTTAACAAATAAAAATAACTTCACTTAAACACCCCGACTCCTCTGGAACCAGTGTTCATTTGAAGAACGATTTTCAAATGTTAACTGCTCTCTTTTCTCCTAACGATGCAACAGTAACAGGCGGCTCAGCAAAGCAAGATGGCCAGTGGATTGCAGATGGAAAATGAGAAGGGGGAAAAGAGTTAAACCCATCTAGTGGTTAAGGTGCTTAGAGTTGTCAACCGGAAGGTTGGCAGTTCAAGACCCAAGTCCTGCATGATGGGGGGTGAGTCCCCATTACTTGCCTAAGTCCAGCCAACCTAGTGGTTTGAAAGTATGTAAAAATTGCAAGTAAATAAATAGGTGCCACTTTGGTGGGAAGGTAACAGCATTCCGTGCACCTCGACGTATAGTCATATTGGCCACATGACCACAGAAGTGTCTCCAGACAAAGATGGATCCCTTGGCTAAGAAATGGTGATGAGTACCATCCTGTTCTGACCCAGCTCCCCAAACACGACAAACCCTCTGAAGTGAACTCAAAGATTCCTTTATTAGGAGTGCCAGCAGCCCCGGCAAAAAGTTTCTCTCTCAACGCAGGCTAACAATTCCGGCCGGCTGAGAGATGAATAGCTGCCGGCCACATCTATTCATCTATTCCCCCTGTCTTTTATCCCCACAGCCAGGGTGGGGCTTCATTAGCAGTGGTGGCTCTTCCTTCCCAAGGACCGGCCCATAGATTTCCACTGCTCTCCTCTCCTCTGCCTTCTGCGCATCTGCGCATCAGGCACCGGACCCAGTTGTTCCTCCTCTTCTTCATCAGTCACCTCCAGACCTGGGGGCTGTTGATTCTCCATCTGAGGGCTGACAGATGGCCCAGGCTCTGCCTCTCTCTCTCTCTCTGCCAGATCCATTCCCTCTTCCCCCTCAGAGTTCTCAGGTTGCCTTGATGCTGACCCTGACTCCCATACCTCCTCCTCCTCTGATTCGGCTGCTGGAGGGGCTGGCAGCCAACAGGCCACAACACGACCACTAGACTCAGACACAATGGGACAGGGGAAACCTTTCCCTTGTCTTCTCTGGCTTTTCTTTCTGCAATATTACTCATTCCACTAGGTATTTTTCAACCATAGGTATTTGCCAATGTTCTTTGCTAATCTTTGCTAATCTTGCTTTGAAAATCCAGTTCCTCTTTTATAGTAAATTCCTCCGTTCATGTTCTTTAAACCGAACCAGTGCTATCTGAGCCGAGGTGGTGCAGCGGTTAGAGGCAGTACTGCAGGTCACTTTAGCTGACTGTGATCCGCAGGTCAGCGGTTCAAATCTCACCGGCTCAAGGTTGACTCAGCCTTCCATCCTTCCGAGGTAGGTAAAATGAGGACCCAGATTGTTGGTGGCAATATAAATATACATTGCTTACTGGTGTAAACCGCTTAGAGAGTGCTTGCACTGTGAGGCAGTATATAAATCTCACAAAATAAATAAAATAAAATAAATGAATATCTTATTTCCAACTTACTCCCTTTTATTTTTCTTCTTCTGTTTTTTAAAAAGAATCTGCAAAAAAGAAAAAAATCCCATTTAATAAGCAGATCACCCAAATCTGCTGCACGTTTACACATTACCGAAAACACCAAAGTTAATAGACGTCAGATATTTATGATGGTAACACAATCACAGCCAGAGGAAGAGAATCTGGAGGAAAAAGAAAAACAATACATAGGCGTTTGATGATATATCGGTGTGCTTTTTAAGAGAAGCAATTGAAATACTTTTCTTTTAAAAAAATTCTCCTTGCTCTGGTATGGATGGATCACCAATGAGTTTGCTACACAAATGCAATGCACCAGGGACAGTACATAAATGGATAGCAATTTGGCAGAAGTGTAAATTTCAGAGCTAACTTAGTTTAGCGATAGCCTCGGGCACTTAATAAAAATGAAATGGACAGAGTTATAATAAAGTAATAAGACTTTGGTGATAGATTACAGTATTAATTTTAGTCCCCCTAAAAGTAGCAAATCAGCAGTTTGCTTGCTAGAGTGTCACCCTGGGAAATCCGGTTGAAGTGGCCCTGGGTAAATAACAATGCAGCCAAGACTTCATCTAAAAAAAATCCTAGATATCATCAAGAATAGCAAAATTGGGAGCCACGCTGGCTTTGCAAAGCTCTGGATGGTACACTAGGCAAGAAATACTTTTTCCCATTTGCTGTCCCTCTAACCAATTCTTGGTTTTTGCTAAGGCTCTTGTTCTATATGCAGCACTGCTCCTATTCCCAGCACCAACCAACCTGAAAACTACCTGCAACTTGGGGGTTGCATCTAAGTTTAGGGTCTTAGGATCTTGGTTGCAAATATCTAGCAAG
This sequence comes from Diadophis punctatus similis, assembly GCA_023053685.1. Classification (NCBI taxonomy): domain Eukaryota; kingdom Metazoa; phylum Chordata; class Lepidosauria; order Squamata; family Dipsadidae; genus Diadophis; species Diadophis punctatus. Next base: position 1,019,096 of record JALIGW010000102.1, read on the forward strand.
CCAATAGAAGTCAGCAAGGAGAAGGGGAAATGCTAACTCCTGCCATGTGATGGTCATCTACATTTCTGCAGCCCAGGACTGGAAACCTGGGCTAAAATTTATGTCAGAATATTCATGAACTGGAATAGGACATAGCAACAAGGTCAGCCAATGGGGACTGTTTGGAAACTGAAACAGTATTTGTTTCTATGGGGCCATAAGAGATGGCTCGGAGCCTGGGCATGGCTTAGGTTCTCTGATCTGTATATATATGAGTGAGTCTCTGTATTATAATGTATTGCCTCTGTATTATATTGCTTCTGTGAATATTACTTCTGTCATCTGTACTTCTGGATTCTGCTGTATGGCATTGTATATAAAGAAGTTTCTTATATATAATTGAATCCTGCTGAAGTTCATTTACTTGTGTGCTGGTCAGATGTGCTGCAAACTATGACAATTTACATCCTTGTTCTGCTTAATAATCAGTTTCTTGAAAATCCATACGTTTAATTAGCATCTAAGTTTAGAAATACAAACTTGAATGAACATGGTGAGGATAATGCTGAATGAATTTTTATTGCCCAAGAGATGTAGCTTTTGGACTGTACAGTGTGTAGAGAGTAAGCTATGAAAAAAAACAGATAAAAGTAAACAAATGTGTGCATTTTTTTAAAGCTTTGGTTTGTTTTTAAGAGAATCTTAATTTCTCATTGATTTTTCTTCTTGCGAAAATCTAACTTTTCTTACTATGCACTTGCCAGAAAACATTATACTCTCTAGATTCTGGAAGAAAACCATCTTGAATCCAGAATTCCTGAAGTGCCTCTGTCCTAACCCACTTTGACCTTCCTAGTTTACAGGACTTGAATTACAGTCTCCAAGTTTCTAATCACTATACCAAATTGGCTCTCGGGTGCAGTTTACAGAAGACTTTTGGGAAATCTGAAGGCGCTATGATGGAGCTGGCACAACTTCATCTATGCTTTTGACCCCATAATTGTTAAGATCCAGATGAATGAGCTATCTGCCCTCAATCATCATCATCATCATCATCATCATCATCATCATCATCATCATCATCATCATCATCATCTTTTAATGACCCCATAATCCCTTGCGGGGTGGAGTCTGAGCAAATGAATGGAGCTAGCAGAGTGTTTACTGGCCGGATGCCCTTCCTGTCGCCAATGCGGAATTTTGTTCACCAGATATATTCTCATTGTGCCCAGAGAGAGAGATATCTGCCTCTACTTAGGATCAAACTCACAGCCTCCTGATTGTGAGGCGAGAGCTCCACCTCTAGACCAACGCACCACTCCTGCTATCTGCCCTCAATGAACTGAAATATTCCAGCATGGAGGCATTATAGGTTGGTTATCTGCCCTGTGACTTATTTCACTAATTGTATCCACTTCTCCATTGAGAATCGAACATTAGCAGGACTTCCTCTGTGATGGCGCTGCAGTTTTCTACTCAGCTGTTTTTCACAATGGAGGATTAAATGCATTACCTACCAAATGGCCTCAAATGACAAGCAGCTTTCATAAATACTGTCCTTACTTTGCTGTTCGTTTTATACTGCTGAGTGAATTCAAATTGCCCATGGAGAAAGCAATTACAAAGACGGAAGTGGTATTGTTCAGTTTAGGCCTAGCTTCAGGAAATTGCTTGTGGTGGGGTTTCACGTCTCATCTACTCTACATGTTGCCAAATGACAAGGAGCCAGCAAATGTAATGGTTTGCAGATTGCGTATGTCTAATTCATAGAAATGCTTACATTTGGGGGGAGGGTGTAAAAAAAAATTCTATTGCCACTCTGCAAACCCGCTTTGATCTCTTTTTCTTAGATTGTTTGGTAATAGAGAGAATCTGGAACTGAAATGGCTTTTTTTGCATTGCGGGCAGAGGTGGGCTTCACATAACTTACCTACCGGTTCGCCCAGCACCGAAAATGTGAGCGCATGCGGCCTTCCACGCATGCGTTTTTCTCGCGCACGTGGCTTGCATGCATGCGCGCAGCTTAGAAAATGTGGCTAAATAGGACAGCATAGTGCCAGGGCGGGTGGGCAGGTCCACCCGCAGATCGCTACTACCGGTTCACCCAAACCGGTCTGAACCGGCTTAATCCCACCTCTGGTTGCAGGGACGTTCAAGGGGAAGGATCATATACCACGCTCCTCACCTGATGTGCAAAAATAATGTCAGCAGGCTGAAAATTGGTGGAACTTATATCTGTCTGTAGCCTTTCCTGATAAATCGTTAGCTACTGTCTGTAACAAGTCCATCTGGATTTCTTCTCCATGCAGCCAAAACATACGGTTCGGGTAATGTATAACACTCTTGTTTCAAAGACACATAAATATGTATCTGGGGATGTGGAAGAGCAGCCAAAGTGCCTGGCTTCCTCCTCTCCGTTTCTCCCCAGTTTTCTGGGGTCTGCCTGGCTTTGTGGTAACTGCAAATGATCCCATCTGCCTGGTCTCTTGACAAATGCACATCTGGTGCAAATTATGCTGAAGTCTTTTGCAATTCATTCTGTCAGCATCCCTCTGAATTTGCACAATACATAGCTAAACCTAAGCGACCTCTATGGAATAAGTGGGTAATATGTTACTACATTTTGTTAGATAGATAGATGCAAAATTAATTGTTCTGTCTGTCTATCTATCTAGTCAACTAATATATATATATATATATATATATATATATATATATATATATATATATATATATATATATATATATATATATATATATATATATATATATATATATATATATATATATCCTTCATTTTCATTTATAAGCAAAAATGTTACACACACACATGTTACATATTATATATATTATATATATATATATATATATATATATATATATATATATATATATATATATATATATATATATATATATATATATATATATATATATATATATATATATATATATATATATATATATATCATCTCTATCTCTATCATCTCTATCTATCTATCTATCTATCTATCTATCTATCTATCTATCTATCTATCTATCTATCTATCTATCTGCATTGTATCTTGGGGAGATTTAATAGCAATAGCACTTAGACTTATGCACCACTTCATAGTGCTTTACAGCCAGATGTGGTATTCAGCCGGTTTGGACTGGTTCGCCCGAACTGTTAACAGAAATTGTGGGTGGGCCTGCCTACCCGAACCGGCTCTATGATATCCTATTTGTGCACATTTTTGAGGCCGGGCGCACCAGTAGGGAAGGTAAGTGAAAACCATCCCTGTTTACAGCCCTCTCTAAGTAGTTTACAGAGTCAACATATTGCCCTCACCAATCTGGGTCCTAATTTTACCGACCTCGGAAGGCTGGAAGGCTGTGTCAACCTTGAGCTGGTGAGAATCGAACTGCTGGCAGTGGGCAGAGTCAGCCTGCAATACTGCATTCTAACCAGTCTGCCACCATGGCTCTACTAATGATACACCGATTACATTTCTTCTCTCCAAATGGTGCATAAGTTATTAGAGTGGAGGGGATTGGAGGGAAGTAGGGGAGAGGAGAGAAGAAAGGCCAAAAAAAGAAGAGAGGATGAAGGAAGAAGGAGATAGAGAGGGAAAATAAGAGAGGGAAAGAAAGGGAAGAGATGGAAATGGCGAAGGAGAAAATGGTGAAGGAGAGGAGAAGAGGAGGGAAGTAGGAAGGGAGAGGAGGAGAGGAAAGAGGAAAGAAGGAAGGATGGTTTGGATTGTAAAACTGGGGGAAATATGATAAATATGAGAAAGTAAACAGAAAACTAATTCTTTTTTGGTTGATTTAATGGCTGTATGATTAATATTAAAATGGAAGATGTTAGAAAGGTTAAAAATCTTATGTAATGAACATAATCAAGTTTGAAAGTATAATATTGATGTATGCATGTATAAACACTCTGACAACACATTTTTTGAATTGAAAATGAAATTTTTGTATTATAAAATAAAATAAAAAAATAATTCTTAAAAATGTTATTATTGGCGCCTTCCCAGGAACAGGTAATGTCCATTGCACAAAATACCAGGGAGATCGACTGGATCTCATAACCATGCAACCAGAGTTGCAGCATTTCATCAAGAGAGTTTTGTGCACTACAGAGCCTCAGAAGTCAATAAATAACAATTTAATCTTTGGAGAGATGAACATTAAAAGAGAATGCGACTCCAAAATTTTATAACCTTCAAGTGCTGCATGTTGCAGGTCTACCTGTCCGGGTATTTGTTGTTGTTGTTGTTTTTCCCCATTTCTGAAGAAAAATCCATTTATCCACCACTGAGAATATGTGCATCAAACAGGTAGCGAGTCTGTTTTGTAAATGACAGACCCTCAAAAAAGGAGCAACTGATTTGCAAGCTTTTGCATAATTAAGCCCATGGCAAAATAAATTATGCAGAGGTGCCCGGCGAACACTTGGATTTTTGTTTCACTGCTGAGAGAAATGGCAGCTTTGGAATGAGAAACATGATACCTCGTATAGCCAGCTTGCAGATATAAATATTCAAAGGTAGAAAACAGGACAATGCTTTGGACCTATATGGCGAGATGCGTCGATCTCTAATGCATGCATGGAGGAGAATGAATGAAAAATTTTATTTATTTATTATTTATTAGTGACATCATTTATATACCGCCTCACAGTAGCCCCACTCTAACCGCTGTGCCACCTCGGCTCTTATAATATAGGTGTGATCTGAAAGAAAAGGCTTCATTCCTTTCCTTGATGATTTTGAGCTGCTACTGTATACATTATGTGTGCTTGCATATGGTGTCACAGCAGGTAGCAGCCCTCCTGCCAACCTTTGCTAATTTCAAAGGAGCCAAGCCAAGTCAGAATTGGTTAGGATTTAGATGGGACATTGCCAGGAAAGACCTCAGCTGTAGTGTTGATAGTGTAGTGTTAGTATGGGAAGGTGAACAAGGTCTTGGAAGAGAGGTAACAGCAACGATCAACATCCAGATGTAAAAAAAAGATGTTGAGACCTTAGAGAGAGTCCTGCCTTAGCCTTGAAAGCCAGCTGGGTGACTTTGGGCCAATCACCAAGAGACAGTGAGTTCTAGTCCCGCCTTAGCCATGAAAGCCAGCTGGGTGACTTTGGGCCAATCACCAAGAGGCAGTGAGTTCTAGTCCCGCCTTAGCCATGAAAGCCAGCTGGGTGACTTTGGGCCAATCACCAAGAGGCAGTGAGTTCTAGTCCCGCCTTAGCCTTGAAAGCCAGCTGGGTGACTTTGGGCCAATCACCAAGAGGCAGTGAGTTCTAGTCCCGCCTTAGGCATGAAAGCCAGCTGGGTGACTTTGGGCCAATCACCAAGAGACAGTGAGTTCTAGTCCCGCCTTAGCCATGAAAGCCAGCTGGGTGACTTTGGGCCAATCACCAAGAGACAGTGAGTTCTAGTCCCGCCTTAGGCATGAAAGCCAGCTGGGTGACTTTGTATCAGTCCCTCTTTCTCAGCCAAACTCACTTCACAGGGTTGTAGTAGTAGTAGTAGTAGTAGTAGTAGTAGTAGTAGTAGTAGTAGCAGCAGCAGCAGCAGCAGCAGCAGTAGTAGTAGTAGTAGTAGTAGTAGTAAAATAAGAGGAGGAAGGTGGATGTTGGATATGTTCACTGCTTTGAATTATTTGTAAAAATAATAAAGTCAGGGAACGAACGAACGAACGAACGAATGAATGAACGAACAAATGAATGAAAAACTTTACCTATGAAATGGCTTCAAATGACAAGCAGCTTTCACAAAATACTGTCCTTACTTTGCCGTTAGTTATGAGTGAATTCAAGTTGCCCATGGAGAAAAGCAATTACCAACACGGAAGTGGTTATGTTAAGTTCAATCCCAGCTTCAGGAAATTACTTGTGGTGGGTTTCACATCTCAGCTCCTCTACCTGTTCACTCAATGACAGGAAATGGAATGGTTTGCAGAGTGTCTATGTCTCGTTCATATAAATAATTGAAAGGAAAGATCAATTAGATATTTTTATATGCTTGTTATAAAGGCTGCATAATGATCACGTTCCCAAGAGCCCTAAGAGGCTCCATTCAGAACCTTCACGAGAATGGTGCATCCCTACTTACCAGAGGATCTAATTATGAAACATGATTTCTGAGCTTTATTATTATTCCTCTACAATGGAAACGCACAGCAGAAAGCTAAGCATAAATGGCAGATCCTTTCAATTTTTCAGAAATGAAATCCTTCTCATAGCAGCCGGCTGCGTGGGGTTGAGGTGGACTTCAGTGAAGGCCACAAGGGGGCTTGTTAATCTTGCCTTCCCATCAAATTCTGTACACAAAATCCAGAGAAATTCAAGAGATTGGGTTTGTCCTGTTTTAAATCCCTCTTTGCTATCGTCTAGCGCAGGGGTGTCAAACTCGATTTCATTGAGGGCCACATCAGGGCTGTGTTTGATCTTGGGGGGCCAGAGTGGGCGTGGGCATGGTGGGCGTGGCCAGCTTGACGTCACCTGTGTTGGGGGTGCCTGTGGTGGCCCGAGTGCCCTGCCAGTGAAAACGGGCTCCCGAGCTCCGTTTTTGGCTGCAATGGCCTCCTGCAACCCTCTGCCGAGGTGGCGCAGGTGGCGCAGTGGTTAGAGTGCAGCACTGCAAGCTACTTCAGCTGACTGCTAACTACAGTTCAGCGGTTCAAATCTCACCAGCTCAAGGTTGACTCAGCCTTCCATTCTTCTGAGGTGGGTAAAATGAGGACCCAGATTGTTGGGTGCAATATGCTGACTCTGTAAACCGCTTAGAGAGGGCTGTAAAGCACTATGAAGCGGTATATAAGTCTAAGTGCTATTGCTATTGCCAGCGAAAACAGAGGTTGGGAGGGCCTCCCGCAGCCCTTGCGACTTCCATTTTTGGCTGCTATGGCCTCCTGCAACCCTCTGCCAGTGAAAACGGAGCTTGGGAGTGCCTCCCGCAGGCCTTGCAACTTCCGTTTTCGGCTGTGATGGCCTCCTGCAACCCTCTGCCAGCAAAAACGGAGCTTGGGAGTGCCGCACGCAGCCCTCACAATTTCGGCTTTCGTTGGCAGAGGCACTGCGGGCCGGTCCTTTGCTGTTTCCAGGGCAGCCCCGTGGGCCAGGTCTAAGCACCCTGTAGGCTGGATCCAGCCCCCAGGCCTTGAGTATGACACCCCTGGTCTAACGGTTATCTGGAATTCTGCATGCGAGATCTCTGCAGCTCTCGAGTGAAACAATTCTCGTTTTTTTTTCCTTTGCAGCTTACGAGACAAGCCCCTCAGGACACAGTGTTTTGCATTCTCAACTCTTTTGTTATCATATTAATGCTTTTGTCATGACAGTTTTGGCATCTATAAATGGCTGCAGTCATGCTGTGCTCCTCTGGAGACCAATCAGAGAAAGGGGGAAAAAATGGTTGCCTGGCTTTGCAAGCAGCTTTCATGGAAGGTGCTGCATTTTAGGCACATGTTTTAATTCCTCAAGGAGTGAAAGGGAAGGCCATCTTCTACATCGGACTGAAAAGAACAAAGTTTTCATTGCAAACAGAACTGAATGAAGGATTAGCTCTTTTTTTACCCCTTTCTGGTAAATGCAGGGTCTGAGAATGGATCTCTTCATTAGAACAAATAAGAAGAAGGTCCTAAAAATGGATCAGAACTACCATTTCAAGAGCGAGGGCGGTTGTGTGGATTTGATTATTGGTAACTTGTTATGGACAGGTGATCTGGAGCAGAGCTGTCAAACTCATGGCCTGCGGGCGGGATGTGTCACGTGCTGGCCACGCCCATGCCTGGTTTAGCGAAGGGGAAAAAATCCCAATATGTCACGTGATGATGAGAGTTTGACACCCCTGATCTGGAGCAAGGAGGGTTGAAGAAAAGATGCTGAGATCCTGGAAAGAGTGCAGTCAAGAGCAACAATAACGATTAGGGGAATGGAGATTAGAATAGAATAGAATAGAATAGAATAGAATAGAATAGAATAGAATAGAATAGAATAGAATAGAATAGAATAGAATAGAATAGAATAACAGAGTTGGAAGGGACCTTGGAGGTCTTCTAGTCCAACCCCTACACCACTTCAGACAAAGGGTTATTCAACATCTTCTTAAAAACTTCCAGTGTTGGAAAATTCACAACTTCTGGAGGCAAGTTGTTCCACTGATTAATTGTTCGGACTGTCAGAAAATTTATCCTTAGTTCTAGGTTGTTTCTCTCCTTGATTAGTTTCCATCCATTGCTTCTTGTTCTGTTTTCAGGTACTTTGGAGAGTAGCTTGATTCTCTCTTCTTTGTGGCAACCCCTGAAATATTGGAACACTGCTATCATGTCACCCCTAGTCCTTCTTTTCATTAAACTAGACATACCCAGTTCCTGCAACTATTCTTTATATGTTTTAGCCTCCAGTCCCCTAATCATCTTCCGACTCTATTATACTATGTACCAAATATGGGATGGAGCAAACTGCTTCCATTTTTGCCTTTCAGTCCCAATCCAGGAGCCTTCGCAGGCGGTCGCTTTCGTGTCAAACTATTTTTTGTGTTGAATTTATATTTTACCAACAAAGAAATAAAGGGAGACTCTCTCTCCCCTGGTATAGCCGACAAAGCGAGAAGAGCCCGTGGCTTAGAGGTTAATACATCTACCTAATATGCAAGTTGCCTGGGTTTGAATCCCAGAAAGGGTATGGCTAGCTGACAAGAGCTGAATAGCTTGAAATAGATCTATACTAATCCCTCTTTATTTCTTTTTTTGGTAAAATATAAATTCAAAAAAAATACTTCATACATACATAGCCTGCCTGTGACAATGTTTATATAACATAGGTTGTGATGGGCATGAGGGCACCACCAAGTCATTTTTTATGTAGTAAGCATCAAGAGCACATGCATGATCTTCTGTGACGTGATCATGGGCATTTCCTTTGTAAGTGTGTGATGAACCACGTCTCAGCCCTTTGAGTATTTACTGGTACAATGTCTCCCTGTCTAAACTATCCAAGTGCATTTCATAATGCTGTGCTTTAATGGGCGTCAGGGAAACCTAACTTCATATTATGTATACTTTGAAGGATATTTTTCAGCAAATGCTTGTGGTTTTCCACACAATGTGGCTGCAGGTGGTCTTGTGTTAAACAAATCACATGACAGAGCAAAAAGTATATTTAAGCACTTAACTTTCTCAATCCTTGCTTTTCAATCAGTGGGAGGAGAGCTATGGGCACCGAGAGAGAAAAGAACTTGTGGGTTGATTTACATCCCACATAGATAACCCACTTTTTAAATTATGGCACTGGATTAATGAATGACCAGATTTTAATATGACATTAATGGCTCTCAGTAGCCTTCTCTTTAGGATCCAGGGGGAAAAATCTATTGTGAAAGCTATATTATCTTTCTCTGTTAACCTCTACACATTTATGACATAAAATAGTGCTGAGGAAATTGAAATACCTGTGGGGAAAGCCCAAAATAAGGACATGAAAGCTAGGTCAGGGCAGTTTATAAATTTATTTATTTATTTATTTATTTATTAAGAGTTCTTATAGGCCGCCCAATCCCTTGGGACTCAGGGCGGCCTAAATGAAGGAATATCCATTACTCATACGCTGTTATCATCCAAATCGAGAATTAGAACTCAACATACCTGACCGACAAGACAAGTAAAGAAATAGCAATAGCAATAGCACTTAGACTTATATACCGCTTCATAGTGCTTTACAGCCCTCTCTAAGCGGTTTACAGAGTTCAGCATATTGCCCCCAACAATCTGGGTCCTCATTTTACCCACCTCGGAAGGATGGAAGGATGAGTCAACCTTGAGCCTGGTGAGATTTGAACTGCTGAACTGCTGAACTAGCAATCAGCTGAAGGTTGCAATGCTGCTTTTAACCACTGCGCTATCTCAGCTCCTAAATGAACTCTCCAATTATATAATCAGATTCTGATAGGACAGGGGTGCCAAACTCAAGGCCCGAGGGGCGGATCTTGCCCACGGGGTGCCCTGGAAAGAGCAAAGGACAGGCCAACGGTGCCTTTGCCAGCAAAAACGGAGCTCAGGAGGGCCACGTGCTCCGTTTTCCCTGGCAGAGGGTTACAGGAGGCCATCCCAGCCAAAAATGGAGCTCGGGAGCCCGTTTCACTGGCAGAATGCTCAGGCCACCACAGGCGCCCCCGACACGAGTGACGTCAAGCTGGCCACGCCCACCATGGCCACGCCCATCCCAGCTCCCCAAGGTCAAACACAACCCCTGATGCAGCCCTCAATGAAATTGAGTTTGACACTCCTGTGATAGGACATCCAAACAGGTATATTGGGCAAAAACATAAAGTCTAGGAGTTGTTTATGACTTAAGAAGCTGTCTGACACTGACATTCTTTTATGGTTCAGTTACCCAACCTAAGGAGGAAGTTCAAGTCTTCTGAACTGAAGATCCTGTATTCTGGGTCTGGAGTCCAATCTGGTACAAAGCTTGAAGCCCATGTGAAGTGAGGTCTCCAAAGAGGGATAGATCTCTGGAACTTCCTTTGATTTGAAATAACCCATCCAAGTGCACCAGTGCACCTCTACAATTTGGTTCAGAAGCTCAGCATGTTGGAAAGGGCAACACCATACACAATGCGATGGAGCATTGGTTTGACTTAGACCGGGAAGGAGAATGCTGGATTGTTTTAGAGAAGATATATCAGTCCTAGAAAGTAGAAAACTTGAGAAAGAAATTCGAAATAACCTTGACTTGGTTGTATTAGATATAAGTTGAATGAGCTTTCAGGATTCTGTTTCAATATCTGAAATGCATTAAAGCACATTCCAAGGGCCTTAGTTACTCCTATTTCCTGACTTTGTGTACCTTGAAGCAAAGGTAGGTTCCTGCCGGTTCGGATCGGTTCTATAGAACCGGTAGCAGGAATTTTACCCCGCTCAGTGAACTAGCAGAGATGGCTGGCTGGACACGTCCCCAAACCGGCTCTCTCGGCGGCATCTTATTTTTTGCTTCTGCGCATGCGCAGAAGCTGGTTTTTTTACTTCTATGCATGCACAGAAGCTGGGTTTTTAGCACTGTGCATGCATGCGTGCCCGCGCGGCCTGTAAGGAAGCGAACTGGCAGCGAGGTAAGCCAGAACCCACCCCTGCCTTGAAGGTCTGGCATTTAGTTTAGTTTAGTTTAGTTTAGTTTAGTTTAGTTTAGTTTAGTTTAGTTTAGTTTAGTTTAGTTTAGTTTAGTTTAGTTTAGTTTAGTTTTAGTTTAGTTTAGTTTAGTTTAGTTTAGTTTAGTTTAGTTTAGTTTAGTTTAGTTTAGTTTAGTTTAGTTTAGTTTAGTTTAGTTTAGTTTCGTTTCGTTTCGTTTCGTTTCGTTTCGTTTCGTTTCGTTTCGTTTCATTTCATTGTTATAGCATCTCGTACAACGAAATTAAATGCCATCTTCAGTGTACATTGTAACTATAAAAATAAAACACAAACACATTATAAAAAAGGAATATTTTTCTGTTATTATAATGGGTGTTTCCTTGTGTAGTAGCAACTTTCATCATTCCCTGTTACTTCTTGGTGGTGGATCTAGCCACCTTTTCTTCAGTGGATATCAACGGTTTATCTAGTCTAAGATAAACTGGTAGCTAACATTAATGGAGGAGGAGAAGGACAAAAAGGAGGGAAAAGAATATCAGTCCTAAGTTAATCATAGTCTACATTGTAGAATTTCTTACTGGTCTCACTGCAAATATCACCAGTTTGAGCCTTATTATTTGGGGGATTAAAGGTTGATTAGGGGCTGCCCTTTGATATGTACGTATATGTCTTTATCACGCACAGAACTGAAATAATTTCATTTTTCACTGAGAACTCAACACCAGGAGGCATGTTGCACTATGAACCCGTGTTAATGAATTAATAACAGAATACCAGAGTTGGAAGGGACCTTGAAGGTCTTCTAGTCCAACCAGGGGATCCTATGCCATTTTTGACAAATGGTTGTCCAGTCCTTTCTTAAAATCTTCCAGTGTTGGAGCATCTATAACTTCTGAATTAAATAATAAGTGTAATTAATTAATTTTGCCATTGACTAATCAGTTGCTTTTAAGAATTCTGTCATAATTCTCATCTAAATGCTCCTGCTGCCAGTTCCTAAACCCTGGCTTTATAATATTAAGTGGATGAACATCATTGGTACGGCTGGAGCACTTTAATTCTAGCTTTCTGACTGCAGATATTGCAATGTTGTCAGACTGGGACAGTAATATTTTCAAATCACTTTTGGGGCTGAGCAGAAACCTGGGTCCAGTTCATCTTTTGTCCACTACAACATACTCCCAGGTTAAAAACACAGATCTGAATTTTACATAGTCCTAAATTCAAAAGACAGATCATAACTGGAATGTTGTTTTTATAATTGTTTTAACTATGCCTTTTAATTTTAAATTATGATAATTGTTTTTATTGTACGCTTCTTATTCTGTTGTACGCCGCCCTGAGTCCCACGGGATTGGGCGGCCTATAAGAACGTCTATTAAATTAAATTAAATTAAATTAAATTAAAATAACATCATAAATCAGCATTTTTTCTGGAGCACAATCCTCCCTCCAAGTTAAAATATCCCAAAAAACCCTATTCCTGAAATTCACATTACTATGCTACTGTGGGAAAGAGCCATGGACATGCTACTATTGAGAAAACAGAATTGAGTTTAAGGTAGTCAGCAGAATTGAATTCAAGGTAGTCCAGATAAGGAGCACACTCAGAGGTGCTAGCTCTAATGTTATTACAGGGTTACATTAACACAGTCTTGTAAATCTGAAATTACTTCTCTCCCCCCCTCACCTTTACAGCCCAAGAGACTAGGGAGGGTCTCGCTGAGACATTTGTCACATCCCCATTGATTCTGTAGGCTCAGTTGCTGCTTGTCTGACCAGGGTCTAACCTGCGACCCTTCCTGCTATCGCTCAAGGACAATCCCACATACCTGTTAGGCTGTCAAACCCCACAAGACGTATCCGGAGGAAGTAAAGTAGCTTACAGAACAGACATTAGAGGCTAAGCAGGTTCATTACCAACAAGCCTTTAGCAGATCAAAGACATTTAAATCGTGCGATTCCCTCCAGAGTTTTTCTCCTCAAGTTCTAACTCTGAAAAACGGAGAAACTCCCTGCCAACTTTGGAAAAAGAAAAAAAAAAGAAAAAGTCCAATGATAATCACGGCCCGAGCATATATTGTGCAAATATTGCAACTGACTACGCAGGGGGGGGGAAGGGGAGGGGGAACGTGAAAAAAAAAGAACTGATTTATCTTAGCAGCGATTTGTCCAATCATGTCCCTTGGGCTTTAAAAGCTGACAGCATCACTGTCTCTGCAATTTGATTGCTTGTCATTTCAATAGGAGCACCTAAGACTAAGCTTTATCCAGACGGAGGGGGTAGCTGAATGCCTTTGAAAGGTTACTCCATAATTCTATCATCATCAGCATTTGTAGAATATCTTCAAACACATTTTATTTTAAATGCAAGATTTTAGGACACTCCGTAGGCACGCACGCACACACACTCTTGCACGCACACTGGGAGAGGTATTTGCATAATGATTGAAAATGTTTTTATATCACCCTTCCTAGACTATATCCCTAGGCAGTTCACACCAAGAATTTGCAGTAAACTACCATTGCATAATTAAAACCGTACAGAGGTTATAAATTTCAGAGAGACATCTTTTAAATCCAACAAGAATGGATATCTTGGAGTCCTAAAAATATTGATATTTTTTTTCTTCATTATGTCTCAAAAGAAATGCTTAAAAGAGAACGAGAGAGATATAAAAATAATAATAAACTTAACCAAGCACTGTTCCTAGATGACGAACGGTTCATCGTACTGAAAATGAACCCATATCAGATAGGATATGAGCACCGATAGATGAATGGGTTTGTAAGTCTGTATTTAGGTCTGTGTATTTTGACTCCTGGCAACTGCCTGAGCAAGTCCCTGAAGTTCTCTTGGCAGGGTTTCAGAAATGGTTTGCCATTGCCTCTTTCCTAGGGCTGAGAGAGAGTGACTGGCCCAAGGTGATTTTGTGGGATTAGTACTCACGGTCTTCTTTCTAGCTGGATGCCAAACTAGGTCTTTTTGTAGGTTTACAGTTGGCTAAAAACCACCAGCCAATCACTGCTTCCCCTTTGTGGCCAATAGCTGAAGCTACAGAAACATCCAACTGTTCTTTGATGGCTATGGGAGGAGGAGGAGGAGGGGGGAGGAGGAGGAGGAGGAGGAGGAGGAGGAGGAGGAGGAGGAGGAGGAGGAGGAGGAGGAGGAGGAGGAGGAGGAGGAAAGAAACAGCACATAAATTTGCAAAGCAGCATTTAATTCCCATAATTTCATGGACATATAGTCACTTTTTGTGAGATGCTTAACCATAAAAAATTGATTAATAAATAGACCTAAACAATCACCCCATCAGAAATATCCTTGTCACGATATGAATAATTGCCAGTTGTGCACCTCTACTATTTCCTAAGGTTACTGTATTTATAATCAAGCAGACATGTGATATGTTTTACTACATATGCGTGCATTCCAGGAGTTTGTCAACTCCCACTTCTTTCTTTCCTTTTCTTCCTCCATGCCTGCCGAGGCAGTCGTGAATTCATTAGCTGAAAAGATGTAGCTTATTAATCTCGGTTTTATTTTCTAAATACGAATGACTTCAAGGGAGCAAGATCCAAGATCGCCTCTGATAGGAAACATTCCTCTTCTTGACAATCCTTCAGCAGTTAAACGACAGAAATATACTGTACTCCCTTTATTCTGTTTATCGCATCTTTGGATCTGACAATGGTTCTTCCTTTCCTTCCACTCCAGACTTCAACGGATAATTAGAACTGCAGAAAAAAACAATTGCTACCAACCTGCCTTCCATTGAGGAGCTGTATACTGCACGAGTCAAAAAGAGGACCGTGAAAATATTTACTGACCCCTCACATCCTGGACATAAACTGCTTCAACTCCTACCCTCAAAACAGCGCTATAGAGCACTGCACACCAAGACAACTAGACACAAGAACAGTTTTTCCCCGAACGCCATCACTCTGCTAAAATAATTCCCTCTCCACTGTCAAACTATTCACTAAGACTGCGTTGCTATTACTGTTAGTCTTCTCATCGTTCCTATCACCCATCTCCTCCCACTTATGACTGTATGACTGTAACTTGTTGCTTGTATCCTTACGATTTATATTAATATTGATTGTTTCCTGATTGCTTATTTGTGCCCTATGACAATCATTAAGTGTTGTACCTCATGATTCTTGACAAATGTATCTTGTCTTTTTATGTACACTGAGAGCATATGCACCAAAGACAAATTCCTTGTGTGTTCAATCACACTTGGCCAATAAAGAATTCTATTCTATTCTATTCTATTCTATTCTATTCTATTCTATTCTATTCTATTCCATTCCATTCCATTCCATTCCATTCCATTCCATTCCATTCCTTTCCTTTCCTTTCCTTTCCTTTCCTTCTTTCCTTCTTTCCCTTTCCTTCTTTCCTTTCCCTTCCCTTCCCTTCCATTTCCATTCCATTCTTTTCCTTTCTTTTCCTTCCCTATTTCTTTTATTGCTCATTTGTTTTGTCCTTTCTCTGCTCATTTGTTTTCCTGGCTGTAGATATAGCCAGCTCATTTATCTAAGTAAAATTGTCCTTGACCATTTGTTCTTTCCTTTGCTCTTTGTTCTTTCTTCTTTGCTGGTTGCTTTGTAATATAGCATCCATGTAATTCTATCAGGGTTATTAACCCACCCCAGGTATAGTTTCAAAAAGAGCAATAGCTTCAGCTTAATTATATAGATTCCCCACCCCTTCCCCAATAATGCTGATTATTATGGTTTTAGAGAACAATTGTGAATTAATCAGAAAATTAGGACAGATACCCTGCTGTAAAACTACTCCCTGAAACAAGATCGGCTTAGCTGAGACGGTGAATATTACATCCATTGCTCTGAAATTAAACAAAGGGTAAAGGTTGTGCATTCATTTTAAATGCTCACATGTTGATAGTTAAGAAGCTTTATTGAAGCATTACATTCTCATGCACTCTATTTCTGCTTTGGTATACCTCTGTAGTTGCTCTTATTTTAAAAAAGAAGAATCGTTTTTAACTAACAATACCCGCCTTCGCTTATTTACCAATGTTCATAGCAGCCTCTTCCTTCATACCAACTGATTGGGGCTCGAACCTAACGTATCAAACGCAATCTTAAAACCAATTTTGGCTTGGATGTTTGATTCCTGCTTTATTTGGATCGTTCATCATGCTGAAGTGTCCCGGTTTTGAAACCAAATGACGGGCTATTTTATAGGTTGTCGTATCGTAAATTGTCCTAGGTTTTCATCTTTGTCTAATGAACCTGTATGTATGGGGAATATCTGCATACTTCAAGTAAGGTTATCTGCAAGAGAGAACAATAATTCCCGCTGATTATGTATTGAAGCAAATTTCAAGAAGAGCCACTTCAGAATAAAACGTTTTGGAGAAGTATGTCTGCCTCTTTCTTCTTCTATGGCCAATTGATCTTGATCCTTCTTGTAGAGGCAACTCATTCGGAGAATAGAGGCTATTTCAGAGTTTGTTTATTGCCAACAAAGAAACACAGTTAATTTCAATTTTCTGAAGGAGTATGTGTTTGCAGAAGCATACTTGGTCAACACTTATTATACCCATACTCCATATCTTTAAGAGTAGACTAAATTTAAGGCATGAAAGTGCTCTAGAGCAATCACATCAAAGTGAGATTTGCTAAGTGCTCAATTTCTTACTGTATTAGATATTTTCTGTAAAATAAATAAGCAGAAATGCTGGAAATGAATTTTATTTCAGATGGACAGTTTTTCTGAATTCTGTTTAATTGTATAGTGATTTCTCTTTCTTTCTTTCCTTCCTCCCTTCCTTGTTTTTTTTCCCTCCCTCCTCTTCTCTTATCTACCAGAGAAGGAGGAGAAAGAAGGTAAAAAAAGGAAGGAAGGAAGGAAGGAAGGAAGGAAGGAAGGAAGGAAGGAAGGAAGGAAGGAAGGAAGGAAGAAATCAACTGGGAGATTATTCAAATTTACACAGCCTTGCCACATTTAATCTTATTTCATACCAACAACTACATATATAATTAAATATGTAATCAAATTTGTAATTATCTATGAATTAATTGAAACATACAATTTGGCTATAAATAGCTAAATATTTGTATACAACTGTTTTTTGTGGGTTTTTTGAGAACAGTATAGTACTGGTTTGCCATTGCTTTCCTCCAGAAGAGCAATAGCACATGGTTAGAATGCAGTATCACAGGCTAATTCTGCCCAATGCCAGCAGTTCGATCCTGACCATCTCAAGGTTGACTCAGCCTTCCATCCTTCTGATGTCGGTAAAATGAGGACCCAGATTGTTGGGGGGCACTATGCTGACTCTGTAAACTGCTTAGAGAGAGCTGTAAAGTACTGTGAAGCAGTATATAAGTCTAAGTGCTATTGCTATTGCTAGAATATTTTTTTACTTCTCAACATATCCTCCAATTCTAGACTTTCCATGTAAGTACTAATCAAGTCTGATTCTACCTGGCTTTTTAAGAGCAGCCAAGGTTAACTAGGTGCTACCACTGGGGATAAGAAGTGAGTAGCATTTAACAGATTTACAGA
The DNA here is from genome assembly GCA_023053685.1 of Diadophis punctatus similis. Taxonomy (NCBI): domain Eukaryota; kingdom Metazoa; phylum Chordata; class Lepidosauria; order Squamata; family Dipsadidae; genus Diadophis; species Diadophis punctatus. The sequence goes on from JALIGW010000102.1 coordinate 1,036,732, forward strand.
AACTATCCTTGGAAAATTATAGGGACAGAAAATGTTCCACAGGTAGTGCAGAAAAATGTCGTGTGAACAGAAAACCATTTTGGGATGCTTGGTCTTTTTTGTTATTTATTTATTTATTCAATTTTTAGAGCTGCCCTTCCCAGCCAAGAGACTCTGGTTAGAGTATACTTGTAAGCTGTTGTACATTTGAGTATTTGCTCAGTCCCTAACATTTTGACTAAAACTGACCTTTTAAAGCTTTATCTTTTCTGCATTTATCTGCTGAATAAATTCGTTTGGGAATGGAATCGCAACCTCAGCTGAGATAGACAGAGAGAGGGAGGGAGGGAGGGGGAGGGGGAGGAGGAGAGAGAGGGGGCCAGAGAGAGATGGAGAGGGAGAGGGAGAGAGACAGGGAGAGGGAGGGAGAGAGAGAGAGATGGGAGAGGGAGAGACACGGGGAGAGGGGGAGGGAGAGAGAAACAGAGGCAGGAGAGGGAGAGGGGGAGAGACAGGGAGAGAGGGTAGAGAGACTGGGAGAGGGAGAGAGAGAGGGAGAGGGGGAGAGAGGGAGAGGGGGAGAGAGGGGGAGAGAGGGAGGGGGAAAGGGAGAGGGAGAGAAGGGGGAGAGGCAGTGGGGGAGAGACTGGGAGACTGGGAGAGACTGGGAGAGATTGGGAGAGGGAGAGGGAGAGGGAGAGGGGGGAGAGGGAGGGAGGGGGAGGGAGTGGGAGTGGGAGTGGGAGAGGGAGAGGGAGAGGGAGAGAGAGAGAGAGAGAGAGAGAGAGAGAGAGAGAGAGAGAGAGAGAGAGAGAGAGAGAGAGAGAGAGAGAGAGAGAGAGAGAGAGAGATTCAGAGAAGCTTAAAGCACCATAATTTGATTGTTCTTGGATCTGTCATCTTAACTTCCCAGTAGACTCACTGTTCAAGCAAAACCAGCTCTGGTGCAGCTGAATATTTGCTCTTGATGGTTGACCTTTTGGCTAAAAAAAAAACCCCGATCCTTGCGATATAAAAGCCCAGCCAGTAATTTAAATCGAAGCGCATAACGCACGGAGCAAGCTTTACTAAAGATGATTGGAGCTGATGATAAAATGTCCTTCAGCAATTCTCTGCCATCCAAATGAAACTGTCACCAGTGCTGTTGATCTGAGACAAGTGCCGCTGTGTGTCCTCTACACAATCACTGATCTCAAGATGAAACTGAGATTAATCAAGAGTGTTGTCATCAGGTTTTGCTTCTTTAAACAAATGAATGCTTGTAAGGAATAATAAATTATTACACTAGGGTGGCTGACATTAATCTAAACTGAATTTTCTTGCAGCTCAAAGTTCTAACTTGCAAAAAAAAACCTCCCCCCCCCAAAAAAAAATCTATCCAGGGCTTCACAATCTTTGCAATTTCATTGCAGTGAATAATTTCCATCAGCTTGAAAGAGTTCTGGGCTTTTTTGTGTGTGTGTGTGTGCCACGTTCTATGGATTTGGGGACTACTTTTTTTTCTTTATCTGTTTTTATTTGCTTGATTGCTTATTTTGATTGCTTATCTGTTGATGGTATTATTTTGTTTCTTGATGTCCGCTGCTCTTAAATACCTTACTTCAATTGTGGTTGTTGCTATTGCATTCCAGAAGAAAGAAGAAGAAAGATGTGTCCCTTTATTACGGAATGTTGTACTCTGATACAAGTCAGAGCCTTTAGGTCACGGGTGTCAAACTCAAGGGCCGGAGGCTGGATCCAGCCTTCAGGGAGCTTAGATCTGGCCAGAGCTCCATTTTCACTGGCAGAGGGTCGCAGGAGGCTGTAGAGGCCAAAAACAGAGCTCACACGGGCTGCAGGTGGCCCTCCCGAACTTCATTTTCACTGGCAGAGGGTCGCAGGAGGCCTGTTAATGTATTAGCAGAGTATTCCTTGTGTCACCAAGGTTGTGCATACAGAAACGTTTAGATTGAGATCAGTTGTGAATAAGTATTCAGCCACACACAGATACACTAACTTGAATTAAAGTTTACTTTTGAGAAATAGCATTTTCCTGTAAACAGTCCAAAGTCATACACTTAATAGTCATAATGACAATCCAAGTATTATCCAGTACAAATACATTTTAGCTATAATACATAACTACAACACAGAGAGAAATGCAGAGCATACATACTCTAGGCCTTGCTCTAATGAGAAGCAGAGACTACACTCTGAGTAGCAGAGACCAAAGACAAACAGAGAGGGACTCCCATAGAAATAAGCTGTGAACTCTAGCTCCCTCTTGTGGCAGTCTGCAACACCTCAGCTAAACAGACACACTTCTGTTAAAAGCTAAAACATATATTGTCCTACCCAATATTAGTTATGGTCAGGGACCTAACATTCTCCCCTTTGGGTAGGTCAATATATAATACCTTACATCTTTAAACCATAGTTTTCACAACACTCTTTGTGTTTAATTGCACCTTGCGCTTTAGTGAAATGATCTGCAATATTCTGTTCAGTCATGCAGTATTCCAACTTAACCATTTTATTTTGAACACATTGTCTAACATTCAGATATCTCAAATCAGTATGTTTCGACCTTGTTTTCACAGCTAAACTATTAGCCATACTAATGGCAGATTGATTGTCTTCATACACAATAAATGGCTCCTGTACAGTAATTCCTATATCCTTTAACAATTGTTTATAATATACCAATTCTGTACACATTAATGATAAACTCGAGAATTCTGCTTCCATAGTGGATAAACTAATATGTTGTTGCCTAATAGATTTCCACCCTATTAAAGCATTACCCAACATTACCACTATACCTGATGTTGATTTGCGAGTCATTGCATCAGTAGCAAAACTTGCATCAGCATATGCAGATAACACTAATTCATTTCTCGGTTCTAAATATAAAGAATAATGTATTGTGTGCTTTAGATATCTAAGTATTCGTTTAGCTGCTTGCCAATGCCTTTCATTTGGTTCAGCATTATATCTAGCCAGTTGATTTACGCTGTAAGATATATCTGGCCTAGACCAATTACTCAAATATGAGAGACTACCAATTAGAGACTGATATATCTCCTTATCAAACACAGGACATTTAGTATCACTATTTGTAAATCCCTGATCCATTGGTGTCTTAGCAGTTTTACAATTCTCCAGATTATATCTTTTTAACAATTGGCTAATCTTCTTAGCTTGCGAAATTTTGAATCCTCTATTTGTCTTCATTATATCAAGACCCAAATAATGTTTAATTTCTCCTAAATTTCTAATCTTGAACTTTCTTTGTAATTCAGAAACAATATCATTTGCTTCTTGTTCAGTCTTTGTTATAATCGCTATATCATCTGTAAATAATAGCAACAGAGAAATCAAACCATCTTTCTCTCTCCTAAATAAACAAGGATCAGCTATACCAGCTTTAAAATCCATGGAAACTAATTCTTTTACAATGCATTTATTCCATTCATAACCTGATTGCTTTAAACCATAAAGACTTTTCTTTAATTTCCAATAATTATTTTTTCCATCATCTTTTAAACTTAATGGCTTTCTCATATAAATGGTATGTTGTAAAGGTGCATGTAGATATGCAGTTTCGACATCTACATGATTAATTATGCATTTATTTTTAGCTGCCCAAACTAATGCTCCTCTCAATGTATTTGCTCTCAGACTAGGTGCAAATACCTCATCATAATCCTTATCTGATTGAGCAAATCCCTGAGCAACTAATCTTGCTTTATGGGTAACAGTGCCATCCACACCAGTCTTTAATTTATACACCCATCTGCAACCTATTGCACGCTCACCTGGTGGTAACTGTACATCTTCATATACCTCAAGATCCTTTAAAGATTTTAATTCCTTATTCATAGCTTCCTGCCAAGCTACCTGTTCCTTTGTTGGATACAGCTTAAGTTCATTATAATTAGATGGTTCCACATTAATCTGGCATACAATACTTGCCTGATATCTATCAGGTGGACGTCTCTCCCTAGTTGACCTCCTAGGCAATTTAGTACAAGTTGTTGGAATTTCCTCTTCCTTTTCCTCCCCTATCGAGGTATCTTCTACATCACCCATAGATGATTCCTCTATTGAGGATTCTTTCACTATCCTATCATCAGTACTATTCTTATCAGAATCATCAGGAAACAATGGATCCTCAACAATGATACTATCTTGTTCCTTGTATTCCTGTTCCAGTTTACTCCATCCAACATGCTCAAGGAATTTAGCACTTGCACTACAATATACTCTAGTAGTACCTGGCTCCCAGAATCTAAATGATCTATGATTAGATTCATACCCTACAAAACATAATTTCCGTGCTCTGTGTTGTCCCTTTCGCCTTACTTGTGTGGGAATATGCACCCATGCTGGTGCACCAAATGTATGCAAATAACTAAGATTTGGTTTCCTACCATACCAACGGGTAAATGGCAATTCACCAGTTGTTGCATTCACTACATTGTTCAAAACATGGTTAGCACACATTATAGCTTCACCCCAGAGCCTCTCTGGTAAACCAGAATCTGAAATCATGGTTCTAGACATAGCCTGTAATGTCTGACCTCTACGTTCAATATGCGCATTATGTTGTGGCCGAAAAGGAGCAGAACACTTATGTTCAATACCAGCTCTCTTTAGCATATCTTCAAATCTCTTATTGGTAAACTCAGTACCATTATCTGTTACTAAACTAACCAGTTTCTTTTTCATTTTTCGTTCAACAAACCTTAACCAGTTTACAAAATGCTGATATGTTTCTGTTTTTGTTTTCATCAGATAACAGAAACCATATCTAGAAAAATGATCAACTATGCTCAATATATAACAGGCTCCACCTAAACTGGGTTTCTTAGGGCCAATGAGATCAGCAAATACAACCTCTAATGGTTCCTTGGTTTTAAATCCATTTAACCTGTTTGCAGGAATTACCTTGCTCTTTTCCTGATTGCAAGCATTACAATTTAAATATCTTGCACAAGGTTTTAATTTTATACCATTAGATAACTCAACAGTTTTCTTTAAAATTTTGAAATTTAAATGTCCCATACGTCTATGGAGCAAATGAATACATTCGTCATGAGGCTTTCTATTTTCATAAACTGAATTAGCCTTATTTAATGGACTATCATGGATAATGTATTTACTTTTAGTTATACACTCCCAAGCTCCATTTTCACTGGCAGAGGGTTGCAGGAAACCGTCGCAGCAAAAAACGGAGTTTGGGAGCCCATTTTTGCTGGCAGAGGGCTCGCGCCACCACAGGCGCCCCCGACACGAGTGATGTCAAGCTGGCCACACCCATCCTGGCCACGCCCACCCTGGCCTCTGAGGTGAAACACAACCCTGATGCGGCCTGCAATGAAATCAAGTTTGACACCCCTGCTTTAGATAGTCCAAATCTGAAATAATTTAAATCGTAAGCCTTTTCTTCCAAGCTTCAGCTCAATTTCTTTTCTCATTTTCAGTGGTTCAATGGCCTGCAGGCTCCACTGAAAAGTCGAGTGCCCGGAAAGAGCAACATTCTAGTAGCCTTCATAATTCACACCTTACGTTTCCCGTTTCCCTGTATTTTGAATTCTTGCTTTACTCTTCTCCATTTTCTATCCATCAAGGGGAAAAAAACAATAAAGCGGTGTATTAGGAAAATCAACGTCTTTATTGATTTATAGGAGATCTTAAATATTCAGTTTTTTTCAGTTTCTTAGCTGGTTGTGACCATGGCTGTGAGTCAGTGACCCAAAGCCACAAGTCAATTTCTTGAAATTAGTGGGGACTTGAACATGGTTGGGTTGTTGTTTTTTCATTGTGGTTCTAGTAGTGTAACCCCTTAATCACTGCCCTCATGTACTTGCCTAGATCTTGAATCTTCGGATTGGATAAATTGGATTGCATTGGAAGCATGTTGAGCGTCGGAGTTTCCCATGTCATTCCCAGTGGTGATACAAAATTTTTCTTACACACACACACACACACACAACACATACAAACACACACTTTAAATAAGTTTGCGATTTCTAAATGTACATTGTTTGTTTGTTTGTTTGTTTGTATTCTGCCTTTGTTATTTTTTACAAATGACTCAAGGAAGCAAATATATCCAACACAACTTTCTCCTCCTATTTTCCCCACAACAACAAAGTTCTGAGGTGGGTTCAGCTAAGAGAGAGGATTGGCCCAAAGTCACCCAGCTGACTTTCATGTTTAAGGTGGGACTAGAACTCTCAGTCTGTTGGTGATTGGCACAAAGTCACCAAGTCAGCTTTCATGTCTAAGACGGGACTAGAACTCATCATCTCCTGGTGATTGGCTCAAAGTCACCCAGCTGGCTTTCATGTTTAAGGTGGGACTAGAACTTTCAGTCTGTTGGTGATTGGCACAAAGCCATCCAGTCAGCTTTCATGTCTAAGGAGGGACTAGAACTCACTGTCTCCTGGTGATTGGCTCAAAGTCACCCAGCTGGCTTTCATGCCCAAGGCGGGACTAGCGCTCACCGTCTCCCACTTTCTACCCTGGCACTTTGACCACTAGACCGAACGGGCTCTGCAAACCACTCTAATGTGATAGAGGGAGCCATAATTATCATAATTATCACAGCATATGAGAAATTGATGTATGACTGACTCATATATAAACCTCAAGAAAGCAAACTCAACTCAGCCATAAAGGTCCAAAATAAACTCTTGATTTATCTGATCCAATCCTTTCTTCCACTTCAGATAGAAATTCAAATCACTGAAGAAGAAGCAAAGGAAAAATGAATGCTTTGGTGCCAAGCTTTGAATAAGAAATATGCACAGAGATTTAAACTAATATTGGGATTTGCTTCCTTCCAGTATATAAATTACTCAGTGAGAGACTATTTCTTTGATTATTATTTTTTTTTATTTTATTTTTTTAGATTTATGCTTCAATTTTTTGTCTGGCTAGTAGAACTTGAATTGTATATTCATTTAAATGGAATTAAGTCCATTTTTTCATTTTAAAAAAAGGAATACACAGGATGTCTTTGAACAGAGGGGAGTAATTTTTGAATTCATACACCCATACATAAAATGTCCTTGTTAAATGATTAGCGCATGTTGCTAATATGACGCCTGCTAAATTGCTAAAACCAGGGGCGGGTTCCTAATTTTTTTACTACCACTCTGTGGGCGTGGCTTATTTTGTGGGTGTGGCTTGCCAGCCATGTGACTGGGTGGGCGTCGCTTGCCGGCCATGTGACTGGGTGGGCGTGGCTTCTTGGACTGCTGAAGGGAGGGGAACTGAGATAGGTCCTGCCGCCCATTCCCCCTCCCCTCAGCAGCTCGAGAAGCCTCAAACATGTGAAAATGCCTAGGATCATCACCGCGCGTTCGTGGCTTCTCGGACTGCTGAAGGGAGGGGAATGGAGATAGCTCCTGCTGCCCGTTCTTTCAGCGTCTCACGCGCTCCCTCAGCCATCCTCCCCTGCTTGGACTCACTGTGGGGTAGGAAGGCAGCTCACGCGCAGTGCCGGAAGCTCGGCTTCTGGGCATGCGCAGAAGAAAATGTTTTTAAATTTTTTTTAAAAAAAATTAAAAATGGCAGCGCCCAGGCACCGACAGCCGACCGCACCGGTACTGTGACGTCACCAGCGGGCCGCTATCGGTGCTATAGAGTGGACCGCACTGGTAGGAACCCACCACTGGCTAACATCCAATTCTTGGAATCAATTGCTCTGCTGGCCATTTCCTTACTGATTCCTCCAGTTTTGTTCAAATGGGTCAGTGGCATATATTTCAGCAGCAACATTTTAAGTGACTCAAGCTATTACTCAGTAGTAGCTGATATACCGTACATTTAATCAATTTTTACACAGCACCAACTAGTCCACCAACTTAACGACAGAGCATAAATAATAGCCCAGCCTACACTGCTGCTTAATGTGTCTTGCAACCCGTATTAAGGGTGTTGCAAAACCATTATACGAACTGGGTTTGAAGCCTGAAACCTAGTTCCTTTATAAGCGCGCCGGTCAATATTATAAATGGAAAAGCTTAGAAGAAGCATTTAAGTACATTTAAAATAAATTACAATGATGGAAGAGCAGAATCAGCTAAGGTAGATCAGTTATTTCGGAATGTAGAAAATACTGCGTGCGTGCATATGGTTTTTATGTGGATGCTTGAGTTTTGGCAGTGTGACTAATCCTCTACTCATGTATTAGGAAGCATAGCCCAGTATGTTCAATCCCGCCTTAATGTGATTGGAACCGTAACTTTCAATGATTTGATGGTATAGCTGAAAACCCACAAGCTTCCCAACCCTCTTCAGCATGGTTTTAATTTGAGCTGTTTTTGCAGATTAGGGGGGAAAAGAGGCTCACCTCTTTATCTGATGTTTGTGTGAGTTGAAGCTCAAGGTTCTTCTTGGCGTACTTTAAACGCAAGAGCTGAGGATGAAGTGGGATGAGATGGAGAGGGATCTTGAAACAAAATTGCAAAGCCTGCAGTGGCTCTTGTGTAACCAGTTAATCCTTCTGAATTGATTCACCAGATACAAGTGGAAAACAGAAAATAACGACAATTTATTCTGAGATTGGGAAATTTAATTTAATTTATGCACTGGTATCGGAGCTCCATCTGCCAGAAGGCATTAAGATCTCAAGAGGATGGAATGTCAAGATTGAACTGCTTGGCTTCTTGCAAACCCTAATGGTTTTCAACTTGCCAATGAACTGGGGGGAGGGAAGGTGGCAATGGAATAGAGAGAATGTATGCGGAGATCGGGAGAGCATGGAAGCCATCAAGGTCACCACTGCAGGTGCTTGAGAATGAGATGGACTGTTCCCATAACAAACAGATGACTCATAATCAGACAATGTGATCATCCAGGGGTGGGGAGAAGGGGAAGCTGTTGTTTAACTAGGCAAACATTTGCGTTGGAAAAACCAGAGCTGGTTTTGTTTCTTCAGTACCAATATGGTGTATCCAATAAAGTTTTACTTTTGGAAATTCAAATCTCCTGAGACTGTTTCCTTGTTTTGGGTTCACTAGTTGGACAGTTGACATGAAAATCATTAAAAGAGCTTTCATACAGGGGTGAAATTCAAAATTTTTCCCTACCGGTTCTGTGGGTGTGGCTTGGTGGGCATGGCAGAGGAAGGATACTGCAAAATCTCCATTCCCACCCCACTCCAGGGGGAAGGATACTGCAAAATCTCCATGCCCACCCCACTCTGGGGCCAGCGAGAGGTGGTATTTGCCAGTTCTCCGAACTACTCAAAATTTCCACTACCAGTTCTCCAGAACCTGTCAGAACCTACTGAATTTCACCCTTGCTTTCATACTATAGCTACACATTCTGTAGCTCTTTAAGTTAGCCAGGAGTTACTATTTCTAGGAGTAATATAACCATGTCTGGTCAAGGTATGGTCTATCGAAGACATCCAGGCCAACATGCAAAGCAGGAGGCCCCCATTAAGCCATGATTGCCAGCAGAACCAGTTATTTGTTTACTAATTGTTTATTTATGGGGCCCATCAAAACCTTGGTCCAGTGCAATTTGATTGCCCAAAAAAATAGGGGGTTGAACTAGAAGATCTCCAAGTTGCTTCCAACTCTGTTCTGCATTCTTTCTTTCTTTTCCTTTCTTTTGTTTTTGTTAGTTGTGAAGTCATGTCCGACCCATCGCGACCCCATGGACAATGTTCCTCCAGGCCTTCCTGTCCTCTACCATCCCCCGGAGTCCATTTAAGCTCACGCCAACTGCTTCAGTGACTCCATCCAGCCACCTCATTCTCTGCTGTCCCCTTCTTCTTTTGCCCTCAATCTTTCCAAGCATTAGGCTCTTCTCCAGTGAGTCCTTCCTTCTCATTAGGTGGCCAAAGTATTTGAGTTTCATCTTCAGCATCTGGCCTTCTAAAGAGCAGTCAGGGTTGATCTCCTCTAGGACTGACTGGTTTGATCGCCTTGCAGTCCAAGGGAGACTTGCAGGAGTCTTCTCCAGCACCATAGTTCAAAGGCCTCAATTCTTTTCCTACTTTTCTTATTTAATAAATAAATTAAAAAACCCTACTGCATGAAGGCATCATGTTTGGTCCTTCTTCACTATCTTGGACAACATTTTCTTCTTCTTCTTCTTCTTCTTCTTCTTCTTCTTCTTCTTCTTCTTCTTCTTCTTCTTCTTCTTCTTCTTCTTCTTCTTCTTCTTCTTGTTCTTCTTCTTGTTCTTCTTCTTCTTCTTCTTCTTCTTCTTCTTCTTCTTCTTCTTCTTCTTCTTCCTCTTCTTCCTCTTCCTCCTCCTCCTCTCCTCCTCCTCCTCCCCTCCTCCTCCTCCTCCTCCTCCTCCTCCTCCTCCTCCTCCTCCTCCTCCTCCTCCTCCTCCTCCTCCTCCTCCTCCTCCTCCTCCTTCTTCTTCTTCTTCTTCTTCTTCTTCTTCTTCTTCTTCTTCTTCTTCTTCTTCTTCTTCTTCTTCTTCTTCTTCTTCTTCTTCTTCTTCTTGTAACCATCCTTGCTAAACAGTTTCTGCTTAACAGGCCAGTTCCTCTACATCCCCTTCCTATACCGAGCTTATCCGTCTAAACTCTGTTCACCGACATTTTATCATCCTTGACTGCCTGTCCTTATGTGACTAATGAAGGAAGGACAAAAGAGCCTACAGGAAGGAAAACACTTCAAAAGGAAAAAAAATATCCTAGAAATAAGAGGATAAGAAAAGGTTTTAGATCAAAAATGGGGTGTTCCGACCATTGGAGAAGCTTTTTGGAGCCCAAAACTCTTCTGGTCTGATACTTGAAATTGGACCACTTCAAGCTTGAAATGTTTTTGTGATGCCATCAATAACCTTTCTTCTGCTTGAGCTGATAGTTTCAAGCGTGAGGCAGAGAGCATTCAATTTGAAACCTTCCATTGTATAAAGCTTAGATTTACAAGCTTATTTACTTGCAGGTTTTAGTTTATAGACCTTAATCACACAGGCATTTTATTATAAATATATTTTATGCATTCATTTGCAGGGATATGTTTATAGAACTGATTCTCGTGGGGATTGTATGGTGGATAACTTATTTTATTAGCATATTACAGGATGCCTTTATGTCAAATAAATATTTTATAATGTTCTGATTAATTTTGTATTCTTTTGTTCTGTAGGCTGCTCAGAGTCCAAAGCAAAGTGATTTATGGATTGCCTGATTTTAAATTCAAAACATTTTGCACACCTCTGTCCCAAAAGAATAAAAATATATTAATCTACTTCTAATTTAAAAATCGCTTTGCTACATCAGTGATCAAAATGAAAGAAGTGTCTGCCTGCAATTAAAATTTAAAAACAATCTGGTAATAATTATTAAATGGAAAGCCTGTTTTTAACATTTTTTTTCCTTCCCATCTGTCTACGGCAAATAGAATAGCATAAAAAAAAAGAAAAAAAGGAAAAGAAAAAGGCATTTGTTCATTTCTCAGCCTTACTCATACAAATGAACCTCTCCCAATAAAAATTGTTTCTACCTAATCAATAAAACTCAAAGAAATAATGCAAGATCAGGAGATGTGGAGAGACCTGGCCCATAGAATCTGCAAAAGTCAGACATGACTGAATGGATACCATTATCATTAACATCACCCAATCAATCAACAAATCAACAAAAGATGTATTTTATGAGCTACAGTGGCGCAGTGGTTAGAGTGCAGTACTGCAGGCTACTTCTGCTGACTGCCGGCTGCCTGCAATTTGGCAGTTTGAATCTCACCAGGCTCAAGGTTGACTCAGCCTTCCATCCTTCCGAGGTAGATAAAATGAGGACCCAAATTGTTGGGGGCAAATATGCTGACTCTGTAAACCGCTTAGAGAGGGCTGTAAAGCACTGTAAAGTGGTATATAAGTCTAAATGCTATTGCTATTAATTATTAAAGCTATACAACCCTTGGATTCCAGACCAAAAAAAATATGCTTTGGAGTACAAGAGGCTATGGATCCAGTTCTCATCTTCGGCTAAACCAATTACTTTTCTTGTTAGGAACAGGAAGAAGGAAGCTGCAAGACTCCGGGAACAAAAAACAAATGGTGCGTCTGATTTAAGGAATTGCAGCCATTTGCATCAGGGGAGGGTTCCGGTTACATTTGCTACCGGTGCGCATCGCGAGCATGCACGGAAGTGAAATCGCGTCCCACCATGCGATTTCACTTCTGCGTATTCTCAGGATGACATTACAAGCCGAAACACAGCTGAGGAGCTTCTCAGCTGTGCTTCAGAAGAAGAATGAAGGTCAGTATTCACACAAGGGCGGGTGGGAGGGCTTTTTCCTGACAGCTCAGGACGCGGAGAAGCGCCCAAAAATGACATCATCACCGGGCTGCTACCGGAGCTGTGCTCCGCACCGCACCGGTAGGAACCCACCACTGATTTGCATCCTTTGAAGCATCTGAATTGGACATCAGGCTATTGATTAATTGGTTGGGAATCATTTTTTAAATCAGTAAGCATCTTATTAGGTGAAGTAGACTCCAGTTCAGACAGCTAAGGGGAAGCATACTCTTGAGACCCACCTCACTTACTCAGTTCTGCGGGGATCCGTATCTCACTTAACTCATTTGTGCTCTTTAATGAGCTTCTCTTAACTCTATTGGAAACATTTCATTGCCAGTCTATTTGAGATGATAAAGACAAGTGTAAAGAGATGGTGAATGCAGAGAAAGAGAGAGAGAGAGAGATACACACAATTTCTAGTCTCCAATCCACAGCAGAACATCTTTTATTTTAGCAAATATTTAGCCAGCATTTTATTTTATTTTTTATTTCCTCAACTTATAACAGTTCATTTAATGACCGTTTAAAGCGACAACAGCACTGGAAAAAAGCGACACATGACTGTTTTTCACAGTTACGATCTTTGCAGCATCTCTAGGGATCACATGATCAAAATTCAGATGCTTGGCACCTGGTTCATATTTATGAAGGTTCCCAAGGTCACATGATCGTCTTTTACCAACCTTCTGACAAGCAAAGTCAATGGAGAAGCCAGATTCACTTAACAACCAGGGGGACTAACCCATTTCCCTTCCGTAAATTGATTTTGAGCTGGAAGTGACTTACCTTGTACAATATTCTTCATTGATTCACATGACAACTGAGGCAAGAAAGGTCAATAAAATTCACATGACAACTGAGGCAAAACTCAGTTGGAGATGTGTGCACAGCGCACTGGCACCTGTAAGGGAGGAACCCGCCGCTGATCCAGTCAGAGCTGAAGAAGCTTCTTGGATGAGAAGCGAAATGTCTTCAAAGAAAAACCAGAAAGTCCAGTTGCCTCTTGAAAAAAGCACCTTTGGGTCACTTAACAAATGTCTCACTTAACAATGGAAATTTTGGGCCTCAATTGTGGTCATAAGCAAAGGACTACCTGTGCTTTATTTTAGGTAATATGACATCCATCTCACAATTTCCGCTCCAACTCAACTATGACACTCCAAGATTAATGCAGAACCATTGGTCTGCAGGCCAGTTCAAATATGCTTGAATATGACTTCTCAATGGCTTACTTGAATCTGACCTGAATCTGAGTCTGCAGTTAAATGTTTTCAAAAGGAAAACATATCTGGTTTTGTAGCAAGCCTTTCTCGACAATTGTCTATGTCGTTTATTGGGCACTTAATGTTAAGAGTCACCAACGTAGCTATGACAACATCACAGGATATGTTGGATGTAGAAGCTTGGATCATATCTCTGCACCTTCAGAGGAAAGCTTAAGAAAAATCTAATAATAGCAAAAGGACTTTGACTTATGTACCACTTCATAGTGCTTTTACAGTCCTCTAAGTGGTTTAAAGTCAGCAAATTGGCCCCCAACAATCTGGGTCCTCATTTTATCGACCTCGGAAGGATGGAAGGATGAGTCAAACTTGAGCCAGTGAGGATCAAGCTTTCCGGCTGTGGGCAGAGTTAGCCTGCAATACCGCATTCTAACCACTGCGCCCCCACAGCTCTTACTTGTGTCCCAGCACAGGAACCCCCAGAAAAGACACACACATAACTGTTTGCCAAAAGAAATCAAGAAGTTTTACTAATAAATATTCTTAGTAAAGAGTCAGTGTTTTTTCAAAGTCCAGAAACAAACGGCACAAGAGTTTGGGTGAATATTATCTTCGTGAGCTTTTCAGCCAGAGTTCAAATGTTCAAAGCAAAGCTGGCAATTACTGAGTTCTTATCTTGATACTCACTGGAGTTGGCAGGAGTCCTGGAATCCAAAGCAATGAGTTGTTATTTCAAAAATACAGAAATCAGAGCTGAAACAAAGATGTCTTGAATGCTTGCAGAACACAGGTGTTGCTTCCAGCAACAATTCAGGCATGTTCCAGGACTTAAATAGCCTGAGGGCATGGCTCATTAGCCCTCAGCTTTACCTGCGAGGAGACCTCCGGCTGTAAAGCCGATCCCTTCTGCTGGCTGCTCTGCGAGCCCTAGCATCCAGCAGAGGCTCCTCTTCCTCTGAGGACTCACTCTGCACCGGCTGAGAAGGTGCAGAAGGCCCTGGCTGGTCTTCCTCCTCTGACACTGAGTCCTCATCACTGTCAGACTCAGGTGCCAGGTACACAGGGTGATAGTGCCATGCCACGGGCGGCTCTAGGGCCTCTGGATCCTCGACCAGCTGCACGGGACACGGACAAGTGACAACATTACTAAACAAAATTAGTACAGAGAATTCTTTTCTATCTGTGAAAAAGAATGAAAATTCATTCGATTCCTTTTTCCAAATTGGAGTCTGTGAAACCTAAGATGCCATGAAACTTGAATACGGCTGTGAAATTAAGGGGGGGCTTACTGCAGGGAACCAACCCCATTCTCAGCCACTGACTAACCCTTCTTTCATCTTTTGCTTATTTTTTAAAAAATTAAAACCTTCACATTAAAAGGGAAGAAAAGCTTAGTCTTAATAAGGCTTAATAAGTCTCAGTCTTAATCAGCCTAAGTAAGGCTTTGAGATGTTCCTTTGTTCTTTGCAGAGAGGTTCCCCCCCCCTTAGTAACTAAAGGGAAGGGGGACGCAAAACCTCTCTATGAGGAACTATGGGAAAACTTTAAGCCTTTTTCTTAATTATTTACTGTCTTGACGAAAGTAGCCCTTCCAGTCATCAATGTATAACAGAAACGATGGAGCTTGTCGGCTGATATTCAAAAGCCATCGCCCTCTCTATCAAAAGTTTTGGATTTATTTCCTTTCAGCCAACACGCCTTACCTCCTGAATGGTTCAAAATTCATTGCGACAGAACTACATTTGATGTTGAACCAAAACTCTACAGAGAAGACAAAACGTCGCTCACCCAAAGAATCCTCTGTCTTGCGTTCTGCCTTAGAAACAGCTAGGGTTTCTCTAAGTCGGGAAAAGGAAGGGGCAGAGAGAAATTAAATATATATGTTTTTCCCTAGGCAAATATGCCATTCATTTAGTTCCAAAGAGCAACAGCAGGTGATATTAGCCGAGGTGGCACAGTACTGCAGGCCACTTAAGCTGACTGTGATCAGCAGTTCAGCTGTTGAAATCTCACCGGCTCAGGGTTGACTCAGCCTTCCATCCTTCCGAGGTAGGTAAAATGAGGACCCAGATTGTTGGGGGCAATGTAAATATACATTGCTTACTGGTGTAAACCGCTTAGAGAGTGCTTGCACTGTGAGGCGGTATATAAGTCTCATAAATAAACAAACAAACAAACAAACAAACAAACAAACAAATAAATAAATAAATAAGCAAGCGATTTGGGGTAATAACGCAAGCACTTTCTTGCAATGCTCAATGAAAACGGGTTTCGGCGTTTTCTCGTTGGCTTTTCAACAGAAACCCAGGAAATTGAGCAACACCATCCCTGTTCCTTTCTCTTGGAGCGTCTTTTCCAGTTTAAATTTTATTCTCTGGGGCTTCTTCACAGTGGGTTGGCCTTGTCCTCCCTCTTTTATTTTCTTTAATTGGAAAATCTGATTTATCTGAAAACCTCCCATTTCCCTGCCGTGAATTGATTTCGAGCTGGAAGTGACTTGCCTTGTGCAAATATTCTTTGGAAACGTTCTCAGTGCAATACAAACCGAAATAGAAATCAAGAGAGAGGAAGGGAGTGAGGGGGAAAAATGTGTTTTGATCTACTTGCCAAGGAAGACAGTATGCCTGCTCTTTGCTAATGTCAGGATGTTTCTTTCCTGCCTTTTATTTTTCTACAAGCCTACTTGCTTTCTTGATTCTCACCTGAAAGGATGTAGTTAGTGAGGAAATCTTCCATATATTTCCTATCAGAAATGACTCT